>OY744606.1:40656378-40808878 GCA_963556255.1 Allolobophora icterica | reverse complement strand
ATATCTTCGAAAGTCTAAGCCATTCAAATCATAATTATGTTGGCCCATATTTATGTCAAACGGAACCAGGTGGTCTTTAACACTCGGACGACGAGCTGCATTGGTTCCCAGTCGCTTCTAGTACACTGTCGTCGTAAAGTGTTAAGTTGACATTACGACTAACACATTCACTCACTGGCTTTGCTATAATGATTAACAAATCAGAAAATTGTTCACGAAAGAATTGCATATTTGTCTGAACATGTGAAACTATGATAGTATAAGGGACGACAAGATTCCAAATGTTAAATTACAGAGAAATTCTGTTTTAGCTCATGTGCCGATTCGCTTGGTAATGTTGGATAATATTCAGATGGCATTAGAAGGAGTGCCTGTCTCGGTGACTACAACGAAGGACGAACTTTACATGCACTGCAGCGGTTATGGCGAGTTCATTAATGTTTACAACCGCAACAACCTGCGCGAGATGAAACATGTCATCCAGATAGAACAGCTCGGAGTATCTCCACGGGCAATGGCAGCCTGCAGCTTGTCAAATTGTTTATATGTATTGAGCTCAGGAAAAACTAGGGATTCAGTGGTAAGAATTACGAAAAATGATGATGACCAGTTTAATATTTCACCATGGATTCGTCGTTTGTCACCGCAGAATCGATTCATAATCGTATCTGCCAATGGCAGCATAATCCTCTCAAAAACAGAAAGACCGGATGAATTGATAAGCATATATAATTCTGATGGATCCTTGCAGCATCAAATAAGGTTGTCTCTAGATCTTTTCAAGGTCTCACGCATCATTCCAAAATCAAGTGGAAGCCTTGTCTTGATTTCCTATGACTGCGAGTTTAAAAGAAAATTAACGGAGATCGACATGGATGGGAATATTGTCCATCAGTTCCAGTCGTCACTTCTGGGATGTGGTGTTGAATCTTCAGACAGCTGCGATAGAATTCTGATAGTCGATAAGAACAGCAGAATGGAGCTTTTAGATTCTGAACTTCACCTTTTAGATGTTACTTTTCCGAGGGACGACGTCTGGGCACATCCACATTATTTGCACTACGATAGATTGAGGAATGAGGTACTGATGATAGACTATACTAGTAGGTTTGGCGCTGACGGTACTCTATCAGTCTTCGCTTTCACAGAAGATGGATAAACGGAAAGAATGTTCACAGTGAGAAACTATGCGCTAAAGATCGATTTGAAACACCATTTAATGGTCGTATCCTGGCGACATTAACCTGAATAATTCAACCAACTGAATGTGTTGAAACACCTTGTCTGTTTGAATATAGTCTACAGAATGATATATGTTTATATGTTATAAACAATGCATTGCCACAATCTACGTCCGTATATCCTGTGAAACAATTTCGTTCTCTCCTCTCTTTGTTCGTTTCATTTTAAGAAACTGCTCGTGTTTTGGTTACGGATGACAGGAAATACTGCGTTATGCTTCAATTCAACTCGAAGATTGTCGAAAACAATTTCTAAACACGCTCATATTTTACATTTAGCCATTAAACAAATTATAATAGGCATTATTCATATCCTGATATGGACATATAAGATAATTACCATATTAAAATGATGACTGCCTTGGTATTCATGAAGAAACATGATGCCATATAGCTGGACTGTATAGAGAATTTGATGTCTTTGTACTTTAAGCTGAATTGTCACGGTTGTTAATTAATTCATGTTTTATGTTTTTTCCAGGTTTGTTCGCTGCATAATTAAGGTTTCTGTGCTCGACTGTATAGAGAATTTGATGTCTTTGTACCCTGAGCTGAACTGTGACGGTTGTTAATTAATTAATGTGCTATGTTTTTTCAGGTTTGTTTGCTGCATATTTGCCATAATTAAGGTGTTCAGTCTCAAAGATGGCTATAAATAACCAAATAAAACGGGTACTATATCCAGTGTTGGACATTATAAGCGTTTCAAAAAGTGGTTACTTTAACGGTTTTACCTTTAGCGAAGTAAAAGTTTCTATGTTTCAGTAATTCTAATGCTTTTCGTATCTGGACTGTATCTTTGTTATAGAGCAGAGGTTTTCAACTTTTTGGACCAGGGACCCCTATTTTTTTCTAGGCATAGCTCGCGGACCCCAGTATTTACAAAGCAAAATTTAGGCCCCTATCACTTAAAATTCACTAAAAATAACAGGCAGACAGACTACTTCCACAATACACGCTTGCTTATTTATAACGCTAAGGACTATCATAATATAAAAAGTAACACTAAATAAATTGTTATTAACTCCCTGCAATAACTATGGAACACAGTCATTTTTAAAAGAAATGAATAACATCGGTTTCGCCAAAAACCAGTAATGTCAGCGAGAGGGATGTGCTTGCTTTGCCTTGCAAAAACTGTCCATAATTATAATTGGTGCTATTTTGGATAGGCCTAAGCACTGTCTTCTTACGTTTCAGAAAGTTATCCATAGGCCTAATACAAACAGCAAAATTATATAGTTAGCATGTAACAGGGAACGTGAACTAAATAGGGATATGCTTTGCAAATCTCTGTATTATCGTTCATTTAAAGGCTAAAATCAGGCGAATTCCACAAATTTCTAATTCTACAAGTCCAGAGTACACAATCAGGAAATAGACCAGCATATTGCAAATGAAGCCTTCACTGGAAGAACCACTAGACTTTTTTAGCTAACTAGCTGTGTCCTGTAATTATAATACTTAATGCTACAGACTATAGAGCAAGTGTGTTTTTTTTCTCAGAAAATCCAAGTCAGTCCAGCGTTACAATGAGAAGAAAATATAGCGTTTATGTAAACACAACTAGAGTCCTAGCTAGAGCTTCAGTGTTTCTTCCATGGAAAAAACAACCAGACTCATATTCAGTGTTGATTTTCTAAATGAAACACTTGCAGACTTTCAAAGTTTGTTTTGTGAATATCGATCTTAAACCTTTTTAAATGGAATCTAGTTGTAGGCCTACTTCTGATGAAGGCTTCAAATACACCGCGCTTACATTGGGTGCAGAAATGATTAGCAGTCGATTAGCAGAAATTATATATTAAATTTGATTAAAACACGCGTTTTATTAGGCTAGAAATGTAGGCCTAACGTGACCAAAAGCCTACATCTTATTTACGTCACTGTAGGCCCTATAGTACGCAAAGAATAACTATCAGCAGCATCACAAAACTGGTGTGATCGAATACCCAATTGGATCCTTGTGGATCATACAGTTACAGGCACACTATAAGTAGCGTATGAATTTGAAAACAGGCCGTTAATGCTAAAACCATGCAATGTTAAGCATCACATTATTTTCAGAACGCTCTCGCGGACCCCCGCCATATCCTTCGCGGACCCCCAGGGGTCCGCGGATCACAGTTTGAAAAACTCTGTTATAGAGTACCCTTATTTTCTCAACAGCGAGTGCATTTATCTCATATAGTCTCTGTCGTCTCACAGGGTAATTTGTTCTTAAGCTGGAGCACCACCGCTATGCATGGCTTAACAAGTTACAGTGACGAATGTGAGGCAACAGGCTATAGGGACTAGTTCGATCGGGGGTTGGAAAGTAGACATGTCCACTACGAGTATCCAGTGTGTACACTCCGAGGGCTCGAGCGTATAATACAGAACGCGGGATGAGCTAATTATGTAGCTCGGATCATAGGGCATCGGAGTTGCTCGTAGAATTAGAGGTGCGGACATTCATATCAGATACAGTTAAAGTCCACTTTGACCTATTGACTCGATGGGAACAGGCCGTGAAAGAACAGAGTCAGAAAATTGAGATAGGAAGATTATTATACTGTATTTATTATTGGTTATTAATACCATCATCATCATTATCATCATCATCATCATCATCATCATCATCATCATCATCATCATCATCATCATCATCATTCATATTATTATTTTCATGAACGCTATCGTTGTTATTATTGTCTGGTGTCATCTCAGCACAGCTGGGAGAGTGGTGGCAATGTCCTGGAGAGGCAGATGGGGTTGCCCAGGTGAAGAGCCACCGAAATCCGCTGGAGTAAGTACGAGGTCTCCAGTGGATCATAGGTTGCATCTAATATCCAGCTACCCAACTCCAATATGAACTGCAATGAATTAAGTACAATCTTTCCGTTTCAAGCGCCGCTGGTTTCTTTTTCTTTCTTTAAAAAGGCATGGGTGCTAGTGATTGTGGAATGCTTCACCCAATCACCCTCTTAGACACAACTGCGCGTTCGGCGTCTTCGCCAGCTCCGATGGATGTGTGAACAAGATAAGAATTGGCATAGGTGTCGGGCACTGTCACATCCCACGCCAGACATCGTCCATGTGGGATCAGTGTGACAGAGTCGTTCGCTTTCCGTCTTCTCTTGAGAGGCCGAGAGGCTCTTTCTGGGGAGGATTGTCGCTTTACTCAGCGCTCTCCAGATAGCATCGTTCAGCATACCGTGCCGCTGTCGTTTCCCGCTGCCTCCTCTACAAACCAGTCCATGGAACCCTCTTGCGTCGGCTTTTTCTCGACAGTGGTGGCACAAATGCGGTTCACAGAGTGTCGTACCTAGCCTCACCTCGACTACGATCCATACCTCGTCTGAACTCGCAGACCCAGAGCAGTCACAGAGGGAACTAGAATCCAATCACCAGAATAAGGTTCTTGTGAAGCTAGCAGGTGAGCACGATCGCGGGAACCGCTTGTGCATGGACTCGAGCAGGCTTGTCCATGCCATATCTACATCTTTTTTGGCAATGAGTTGCTGCTCCTGTTGGTGGCTCTGCACCTGTTAGGGTCATCCAAGCGTAGAGGGCTGAATTCGCAAATCGCGTTTGGTATCTCAGCTGACTCTGTTGGTAAGATGCGTGCCTGAAGTTCGCTTGTGCTAGCAGCAGAAGCCAGGAAGGTGGAATTTGGTGCCAGCTTAAATGCACAGCGAACTCCGAGACCGCTATCTCTGTATTCCGGTAAAGAAGCCTGGAGCCAACGGGCATCGTGAAGAAACTCAAGATCCACATCCAAGGTGGATAATTCAATTCAATTCATTCAATTCAATTTTATTCGGTAACCGACGTGTAAACAGTACAACAGTTAACAGAAGAATAACCTTTTAAATCTCGCAATTAGTTACGCGGGGGTACCAAAGGGGTTGTACACCCCGCTTCCCGGAACCCCCCACATGGAGTAACAATTTAAAGGCGGTATGCGAGTAGTATTAACAATTAACTACTAACTATACAACTATACGAAGCAACAGATAAATAATTTCACAATCTTAACTAAGAAAATGCTTCACTAAGGGGCTCCTAGCCACATAACGGTACCATGGCAATGGCAATTAATGGGTTCTATCGATTGTCTTCTTGTCTTCAGGCATAGTTAAAGTTTGCATCATTCAGAAATAGTCGAAGTTGGGTCCTAAAGCTAGCGAGAGAGGTTTGTCTGCGGATAGACGAGGGAAGAGGATGCCCTTCTCTCAGCAAATGTTCGAACCGAGCAGAGCCCGAGCAATCATTTATAATAATAATGATGATGATGATGATGATGATGATGATGATGATGATGATGATGATGATGATGATGATGATGATGATGATGATGATGATGATGATGATGATGATGATGATGATGATGATGATGATGATGATGATGATGATGATGATGATGATGATGATGATGATGATGATGATGATGATGATGATGATGATGATGATGATGATGATGATGATGATGATGATGATGATGATGATGATGATGATGATGATGATGATGATGATGATGATGATGATGATGATGATGATGATGATGATGATGATGATGATGATGATGATGATGATGATGATGATGATGATGATGATGATGATGATGATGATGATGATGATGATGATGATGATGATGATGATGATGATGATGATGATGATGATGATAATAATAATAATAATAATAATAATAATAATATTAATTTTAATACCTGTAGCGGTGGAAACCTTCGGTCCCCTCAACAGAGAAGGCCTTGCCTCTCTCTCTGAATTTGGTCGCCGGCTGTCGAAAACCACCGATGACTCCCGCGAATGAAACTTCCTATTCAAGAGTCTTTCAGTGATGGTGCAGCGCTTCAACGAAGTGGCCTTCCAAGGCCCTAAGTCAAAGCTGCCCGGAGCCAAAGAACAACAAACCCGTCTTTATACATCGCCTTCTTAACGGAGGTTGCGGCGGGAAACTCGTTTTGAGAGTGAACAGAACCTAGCCATGAATTCTCAGATCATAATAATAATAATAATAATAATAACAATAATAATAATAATAATAATAATAATAATAATAATAATAATAATAATAATAATAATAATAATAATAATAATAATAATAATAATAATAATAATACTTTCTCCGTCATAAGATGAGTTTCAACTGTGAAAAAAATTAATAACAAATCCAAGATAATAATAATAATAATAATAATTTATTATTTCATTTTTGATTGAGCGTTTATGAATATCAAGCTGTTTACCACGAATGATCAATTCTGGCGCTAAAGAAGTCAAGCGATTACGATTACCTTAATGACCTCACACATATGACGTCACAGCACAACAGCTTTAAGACGCCATAAATCCATAATTCATTTTCGAGCTGCGGTTTTCGTGGATTTCGAATAAATTCGCTGCTTTAATCAAAATTAAATTCGTAAATTGTTTGAAATTCTTGTCGGACTTCGGCATAGATTCTAATTGTTCAGAATCGATTTCTTTTCGGCAAATTGAAGTTGTCTCTTTCCTTGTCATGTCTTTATCGAAGAAACGAAAATCACCGGAACCAACAGATCGAACACCAGGATGCGCGAACTGTAAGTTAATGCACAGAAGAGTCAAATATGAGCACTTTTTGTTGCTTGTTTTTTCATTAATTGCCTCAAACAGATTTTTCTTAATCAAGAACAGCTAATAATAAATAATAAGAATGGGTAATCGTAAAGTCTTACGCCAATCCAGAATAGCTTATTTTCACGTGCGTGCATTCTCAGTAACGTTCACACAAGGATATGAAATAATCAACCTATGTAGGCCTACACATGTATGCATTTACGGATCTCAATGTAATTAGTAACGCCTATGGCGCCGGTGTCTAGTGCATAAGGCATCAACCGATGGCACACCAAAAACAAGCCGTATTCAGGTCAATATGCAGAAGATCAGTCCGTAAGACAGAGAGGCAGACATTGGAAAGAGGTTAAGTTTTAAGTTGAGAACGAAATGACACAAGCGACTGAGCAGAGTCCGCAGACACGGAGAGAGTTCCAAAAACTAGGTCCAGCACCCGAAAAGCTCATTTACCAAGAACAGTTCTTTATTTTTATTATTATCATTATTACTTGAATTTGTAAGTTGTAACGCGCGCATGGTCACACCGAAATGTGAATCTTGGGCGCAGATAGTCAGTCGCTAGGAGAAGATGCAGTTAGATATCCAAGTGCTTAGACCTGTGATTTAGACCTGTATGACCAGTCTGGGAAATAAGAAGTGATTTTTAGTAGTTTAAGTAAGTAAGTAAGCAAGTAGGCCTAGCCTTTGTTTGCATATGAAAGCACACATGTATTACATGTATACAATGATTACATGCATTTTGAAAATAAACAATAACAGGAGCTGATTATAAAGTCACACATTACAACTAAATATTTATAATTAAGCTGCTAAAGTCACACATTACAACTAAATCTAATTAAGCTGCTTATAAACCATTTAGATTTAACAAGAGGCAGCCTGTGGCTCCCGGAGTTCAAAGTTTTATAAACTATGAGCCCCAATTTGAAACTAATTGTATGTACATCAATCAAATCAATCAAATCAAAATCTTTTATTGCATCCAAAACGTTGACACACTGAACCTGTAAACAAGAATTGTTCGTAATTCACGTCACTGGAGGCAAAAGGTGACCCTAAAGGGAAGAGTTTTCCCGCTAGGTAGGGACACCTACTTGGAAAATGAACTTTGCTTGTAGGACTGTCGTCAAAGGGAGGTCTCGGTTGCACCTTCTATATAGAAATAGTTACAAATATAGCGCCGGTTAGCGCTCACCATGCATACATAAATGTATGCATGAATGTATGCATTGTTCATGCAAGATTTTGCTTAACTCGGTTTAAATTACAATAAAACTATGTTTCCCAGTCGTTCAAGTACATTTATATTATCAGTTTCATACTGTATTATTCCTCATTTCTGTTGGTGACCGTGGTTATTAGAAGGTAACAACAAAGCAGGCAAATTTGGCTTCCTTGCACTACTTACTCGGCTAGCTATCGGTGTTTGTTTACTTTTTAGACATTTTTTATTTGCCCACAAATATCACACTTGAATTCTTACTGTTTTTGGTTCTACTTGTTTTTAAGCTTTAACATCTATGATATGTATGTTAGGCTGGCCAATTTTTATATTGGCAATATTATTTCCTGGAATTTTCCATTGCACACCCTCTAATTTGATGAGAATTGATGTAAAATGTACACAGTAAAATATCGGAGTGGGTGTCCAACCAGCAACAGTGGTTGATATAATGAAGTCGAGGGTTGATCATTGGGAGGATCGTCGTCTGAAGAGTCTTCCGAAGAGAAAGCCACTGCAGCTGATGCAGTCGGTTCCGTTTCCTGTCGGCGATGGTCATTTTTTCAACAATCGAACCATAAAACTACAAATCGGCTTGTATCGGAACCACTACAAAATCTCTGCATGATTGACAACCCGCTGTTCAACGCGACATTGGATGGGACCCGGATATCCAGGGGCGTCTATACTTCCCTAAGTCATTGGAGCAACTTCACCTTCCCCTCTTCTTCCGCCCTCCCCCTTCCTTCCCCCCCCCTAAAATGATGGCACACACAATGACAGATCTTCCCTCCTATTTCGTAGATGGAGCATTGCTCCAAGGTTTCTATGGTGTAGACGCCCCTGCGGATATCAACTCGCCAGGCAATGATGATTGTTAGTCCCGCTCTTGTTGCAGCAGGAATTCACGTCAATAGGTTGTCTTTGTCGCGCACCTCTCTGATGGAAACTCGCAATGTTTCACGTGAAACGCTTGCACCAACGGTACGACTAAACTTCCAGCCAACAGTTCCACTTATTACACACTTTGTTGGCAAACTGCTGCCAGATCTGGACGGAAGCAAGCGTGACTGTCTATCAATTGTGTCTGGTTTGGACGTTGAGAAACTGCTTGTAATCGCAAGGCTTCCGGCTGGAACTGGAATTCTCGTTGGTCAAGATATGCTCGAGATCTGTGCGGCCGCCGTGTTTCATACTTTCTTTGTCTCAAAAAGGTCGGAGATAGAGTTGTTTAGTCGACTGAAGTCCCAGTCGTTAGAGTGTTAAGTTGATATTACGATTAACACATTCACTCACTGGCTTGGCTATAATGATTAGCAAATCAGAAAATTTTTCACGAACGAATTGCATATAGGGTTATAACTTTTTTACAACCTCGTGTTCCTGTAGCTTAGTTAGATTAACTTTCGCCGAAAAACAAAGGAATGAACTGTCATTTTCAAATATTTAGAAAAGAGGTCACACCGAAATCAGTAAATCGATTTTTGTACATGTAACTGTATAATGTATTATGTGATATACATAGTGCATAGTAGCATGTATTATAATACAGGAAAGAATGAGCTAGCAAATTTTATGATTCTTGTACTATGTTTTGTACATTGTACAATGTACAATTGTACAATGTACATCACTGCTTATTGCTTAGAATAAATCGATGTTGCAGTTTGTCTTTGTTTCTGCAAGCACCATGAAGTTTCCGCATCACTTTGATTGCGCACCTTCCCCAAAGGCTTCCTTGTTGTAGGGATAAGGATGAATGCAAGGATAGCAAGAATGGCTCTTGAATTCCATCTGGCATTGCTGATGTTTGGAATTTTCTTAAACTTAACGAATGGAAAATACCTTTTTCCTCAAAGAATCTGAACACCAGTGTAAGATGGTATAACAATTTCATGTAATCTCTCCAGCCTGCTTTATCGAGGATTTCTTCTGTTCTATTCACAAACTGTGCTTTCAGTTCTTCATACTTGTTCATCATATGAGACATAAAGGGATATTCTATGTTTGGAGACCTGGTGTTACCACCAAGTTCCTCATCCATGACCACCCTGAGAATCCTGTCGAGAACGTGATGCTGGCAACTGATAAATTGTGGTTTGCTGACACCCTTGCTTGAGAACATTCGTTACAATTTGACAACTCCATTATTTTTCCCAGTGTTAACACTGGTTGTATCAGCAATGATCATCTTTATTGCATTCCATCAGTTGTATTCATCAAGAACATTTGCAATTCCTGCAGCAATGATTCGACCTTGCCATCCATCTTTCAGACGCAGGGCATCCACTTTTAATTCGGTTCTCTCATTCTTCAGTGCCACAACCTGATATTCATTTTCCTCAAAGTGCTTGCCTTCAAATTGTATGGACCACTGTTCCATCTGTAACTTTGCAATCATTTCCTCCTTCAATTTAGCAGCCTTTTTGAATGTCGACTTGTAAATTGCTGCTTGACTAGGGGTTGGAATGTCAATACCATCATGGGACAATTGTTTGCCCATTTTTGCAGCTGTATTGTATACTGCCACTGAAAAATTATAAGAAAACAAGTTCAGTTGTTTGCCCACAAACCTTTCTATATAGACCAATATTGGGATTCTTCTAGAAAGTGTACAACCGTTTCAGAAAGTTCCAGACAGCTGTAAAAGTTCTAAACAGTTCCATAAAGTTTTATAAAAATGCTACTACTTATGAGTAGTAGTTGCATATACGGACAGGCCCGCCGAGAGGGGGGGGCAGGGGGGGGCAAATGCCCAGGGGCCCGGCGATTTTCCAGCGATTTTTAGAGGCCCGGGCCGATTTTTAGGGGCCCGGGCCGGGCCCGTGATCAACTTTTCTCATAAAGCCTAATCATAGTTTAGGGACCCGTGACTGCCCTGCCTAGGGGCCCGGAATTTCTGTCGGTGGCCCTGTATACGGACATTCAAACTTTTCATTGGGGGGTGACTTTTTCACAATTAATCAAAATTAATCCCTTTTTCAGTGTTTCTAAGCAAAAGTTCATCCCTTTATGATACAGGAAATCGGTGTTTTGAAAAAAGTCTAAAAGGTATATATAACCCTATGATGCATATATGTCTGTTGCAACTGTGACAGTATATATCGACGACAAGATTCCAAAAGTATAGGCCCTAATTGCATAGCAATTCTGTTTTAGCTTCTGTGCCGATTCGCTTGGTAATGTTGGATAATATTCAGATGGCATTAAACGGAGTGCCTGTCTCGGTGACTACAACGAAGGACGAACTTTATATGCACTGCAGCGGTGGTTACGAGTTCATTAATGTTTACAACCGCAACAACCTGCGCGAGTTGAAACATGTCATCGAGATTGAAAGGCTCGGAGTATTTCCACTGGCCATTGCAGCCTGCAGCCTGTCAAATTGTTTATATGTATTAAGAATGGAAAAAAATAGGGATACCAATTCAGTTGTAAGAATTACGAAAAATGATGATGATGACCAGTTTAATATTTCACCATGGATTAGTGGTTTGTCACGGCAGAATCAATACATAATCGTATCTGCCAATGGCAGCATAATCCTCTCAAAAACAGAAAGACCGGATGAATTGATAAGCATATATAATTCTGATGGATCTTTGCAACATCAAATAAGATCGCCCCTAGATCTTTTCAGAGTATCACGCATCATTCCAAAATCAAGTGGAAACCTTGTCTTGATTTCCTTTGACTTCGAGTTTAAAAGAAAATTAACGGAGATCGACATGGATGGGAATATTGTCCATCAGTTTAAGTCGTCACTTCTGGGATGTGATGTTGGGTCTTCAGACAGCTGCGATGGAATTCTGATAGTCGATCGGAACAACAGAATGGAGCTTTTAGATTCTGAACTTCATCTTTTGGATGTTACTCTTCCGAAGGACGACGTCTGGGCACATCCACATTATTTGCATTACGATAGATTGAGGAATGAGGTACTGATGATTGACTATACCAGTACGTTTGGCCAAGACGGCACTTTATCAGTCTTCGCTTTCACAGAAGATGGATTTAAACGGAACGGATGTTCACAATGGGAACATGTGCGCTAAAGATCGATTTGAGACACCATTTAATGCTCGTATCCTGGCAACTTTAACCTCAACAAGTCAACCAACATACTGTATGTGTTGAAACAACTTCTCTGTTTGAATTTAGGCCTATACAGTCTACAATATTTTATATGTTAAAAGCAATGCATTGTGACAATCGACGTTGTCCGTATATCTTAAAAAATAATTTCGCTCTCGCTTTGTTCGTTTCATTTTAAGAAACTGTGTGTTTTGGTTACGGATGATTCGAAATACTGCGTTATGCTTCAATTCAACTGGAAGGTTGTCGAAAACAATTTCTAAACATACCTGTCTTTGACATTTTAAACACTAAACGAACTATAATAGGCATTATTTTAAAACCTGATGTGGGCATATTTATCACACAATTACCATAATGATTGCCTTGCCTTGGTGTGCATACAGAAACATAATATGTCAATGCTCGACTGCATAAAGATTTTGATGTTTTTGTACTTTGAGCTGAACTGTGACAATTGTTAATTAACGTTCTTTGTTTTTTCCGGTTTGTTTGCTGCCTATTTGGCATAATTAAGGTGTTTATTATCAAATATGGCTATAAATAACCAAAAATAAAATGCGAACTATATCCAGTGTTGGACATTAGCGCATTAAAAAGTGGTTAGATTTACCTTTAGCCAAGTAAAGGTTCATATTTTTCAGTAATTGTAATGCGTTTCTTATTTGCACTGTATACATCTTTGAGTATTTTCTCCACAGTGCAATGAGTGCATGCTTAGTCTTATAGTATGCCTTCACCTAACAGTAACTAGTCATATGCATATCTCCCAGCTTACTGTCTCTGTCGTCTCACACATGTGCAGGGTCATTAATTTTGTTCTACTGGAGCACCACTATGCATGGCTTGACAAGTCAACATGACGAATGTCGGGCAACCAGATATAGGGACTAGTTCGATCGGGGGTTGGAAAGTTGACTTGTCCACTACGAGTACCCAGTGCGTACACTCCGAGGGTTCGAGCGTATAATACAGAACGCGGGAATACTCGTAGAATTAGAGGTGCGGACAGATCTCAGATACAGTAATTTTAAAGTCCACTTTGACCTATTATTACGGAACATTAATATAGCGCCCAGGGCCGTCATTTCAGCTTTTTTCAGGGGGGCAAAGACGTCAAAAAAGAGGCGCGAATAAATTTTACATTTCTTTGGTGTTTCTTCACAATTTTCAGAGGGACAACTACATAGTGTACCCCACCACTGTCAAAGAGGTGTGGTCTTGTGAAAAAACCTATGCAGACTCGAGTTTTGTTAATAGTATATAATAATTCCATGCATTTGAGTATAATTTTTTCTTTTTTACCCCTTTCTTCTTCCTCCTTTTCTTGTTCCAGCTTTTTCTTTTTTTTTCAAAAATCGGGGGGGGGGGCAAATTCCCCTTGCCCCCAAATGACGTCCCTGATAGCGCCCTTTAAGACTGTCTCGGAGAGACAGATGGCGTTGCCCAGTTCGGAGTCTTCGCCAGCTCCGATGAATGTGTGAACAAGATAAGGGGCCATCCATATATTACGTACGCATGGAGGGGAGGGGATGACCGAAATGCATGTGCTTGCGTACGCTTGCGAATGGGGGGTATACTGATAATGTACGTACGCAAATTGATTGGCCTTCAAGTTCAGTCTTTCCAGCTATCTGGTACTACCAGAGGATGTAGTACTGTGGGAGAGGTGTCACTTGTATGCCACCTTACCTCTGAACGCTATTATTAAACTATCACAACTCAACAGTGAGTCCATGGATTACTCAGCCTTCAATCTGGCCTAAAGTGCAGACAGTCGCTGCCTTGACCTGTAACTGACACATTCTGCAGCTGGACTTAGGGGGGGTGCGTGAACTGTACGTACTCAGGTGGGGGTGTGTAAAAAAGTACGCGTGCGAACAGGGAGAGGGAGGGGTCCAATTTCCCCGGATTTTTGAGTACGTAGTATATGGATGGCCCCTAAGAATTGGCGTAGGTGTCGGGCACTGTCGCATCCCATATTAGGCATCGTCCACGTGACCAAGGAGAGGAAGTCCGCGGAAGAACTGGCCGGAAACCATTAGAAACGACTTGGGATGGCTGTAGATTAGGGTTGAGTGAAATTTTTTTTACAAATGAATTCTAATAGTGGGCAAAAGATGCAACTTGGGTAGAGAAAGAAACACACCAAATATTTTAAATTTCAAATGATATCTTCTGCCCTCTACCGTCGATGCAATATTTCAACGTAGCTAACCTATAGTCTCACAGTGGATGTCCAATCTCCTCTGCCTTAAGCCTTCCAAAACAGAATTCATCATCCTATAAAGCCTTCCTGATCATATCAAGAAAAGTCCTAACCCTTCCACGCACCTATCGACGTACTCGTCGTTTCTTAACCTTCACCTCGAGCTCCACCGTCCGCAATCTTGGTATTACTTTTGATCCACACCTCTCCTCTAAACCACATCTCCAACCTCTCGCGCTCCTGCTTCATGCACATTCGTGACCTTCGTCGCATCCGGCCCAAGATCGACCTTAAAACTGTCTCTATCATTGTTACTTCTATTGTTCATTCAAAACTTGATTACAGCAATTCCCTCTTCCTCAACCTTGAATCCACCCAAATCAAGCGTCTGCAACTTATCCAAAACTCACTAGCCATGGCTGTCACGAGAACGCCCAAACATCATCACATCACTCCCAACCTCATACCACTCTATTTTCTAAACTAGCGAATACACTTCAAAGTCCTATCACTAACCTACAACTCAATACAATATTCCCAGCCAATTGCAATTACCTCCGTGATCTCTTCACCATCCAGGCAACCCGCTCCACCCGATCCTCCTCCTATCTCAGTCTCTTTCGACCCCCGGTCACTACTTATCTCAAGTTCTTCAACCGAGCCATATCCAACAGAGCACCATGCCTCTGGAACGATCTGCACATTGAATCCCGCAGATTCTCGGCTCCTCCATCATCATTCCAACCCGTCATCCATCCTCCTCCTCCTCATGTTCCTCTATCCCCGGGCTTTCCATTCAAAACTAAAGTCTCACCTTTTCAAGTACTTCTACCTTGGCTCATCTGATCCTCTGCCTTCCAATTTTTCTCGCCCTAAACGACACCCTCTATCTGTTTATAGACCAAAGTTACGCCCCTGATTACAATTCCATGATCCTCTAGCACACCAGATGCAATTTCCGCAACTGATTTGAACGTATATTGCATGAATTGTAACCGTTCGACGACAGTCAGTTCAAGAAAAAGATAAAATAATGCACTACATTGACTTTTTCAAGGAATTTGATATAGTAAATACTTTACCGCCGGTAGAGGGCAGAAGACGCAAAGCAAAATCAACAATATTTTGAGCACTATTTACACTAACATGCTGGGAACTTTCCATCACTATTAGAAAACGTTTGCTTTAAAAGAAATATTTTTATTGCCATTTTCACTCCACCCTACAGTGGAGATGTCATGGGACGAGGCCGAGGAGCTAGCGATGGGCAGAGACGAGTGGAGGAGAAGCGTTGCCCAATGCGCAGACCTGTACGGGAAGGACTAAGTATAGGCCTACTAAGTAAGTTGGCCTACATTCAAAACTCTTTTGAAACTATAATTCACTGTAATTCTCAAAATTGTAACTTTGTTGATAACCATGACAGACTTAAGTAGATTATGTATTCTTTACAATAGGCCCATAGCCCTACGTTGTTGGAATTCAATGCCGAACTGTGATGAGAAAACATTAGTAAGTCTACACAATTTTCGTAGAAAAGTGTTGCCTAATTGGCATACAATGGTTAGATTTCAGAAGCTCTACCTTCATCGCTCTTAATCTAATCTAATCCATTCTCGTCCAATCAATCTAATACAGGGGCGGATCCAAGGGGGGGGGGGCAATCCGGCCATGGTCCCCATTGGATATTTATAATACATTCAAGACGTGGCTCCCAGGGCCATCACGAAGTCAACGATGATCAGTATGTGATCTTTCATGAAGAAAATAAAATGACGAAATATTAAGAAAATGCTGAAATAAAACCGGACAATTTGAATTATTAGTTTACTCAGCTTATTCGCGAGCTCTGCGTCATATCAGAGGGGTTGTTAAAAAACAGATGTCCATGTATTATTCGATTGAAGTTTGTGTTTCGTTCTGAGTCCCGATTCGATCCATTTCTGTCGTTCATCAGCCATCCATCCTCTTCCTTCTCGGAAAATTACCAGCCTCCTAATCTCCGGCGTGATCTTTGGGGATAACCCAATCCATTGCATCGTTGATGGACATCTACCAGGAATAGGCAATGTGACCGTGTCTTAGTATACGGTCACTGACAGAATTAAAAAACAGACCTATGCCTATCTAGCGCAAACAATAGCAAGTATAGCAGTATATTTGTACATCATCTTCCAAGAACCTTTAGAAAACGAACCTTTAGAACCGTCGATATCATAAATAAAGTTAAGGCTATTCTATACTTTTATCGCAAGTATAGCAGTATATTGACGTATATAAAGCTGACGTCGTTGGCTCTGGTCTCCGATCCGCAGCAATGAGAATGGTCATAATGATGATGATACTTTTATACTTGGAATGAGAACGAGTAGTTCAGACCCACAGAGTAGTCACTCTAGAATAGCTGCAACAGTAACGCCAGTAGATAATGACGCTTAATAAACGCATAATAACAATAATTGTCAACAGTTAGGCCTATGTGCAGATGTTGTCCACTCCCTTTATGGAAAGGCTGACTTTGTATGGCGGTCAATAAACTCCGCCTTATCGACTGAAAACTGAATTTCTGTTACCGAGGACCTCACAGAAACCTAAATATTTCAATGGCTTAAATCTTGAAAACTGTGTTACTCATTTGTTGAGTTTGCTGATGCTGCTCCTAAATTGGTCTGTGTTTGTGTTTCACGAAGTCTTAAACAAACTCACTGACGAGGTGAATCGTATTTGTAAGCCATCTTAAATGTAAATTCGTGATGTACGCAGATGTAGACGTTATGTCCCTGGTTCTTCCTGGATATCTTCGGCAAACGTATTGGTCTCCAGTCTCTTTACAATACAATACAATACAATACAATACAATACAATACAATACAATTTGATTACTGTAACTCACTTCTCAATAGTATCACACTAATAGTATAAGCTCCTTGGTTTTACTTGACCTATAGCCTACTGTATTCCATAAGCGCTTGGAAACGATTGAAGAAAGCTAGCAAATGTAAGACAGTACCGTAACGGCAAGTTTTGAACTTTTGGGCGCGTGCTTAACTACGGTGTTTTCTGTCCAGGGCGACGTTAATGGCAATGGTAAACTTAGCCTGCACAGAATGGAACTAACGCACCTTATTTAAGCCTACGTACGATAATTTTTCTTTAAAATTCAATTATTAATTATTCACGAAGTTACATATGGTCAACTTGTAAAAGATCGTTCATAATTTCTAGTTCGCATGAAGGAGTCACTCGCTGAAGGCACATCTAGCCTCAACATGAAGCCGAAAAACAATAGTATTGGAAGAGATAAGGCAAATACAGCTGACTCGGGCTATTCTGCTAAGATGCAGGAGGCAGAGGCAGTGCCTTCGGAGGATACAGATCGTCTGCTGTCTCCATCGTTTGACGGTGCACATTTGATATCAGATGAATAATAGGGCCTATGTATAATGAATCGGATCGTACGTGCTTTCGCGGTCGGTTTATTTCGTAGCATATATCCGTTTGTTTCAGTCTATGTGTCGCTCTGTCTGACTTCGTTTCTATCTAGGTATGTACGTGTGCGTCACTATTCTGCCTGATTCTGTGTCTTTTCCTCTCTGTCAGTAGCCGAATACACCGGTCTTCTCAGTCTCATATATTAGCTTAAATTCATCTGATTCTTAGATGTAAGGCCTACTGCATAAAACTGGCAAATTGTGCTTCTGTTTCTCTGGTTCTGCGGCTTCTGCCATAGGCGTAATTGGGGGCGGGGTACGTAGGGGTACCCGTACCCCCCACTTTTTGACTGGGGTACAGTACCCCCACTTTTGAACAATGCCAATCAATTTTTTTATTGTGCCTTCCCAGAGATCGCAGTCTAAGCCCTGTTTCGCGTATGTAAGAAATTGGTACCCCCACTTTTTATACGAAAGATACGCCTCTGGGTTCTGCTAAATCAGGATTATCCCCGCGACGAACAGTGGCCATTGCGTGATATTGGATAGACACATTTATCGCCGATAGATGGCTGGCTGTCTGTAGGCCTAGTCCCCTATTTTCTCCTCCTACGGCGCCGACCACTGTCACCGACAACCAGTAGGGCCTAATGATCAGAACTTCGTCCGTCCGTCCGTCCGTCTTTCTTCAACGATCGCCAAAGTATACTGAGTTCGTTTTGTGAGAGGCGCTTTATAAATGTTTCGATACAATACAATGCAATACAATGGTCACCAGTTACCACGAATTATCAAATCTGGCGCTAAAGAAGTCAAGAGATTACGATTACCATAATGACGTCACACATGTCCTTACTTTGACGTCACAGCATAACAGTTTTAAGACGCCATAATTTATTTTGAAATTTTTTCGTGGATTTCTTATAAATTCGCTGCTTTAATCAAAATTAAATTTCAATCGTAAATTGTTTGAAATTCTTGTCGGACTTCGGCATAGATTTTAATTGTTCAAAATCGACTTCTTTTCGGCATATTGAAGTTTGGTTCTTTCCTTGTCATGTCTTTATCGAAATCACCGGAGCCAACAAATCAAGCACCAGGATGTAAGTTAATGCACAGAAGAGTCAAATATGAGCAATTTTTGTTGTTTGTTTGTTCATTAACCCAAGAGTGTCCAAGGTAGTTTTTGTTACACGAATGCTCAAGATGGGGTCCGTACAAAGCCAAGTTGAATTCGCCGTCCAACGATGTCACATGTATATGGCGCGTTTACCAATTTATTTCTGGGCTGGTGCCTGTATGACCATCAGCCGCATATCTTGCGGTGTCCTTGGTATGCTATGGTTGTGGAGTACAGATTGGGAGAATACTCACGCAAAATATATCATACAAAGCCAAATTGGTGGCTCTAGGATGTCCTGAAACCATTTCTACAATTTCATAGCCATTCTAAAGTTATCCGTGGAAAAACGGATCTGGGCTCCGGTCGAATCCCCTCTTTGGGCACTCAAGACTTTGTGTAAATTGCCTCAAACAGGTTTTTCTTAATCAAGAACAGCTAACAATAAAATAATAAGAATGGGTAATCATGTATATATATATATATATATATATATATATATATATATATATATATATATATATATATATATATATATATATGAGTCTTACTATACTCCTTAATAGCAGTTTTCTCGTGCGTGCATTCTCAGTAACGTTCACACAAGGATATAAAATAACCCATGTACATATGTATGTATTTATAATAATAATTAATAGTAATAATAATAATAATAATAATAATAATAATAATAATAATAATAATAATAATAATAATAATAATAATATCTTCAAACTGACAATTACGCAGTATGAACGGATGATCACAAGTTATTACAGGAATCGAATTTAACTGTATACGGCAGCCATGCAAGGCGCCCATCACGTCCTACATCTCATTTTAGCAACGCGCCATCTCGCGAATGAAAGGCTGAGTGGACCTTTGGGAGGGTTGCGGGATGCGATCCCGCTACCTCTTGCTCTTCACGCCAGTGATGTTACCACTACTCTATGGACCCCCATGGATATCATTGTAATTAGTAACTTCTATTGCGCTGGTTTCTAATGCACAGGGCATAAACCGATGGCACACCAAAACCAAGCCGTAATCAGGTCAATATCCAGCAGATCAGTCAGTTAGACAGACAGGCAGACATCGAACGAATCGCCTAATTTCCACGACAGATACGTGCTAAGTTGTACATTAATTCATTATTATTCGACATGCTCATCTTCGCCGCCATTGTTTAAAATAATTTCCCAAATTAGTGCCCTGTATACGAATCTGTCATACGGCGTGCCGCGTGAGGTATTGGCCGTGTTGTTATGGCCAATCATATTGCACAAAATTGGAGTGATCAGTCAGCAGTAATTAGGACAGGTCAGGGCACGCATTCACCGCAAGTAAGTAAATTAAAGTAATGTTAATTAGGTTCTCAGTATGCAGTGGATCTATATAACACAGAATAAACCATTCAAAATATATGCTGACCTATATTAAATTTCATGTAAAACAAAACCAGAGGGTCTTAAACACTTTAACGACGAGCTGCATTGGTTTCCACGTCACTTTTAGTGATTTGCGGACCATTGATCACAGGACTATTGATCATAGGACGTTTGGTCACATGGACCATTGATCATTAGGACCATTGATCATAGGACTGTTGATCATGTATGTATGAATGTATGTATTTATGTTTGCATGAATATACAAACATACGTGCATACACATGCATACATGCATACATACATGCATGCATACATACGTGAGGCGTGGTGGCTCAGTGGTAAGTTCGGCGCCTTGTGACCGGAGGGTTGCAGGTTCGAATCCCACTCTAGCCGCTGCGTACGGACCTTGGGCAAGTCCTTCACTCGCAATTGCTCGTGGCGCTTCGGCGTGAAAATTCCGGCACAGTATCAATGCTGTAGTCGGGAGCGCCTCTGAGTAGTAGTTGACTTCGAGAGGCGCTATAGAAATATAGAAATATCCGGAATAAAAATACATACATGCATACATACATGTATGCATGTATGTATGTATGCATGTATTTATGTATAATGTATGTATGCATGTAGGTTTGTATGCATGTATGTATGCATGTATGTATACATACATGTATGTATGCATGTATGTCTGTCTGTATGTATATACGTATGCATGTATGTATGTATACATGCATACAAGTATGTATGTATGCATGTACGTATGCATTTATGTATGCATGTATGTATGCATGTATGTATACTTGTATGTATACATGTATGTATGTATGTATGACATTGTATGTATGTATGTATGTATGTATATACGTACGTACTGAGTTTTGGTTTCTATACCAAACATCTTATGACCAACAGTCCTATATGATCAAGGGTCCTAATGATCAATGGTCCTTGTGACGAAACGTCCTATGATCAATGATCAATGGTCCTGTGATCAATGGTCCGGTTACCACTTGTAGTATACTGTCGTCGTTAGAGTGTTAACTTGATATTACGAGTTTACGACTAACACATTCACTCAATGACATGGCTATAATGATTTACAAATCATAAAATTTTTCGCGTAAGAATTGTATATTTGTCTGTTGCAACTATGACAGTATATATGGACGACAAGATTTCAAACGTATAATTATTCTGTTTTAGCTCATGTGCCGATTCGCTTGGTAATGTTAGATAACATTCAGATGGCATTAAACGGAGTGCCTGTCTCGGTGACTACAACGAAGGACGAACTTTATATGCACTGCAGCGGACGTAGTGAGTTCATTAACGTTTATAACCGCAACAATCTGCGCGAATTGAAACATGTCATCCAGATAGAACAGCTCGGAGTATTTCCACTGGCCATTGCAGCCTGCAGCTGGTCAAATTGTTTATATGTACTAAGAATGGAAAAAATTAGGGATACCAATTCAGTTGTAAGAATTACGAAAAATGATGACCAGTTTGATATTTCACCATGGATTAATGGTTTGTCACGGCAGAATCAACACATAATCGTATCTGCCAATAGCAGCATAATCCTCTCAAAAACAGAAAGACCGGATGAATTGATAAGCATATATAATTCTGATGGATCCTTGCAGCATCAAATAAGATCGCCCCTAGATCTTTTCAGCGTCTCACGCATCATTCCAAAATCAAGTGGAAACCTTGTCTTGATTTCCTATAACTGCGAGTTTAAAAGAAAATTAACGGAGATCGATATGAGTGGGAATATTGTCCGTCAGTTCCAATCGTCACTTCTGGGATGTGATGTTGAATCGTCGGACAGCTGCGATAGAATTCTGATAGTCGATCGGGACAGCAGAATGGAGCTTTTAGATTCTGAACTTCACCTTTTGGATGTTACTCTTCCGGAACAATCGAACAAAGGCTGGGCACATCCACATTATTTGCACTACGATAGATTGAGGAATGAGGTACTCATGATAGCCTATACTAGTAGGTTTGGCCAAGACGGCACTTTATCAGCCTTCGCTTTCATAGAAGATGGATAAACAAGGACGTTCACAACTTAAGAAAAAGTGCGCCTAAGGTCGATTTGAGACACCATTTAATGGTCGTATCCTGGCAGCTTTAAACTGAATAATTCAACCAACTGTATGTGTTGAAACAACTTGTCTGTTTGAATATAGGCCTATATAATGATAGTCAACAGAATTTTATATGTTTATATGTTAAAAACAATGCTTTGTCACAATCCACGTAGTCCTTATGCCCTTTGAAACAATTTGGCTCTCTCCTCTCTTTGTTTGTTTTATTTTAAGAAACTCTTCGAGTTTTGGTTACGGATGATGGGAAATATTGGGTTATGCTGCAATTCAACAGGAAGGTTGTCGAAAACAATTTCTAAACACACGCGTATTTGACATTTAACCATTGAACGAATTATAGAAAGCATTTTTCATAACCTGACGTGAACATACTTATCAGATAATTATTATAATATTAATGTTGATTGTTCATGAAGAAACATAATACCATTGCTCGACTGTGTAGTGAACTTTTGTTGTCTCAAATGTAGGCCTATACTTTGAGCTGAACTGTGACGGTTTGTTAATTAATGTTCTAGGCCCCCCCCCCCTATGTTTTTTTCTTTTTCCGATTGATTTGCTGCCTCTTTGGCATAATTAAGGTGTTCGTTATCAAATATGGGTAGGCTATAAATAACGAAATAAAATGCGAACTATATCCAGTGTTGGATATTAGCGTATTAAAAAGTGACCAGTAAAACCTTTAGCAAAGTTAAAGTTCATACTTTTCTGTAATTCGTTTCGTGTTTAGACTGTATATCTTTGTGTTAGGAGAGTACTTTCTCAACAGTGCAATGCCACAGTCTTACAGTAGGCATACGCCTTGTAGTAACTTATGGTTACTTGTCATATGCATTATCTCCCAGCCTATATTGTCTATGTCAGTGGTGGCGAACCTTTTTCAAGATGCGTGTCAAGATGTTGCTAAATCATTTTAAAATATGCCGACGCGTGCCCGTCAGAATTTTGCAGAGTAAATAATTATTTTTTCTCGTATAGATTTTAGTTAACAAAGCGTAAAAAATAATTAAAGACGTTATTTCAAAGATCGTTTTTGAATGGCGTTAAAATAAACTCCTGCAAAAAAGAAAATGTAGATTAATACAGGGATTTTGTTTTCTAAGTTTGAAATTTTGGGGGACGCTCTGAATTCCGCGTGCCCAAAAAATTTGAACGCGTGCCACTTTGGGCACGCGTGCCATAGGTTCGCCATCCCTGGAGTCTATGTCGTCTCACCAGGGTCCGATTTGTCAAAAAAGAAGCAGGGGGGTCGGAAATATATATAAAAAATGACTAAGCCGAAAACACTGGCGGCGATCTTGTTTGGCATGTGGGTGGGGGGAGGGCAAACCTTTGAACTGCTCTGGTAAAAAAAGAGGTGTTTTCAGTAGGAGTTTTAGCTAAATTAACCTACTAATAACAACAGAGCCGGTTTTATGGTGGTGGGCACATGGGCGCCCAATATGGTGGGGCTCCTTCTGCAGCGGATTTGTTGCCTTTATTGATGCGCAGTCTTCAACAGGGACAACCTGCATACCAACAGTTATAACATGTCATACCGACTCATACAGGCAAAGGTGCTAAAGGCAATGTTTAAAATTTTTGATTTATTGTTATTTTTTAAATGTATATAAATGAAAATAAATTAGGAAGATCATTTTGCTTAATCAAGTGTCTTCTATTACATTCATAGGTGTGCAATAATTTCTCAAATACAAAACAAAAGGATGAGCTTGAAGATTTTTAGCCAGTTTTTAATAGAAGTTGTTGATACAGACAAACAAAGAAATTTAAACTAGTGGTAAGCGGGACCTCCTACCTAAAAGCAGATAGCTTGAATCAGTTAATTAGGTCAGTTAGGTCTAAATTTGAATAGGCCCAATAGAGACTCTGCATGCTTTTCTATTGGCAAAATCATCAATAAACTGATTAAAGTCCAATTGAATATCACTCTATATATGCTCAACACTGCAAGATGGATGAGTCACTCATGTGTCGCACTTGTGCGAAGCCTGTTCTTAGGCCTAATTATCTTCATCTTAGACAGTGAGCGTTCAGCACTACAGTTATGACCTACAATCGTACCATAATTTCCACATTTGGAAATGAACTTTTAACACCTTTGTCGAGAATTGGTACATGAACTGCTCCTGACTTATGTTGAGGCCTGAGCTACCGTCTTGTGTTTACACATTTTGACAAAATAAGAAAACTGCATGAGCTCATTGCCACGGCTTTCATGAGCTCATTGCCAAGGGTTTCATCGAGGTCATCACCCTATATTGCTACAAGATTTTTCGCTGAGTTGTGTATTTCTTCATCACTACATGACTCAGTCCTAGATAGAAAAGCAAACCTTGAGCAGAGTAGTTCGTATGGTGCTAGTCTTCTTGTCATCTCGGTTGTGAATTGATCAACGATGGGCAATCAAGTGTCAATCTGAAACTTCTCTGAAGCAGAGTGTGCAGATTCTGGCGCTCGACCATAATCCAATGCTAGGAGACGTGCGTTTTGATGACGTTTTCTTGTTGAACATATCCTACTGTTCCACATCAGAGTGAGACCCGACTGAGCGGGAACGTTGTTGAGCTGGCGGTTGTTCGACAACTGCAGTATCACCAGTGACACCAGGCTCAAATGAGCCTGTGTTTTAACCATCGTCCACGTGAGAGCAGATGTACTTATATCTGTTGCTTAAGGAAAGCAGTAATAGGAGGCGTATTTGCAAGTAATCTCTCATTTTGATATGTGCTTTTTCTTTACTTGCCCAGGTAACTTGCGTTTTTGAGAGCCTCTAGTCCCACTACACCGATTAGTGCCCTTATGTCGATCTAAAATTCGATTCATATCTGTCGGCTGAAATTACTGAGACTCTTCAAATTATATCATGTAATACTGATTTGCAAATTCAAACTGTATGATATAAAGGTCGAATCCAACAGGACTGCGTGCCTCAAAGCCACTACCAGCACAGAAATGACAGCCTACAGCTGTGGACTGCCATAGGTCAATCGAGGTCAAAAGCGCCAGCGAGTGCTAGAATACCACGGAAGATCTTTACCCCACAACTGGATGCTAGTGGCTGTGGAGCTGATATGCCTGAGGGGGCTGGCTTGAACACGGGCCTCTGTCCATTCGTTGTCTGCTGTATGTGGACCGAACCCTTAAGGTCATGCCCTGTGAAATATGTCTTACTCTGCTTCTGCCTACATCAGTAGACGACCTCAGTTTGAGTTAAAAGTAAGATAATCTGTCAACAGCTGTAGATGCCAAGCTGTTGTATCGTCTCAGCGCCTGTAAAAGGATAACCTAATTCTTAACAAGTATATCACAATATCAACCTACACAAGGGTACCGACTGGATAATAAATAATTACTGAATTACTAGGCAGTATTGGAGTCTGTTGGTTTATGACTGTGGCTAATGCATTTGAGGGGGTCAGGCCGACCCCCTCGGGGGTCGTCCAAAGGCTAGAAGCAAGGGGGTCAAAAAAAGAAGCAAGGGGGTTCAAACCCCCTGACCCCCCCCCCCGGCAAATCGGACACTGCGTCTCACACAGGGTCATTTGTTCTAGGCTACTGGAGCACCGCTATGCATGGCTTCGCAAGTTACAGTGATGAATGTCAGCCAATTAATAATAATAATATGATAATAATAATAATAATAATAATAATTATTATTATTATTATTTTTTTTTATTTTTTTTTTTATAATATTATTTCCCGAGGTAGTAAAGATCCCTCGGGCTGTAAAAGAAGATTAAAATTAATATTATTATTATTATTATTGTTATTATTATTATTATTATTATTATTATTATTATTATTATTATTATTATTATTATTATTATTATTATTATTATTATTATTATTATTATTATGAAAAGCGCAACAAGTTAGAAAGGGAAGCCGATTTTACGTTGTAGGGCTACAGTAGGGCTTTACGATTAATATTTTTAGTTTTTACTATCTTCTCCAGCTCATCGGCAAGCTAGTTCGACAAATTGTATGTTTTGGATAAAATACCGAGTTTCACAGGTCTGCCTTAAGTTATAACCACGAAAGCAATAATTGCCAAAAGCTGTCCAGATTTTCGTAACTTTACCCCAGCTGCAGCATCCCGCCTTTATTAAATGACCCGTTTTGTTATCATATTCGCCAGGTGGCGCCAGAATTGATCACGCTACCGTCCACAAAGTCATTTTTAAATCTATTACTTAAGCGTAGACTCGGGGGGAGGCAGCCGGGGCACGTGCCCCCAATTATGGACACTACACCTAATGCAACAAGTGTAGAATGAATAACCAAATGCCCCCCAATATTTTGGACAGGTTTACGCCAGTGATTACTTTAACCATGGTATTTTTTACATCATGCTTTAACGTACCGTTGTAAGCACGTAAGGGAATACGTAGCTGCTTAAAAGGATCGAAACCTACTTGCATGTCAAAATTATTTCAGAGGACTCTTCTAATCCTAATAATTTCTTGAACCAGATTCAAGTCGATAAAATGTGTCACTTGACTTCGGTCGGGTTGTCTGCCTGGTTCCCCCCCCCCCCCCCCGTTGCACATAAGTTTGTGCTGTTTTTGTTCACTATTTATGATTTTGTTTCCTTGTTTCTTCTCTTTTATTCTCTTTTAATCAGTATTTTTATTTTTACTTTACTACATCTGTTGGAACCCAGGCAAAAATCGGTGGACTGGCTGCACGGGGGCAGATGAGAGTTCCCCCAAATGGACCACAGCTGATTTACACCCTAGATACCCATTTAACCTCCTTTTCAACTGTTATATTCTTGCGCAGTTGTATATTGATCGTGATCCGTTTACGGAATACTAAACATTTATTAAATTGCGATTAAAACTATTTCATGTAGTTCTGATCTAATTTTAGTCGTACCTGACAACGAGGATATACATTTAAAATCAACTTTTTAAAATGCAATCAAATTTGTTTTAGTTATAGCCAGGTTTCATGTTTGAGTGACAATAAGTGATTTTCGGCTAAGACTGTGTTGAACTATCGCAGTGCAAGTAGAAGTATTTAGTGTCCTGAATTGAACCGATCATTTGGGTGTGGTCCATTTAATTCATTCCAATTCTGCGTCACCACACAACCGCATTCATCACCGATTACCACCGTAGCACCCTGTTGTCTCCTCGGCTTGACCTTCCCGGACTCTGACCTGGCACCGGAACGGACAAGGCGGACGTGGCTATTGCGGATTTGATTTGATATAGCGCCGGTGTATAAGCTAGTCTCCCTGACGTGGCTTTTGTGTGGCGCTGAGAAATTTCGGAGATTTACATTTACATTACATTACATTTAAGGACACCGGCACTGGCAATGTTATACAGTGCTTCGGGTGCTACTTTGGCTTGTATTATGTCGAGCAACATTTTCTTTCAGTTGCATATATAGATGTCTACGATAAAAGAAAATGGGTGACTGCCTGATGATGATGTGTTCCTCCGTGCAAACTGTGTGTAATTCCTCTAGGTAGGCCTCTATTAAGTGTTAGACTCAAATAGTAGTAACTATAAGCATTAAAAAAGACGTAACTAATCATTTAGTCGTAGGCCTAATTCTCTAGTTTACATATAACTATAGTGATTCTGACAATGTAGTGAATGTACACTTAATTAGTTTACTGGCAGTGCTTATGTTAATCATATATTAAGCTGACTTCTACTACTTTTATAGTACCGTACTTTGACAGTTAGATACAGACGTCTTATTGCATGTTTTTAGACAATCACCTTGTCACCTTGTGCTGTCAACTCCTGGAGCTCTAGCGACCGCCATGACACACATTCTCCATTGCTTCCTATTCGAAGTCAGGTACCCTTAGTGCTTCCAGATTCATGCCAGTTACATCGTGAATCTCATCCATCCATTTCTTCCTTGGTCGACCCTGTCTTTTTTCCCCTCACCACAAGCCAACATCATTTCCTTTTCTAGCCCATCAGATCGCATAACATGACCAAAGAATCCAAGCTTCAATCTTGTCGCTTTTTGTTTGAATGACTCTTCATTCTCGACACCAATCTCCACTCGTATTGATTCGTTCGTCCTTTTCTCTGTCCATGATATTCTCAACATCTTTCTCCATATCCACATTTCACATGCGTTGACCTTTTTCTCCATGTTCTTTGTCATTGTCCACGACTCACACCCATACAGAACCGTTGGAAAGACTAGGGCTCTCACGAGCCTTTTTTTGTATCTATGCTCACATGCTTGTCCTTCCATATCTTTTCCAGTCCAATCATTGCAGCTTTCCCAATCGCAATCCTTCGTTTTATTTCTGTATCACATTTTCCTTCTTTTTCAACCAATGATCCCAGGAAAGTGAAGCTTTCTACCACCTCTATTTCTTCTCCGTCAATCTCAAAAGTATCCCATTCTGCTGTTGTCATGACTTTTGTCTTCTTTATGTTGAAGTATAAGCCAGCTTTTTCACTTTCTCTCCTTACCCTTCTTATTAATTCTATCAGCTCATCTTTTCTTTTTGCCATTAGTGTTGCATCATCCGCATATCTAAGATTGTTCAATGTCCTTCCCGCAATTTTTACTCCCTCTTTTGCCCCTTCCATTTCCGCCATTCTCATTATTCTTTCAGCATATAAGTTAAACAGGAATGGAGACAAAATGCATCCCTGTCTCACCCCTTTCTTGATATTGAATTGATCAGTGTCTCCGTAGGCCTATTCTGTTCTTATCACCGCTATCTGATCTTCATAATTATAGTCCCCTTAATAGCCATATCAAGTGTTTCGGAATTCCCATCTCAAGTAGGGTTTTCCATATTAAATCGTGGTTAATGCAGTCAAATGCCTTACTATAATCAATGAAGCAGATGTGCACCTCTTGTCCATACACCCTTTGCCGTTCCATTATCCACCTTAGAAGATTTATTTTAATGTATTTTAGACAATACATGTTTTAAAACGTTTTAAGTGTTTTTTGGGCAAATTATCTTTAAAAAGTCTTTAAAATAATATGTCCCATTCAGGGCAACTGGTCCAGTCAAGGACACCATGTGGTCCATTTAAGGAAACAGCTGGGTTGCCTTGCTTGGACCTATTAGAGCTCCAGTTGTTTTAGTTATTTTTCATAAATGCATGAATACTATCTTTCCCTTGATTATTAACAACATACTTGAATAATCAGCCCATCATATGGCATAATTTCCTTTTAGAAATTCGATAGCATTCTGTCAGTAAACCTCGGTTTCTCCTAAAATAGGTGGTCCATTTTTGGCAACTCTTCCTCCATATTGGTGACGTACGGTACCCTTATTCATATGAGACGCAGTCGGACTCGCTGGCAGCATTTCCACGTGCATTCGATGGTACCGGGTACCCAACTGGGCTCAATTGGTATCCTACATGTGGGAATATGGGTCCTAAATGGGTTCCATGTGAGCATGCTAGTAGGGCTGGGCCCTGGATCGCTTCTGTTGAATAGACTGACTATAAGGTATAAAGAGTACACCAAAGAATATTTATATAGCGCCCTCAGGTGTAATAGAAATTCTCGTAAAGCACAGTTTGGGACATGGATTCCAAACTAATTCACCAGAAGAAAATGAACTCGTTATAACACGACCCCATTATAAGGAAGTTATTGACATGACCCAGAAAGAGAGCGTTTAACGAGTTTCTTATCATGTGAATAACAAGGTAACAAAGGAATAATTATGAGTTTTCCTGAGTCTTCTGAACGGATTTAATCGTAGGCTAAATCTTCGCAGTATTCACGTCCTCTTTCTGCACTTTTTATGATTCTGCGATGTTCTCTTCAGTTGCTGACCTAATACTGTGGAAACATATATTCAGCAGTTTTTTTATTATTGATGAAATTGTTTCTTCCGCCCCCTATAAGTATTACACAAAATGGTTATGTGGCCCTCCACCCAAAGTTGACTTCCTCTGCTATAGTCGACCTACTCACATAACAATCCGTTCTTCTGCCTATCTCTGTATGTCTCTCTCTTATCTCGCAGTGTGACGCCTAATCAGTAAGACTATATTTTATTCAGATATTCATGTCTACTTGGCTGTTCAGCATGTGCATGTGGTTCGATCAGCCTGCCTGAAGGGCGTAAGATTTGATGAGCAATACCGGCGCCACAGAAGTCAACCCTGAGACGGTATACATAGGCCAGTATGCGCACATAGTCATACATAGGTCTACATACAGAAGAATATATACATTTATGCACACAGCGGCATACACAAAATAGCATGCATGCATGCAGACAGACAGACAGGATACCAACAAGGCACTTTATAAAGTATTTGAAAGAAACAGAAGGAATGTAATATCAAGGCTATGAAGATCATGAATGACGGACAACTTAACTTATAAACTTGTTTCAGAAATGAGAAAAACATTTAATCTGACATGCAACACAAAGAATGAACTTCAACGAAGCCACTGTACTTTGCACCCAATTGCGTCTAAATTAAATAGCTTGAGGTAGGATTCAGAAAATGATGACGACGACGATGATGGCAACGATGATGGAGTATGTATGTAGCCTATGTATGCATGTACGTATAGGGCCTACGTATGCATGTATGTATGCATGTAAGTGTCTCTGTACGTGTGTATTTATGTCTGTAGGGGCCTCTGTGTGTGTGCATGTATATGTATGAATGTATGTCGTTTTGTATGTGTGTATTTATGCATGTTAGTATGTAAGGACGTGTGTATGTATACGTGTCTCTGTATGTGTCTCTGTATGTGTCTCTGTATGCATGTGTGATAATAACATGAACGTATTCTGACATGACCACTGACTGAAATTAAAGTGAGATTTGAGTTTGCTTTCCTCTGCTAGCGACAAATTTGTTGGTGTGATTCGGTGCAGAGGATTATCTGCGGCAATTATTATAATCCGTCAAAGCGTATGATGCATGTCGTCACTGCTACGTTGGCGGAGGATCATAAACGAAACAATCTTATAGCTCCTTTTGCTCGTCGTCATGATACCAAATTGCGTCATTTGTTGCTAGGAAACGAGCGCAATGCACCGATGGTTCGATGCTGCAGGCATTCCATGAACGACTTGGTCACGTGGCGTGACTGACTGACTGACGGTGGTCACGTGACGCAAGTGATGGATGGATGTGGCGTCTCTGTATAGCAGCTAGGGCGTAGATCTTATAGCTTACAAGGATTCGACATTTCCTGTTTTCTATGTATACCCTACAACGCACGTGTATGTTGGTCTAAGTGTAAAACAGCCGCGCCATCTATCGGATGGTATTGCAGCGACTAGCAATAGAAGTTTCTGCCGTTGCACGTATACTTATCTCAACATATGCTAAGCTGTTGTCAATTTTATTACAGGTATATTATTTCATAAATCTTTGTCACAATATCCTACGTACTATACGCCGCGAACAGCTAGCGTCCTTGTCTGGTATGCGTGACCTTTGTGAATTGACAGTCAGTCCTTGAACTTTTTAGTGCACGTTCTCCTTCAGAAGTAGGCTACACAATTTAAACCGTTGAGATTAAAATAAGTAAATAAAGTTTTGGCTTGACCTACCTTGTACACGCACGAATGCTTGTATGAATGTTCGTAAACCAATGCGTGTATGTATGTCATACATACGCTTTTAGTTTACCAAAATTTATACAGTTCATATTCTTTTTTTCATAAAGCGTATACATACGTACATACATACATACATACATGTATATAATAGGCCTAGATACATGTGCAACCTACAATTTTATGAATGTAGGCTATGTCAGTTCCTATGGATGGACGAACCGACAGCAGGCAGAAGGCGGGCGGACGGACAGACAGACAGACAGATAGATAGACAGAGAAACACCGTTGGACAGACATACGCATGTATAGTATAAGCATAATATAGTTCTGATGGATCCTTGCAGCATCAAATAAGATGTGCACGTACGGCCTATGGACATAAATCGTCTGCAGTATACTGGATGCAGAGATTAAGTCTGACAGACATTGAGACAAATTTCGTCATCTGGCATTGTAAGGCTGAAACCGAGTAGAGCAAATTATTACAAAAAAAATTTAAGAGACTCATAGGCCTATATCTCATATAGGCCTAAATCTCCTCCGGCTGCGTCTACGTCGCTGGCTGCGTCTGTCTGCATGTCCCGTGCATTCAGTGATGTCGGACCAATAAATAGGCGGCTGCAATGAATGGAAAGGTCGGCTGCTGCTGCTGCTGCTGCTGCTGCTGCTGCTGCTGCTGCTGCTGCTGCTGCTGCTGCTGCTGCTGCTGCTGCTGCTGCTGCTGTCGATGTTTAAGATATATGTTAATCTCTCCAAAAGGATTATAGCACCAGAAGCGCACACTTTCTGAAGCAGTTAATTGCAAAGTTAGTTTATTTTTAGGCTAAGCCGTACATGTTAATTGGTACTACTTTATAAAGATCATTATAATCAGCTTTAAGTCAGAAATTTATAGGCTTTAGTTTTCTTGCCAAAAGGTATAGACCGTGTGTATTTTAGGCTAAATAATTCAGTGCACCGAGTTTTTTGCTACACGCTGGATGCAACAATATATTGTTTTATCCAATTAGATGCCAAATGACGTATCTCTTATAACGTGATGGGCAAGTCAATCACGCCACATCTCTGACGCTTTCAGAAGTAGGAGTAGCCTATAATATCGTAATCGTAATTTTAATCTCTAAACTTATAAAGCGCCACTCGAAGGCCAAGCGCAGGACACCAGCCTATTCACGAGCGCTACGTCAGATCAGAGGGGGTTTCCAGAGAGTAGTCCAAAAGAGGTCCGAGTCTGGTTTCCAGAAGGCCAAACCAAATCAGAGGGGGTTTTCAGAGAGTAGTCCAAAGAGGTCCAAGTCCGATATCCAGGAAGCCAAACCAAATCAAAGGGGGTTTCCAGAGAGTAGTCCAAAAGAGGTCCAAGTCCGATTTCCAGGAGGCCAAACCAAATCAAAGGGGGTTTCCAGAGAGTAGTCCAAAAGAGGTCCAAGTCCGATTTCCAGGAGGCCAAACCAAATCAAAGGGGGTTTCCAGAGAGTACCGGTAGTCCAAAAGAGGTCCAAGTCCGATTTCCAGGGTACCAGATCAGGAGATTTCCAGAGAGTGGTCCAAAAGAGGTCCAAGTCCGATTTCCAGGAGGCCAAACCAAATCAAAGGGGGTTTCCAGAGAGTAGCCCAAAAGAGGCCCAAGTCCAATTTCCAGGGTACCAGATCAGGAGAGGCAGAGCAGCTGTCAAGGCGGGTGTCGTTTACGGCGAGAATAATTGGAAGGCGGAGTATCAGATGAGTCAGGGTAGGAGTATTTGAAAAGGTGAGACTTCAGTTTTGAGTGGAAAGCCCGGGGGTGATAGATAGAGGAACATGAGGATGAGGATGAAGGACGGGTTGCAATGATGATGGAGGCACTAAGAAACTGCGAAATTCAGAGGGGAGATAATTCCAGAGGCGTGGTGCTGTGATGGAAATGGCTCGGTTGGAGAACTTGAGGTGAGTATGAACGTACGGTACATTCTGCTCGCATTTCTGCAAATGTGATCACTTAATTATTCTACAAATTTACTCCTTTGAAAAAATAGTTGGACGTGTCATATAAAGTAAAGCTCCTAGTTTAGGAGGTAGGCCTACGTAGGAGGGGCGTTGATTTCCTTCACTCAGTCCTGACGCCGACGATTGATAGACGAATCCCAATTAGGGCCTACGTAAATATGACTAGGCCTACTATTGTTGTCAAACAGAAGAATACGAAGATATGGTTACAACTGTTTTAAGCAGAAGAATACGTCGATATAGCTACGATTGTTTTCAAACAGAAGAAAACGTACGCCCATGGATATGTGTACGATTGTTTTTAAACAGAAAAATATGTAGGCCCCAGAGGTGGTTACTATGGTTTTCAAACAAAGAGAATACGTAGGCCTAGATTATATGGGTACACATTACACGATTGTTTGCAAATTAAGAGAATACGTAATTATGGTTGCGATTGTCTTCAAACAGAATAATAGGCCTACGCAGGGCCTACTACGTAGGGGGGGAAGGAATCAGACTGCTTCCAATTTGTGCCAGGGGGGAAAGTTTTCCCCCCTGGCACAGTCACTAATTTCTAATAATTAGTGACTAATAAAGTGACTAATTACTAATGATTCTTAAAGTATTGTATTGTGATGTTTCAGTATTATGGGCCATGTAATATTTACTGAGGTTACCATACAGTGTCTAAGCAGTGTTATAGTGTATCATTATTACATGTTTTTCTTTAGCTATTGGCCGTTATGTTCTGCTATTTTTTGTTGATGAAAAATGCAAAAAGTATTTAAAAAATTGAAGAAAAGCATTCACAATCCTGTTGATTTAGAAATTTCCAAAATATGGGACACATGTTAAAATATTGGGCAATATAGGACACTGTTCAGCAAATATATGGGGATTTTAACCCTCGAATGCCCAAGGGGGGGGGTCCGACCGGACACCAGACCCGCTTTTCGCGGATAACTTTAGAACGGCTACGAACTTGTAAAAACGGTTTTAGGACATCCTAAAACCTTCAATTTGGCTTCGTATGACATATTTTGCGTGATTATTCTACCACCCTGTAGCCCACAACCATAGCATATACCGAGGCACCCCCAAGATATGCAGCTGATGGTCATACTGGCACATGGTTTACCAGCCTAGAAATAAATTTTTTACGCACGTTATTGTGAAATATCATAAACCAATCGATTGCAAATTGAATTTGGATTATAACAAGCCAAATTCCGTTAAAATATTTCATTCCTGTACCCCACAACCATAGCATATACCAAGGACACCCCAAGACATGCGGCTGATGGTCATACTGGCATATGGTTTACCAGCCCAGAAATAAATTTTTAATGAAAGTTATGTTGAAATACCATATATCAGTTGAATGCAAATTTGAATTTGGATTATAACAAGCCAAATTCCATTAAAATATTCCAATCCTGTACCCCACAACCAGGCAACAACTACATGCGTACATTATTGAATAGGCCTACCTGCGAAAAATCCCGAAATTGCAAAACACTACAAACAAGTTTTAAAGTTTAAATAAAGTTTCATTGTGAAATACCATAAATCAGTCGATTGGAAATTCAATTTGGATTATAACAAGCCAAATCCAGTTAAAATATTCCAATCCCTTCTCCAGATATCACAATGAAAACACTGGGGTCCGGTCGGACCCCCGTCTTGGGCATTCGTGTACCAAAAATAGCTTGGGCACTCGAGGGTTAAAGATTGCATTATTGATGCACATTTCTGGTGTAATGCAGCGGTAAAAGGCTCCATCCCTGCCTACTACAGTGTTATCCAGCTGACAATTATTTTTCAGGAATATTTCAAGACCTGATAATCCCATTTTCACTGCACTACACAACAATAATTGTAGCACTGAAATTTTGTGCCATATTTATTACAGCTTGTCCCATACAATTTTTACAGTGCAGTGGGAGCCCTGCAGAAATTAATTCAACAGTTCAGTTGAACTAAAATGTATGGTCTTCCAAAGCCAGTTTTCTTGCTCCAAAAATGCGCTAAAACTCACCTACGGCAATGTAGAAATCAAAAAATTTCCGGGGGAGCACCCCGGACCCCCCACTTCAAGGGGAGGGGAGGGGAATGTACAGGAGGGGTAAAGGGAGAGGGGAGTGAAGTGGGTGGGGAATGGGAGGGGAGGGAGTGGGGAGATGTAGTGGAGGAAGGGTGAGATAGGGGGTTTACAGTAAGGGGGATTGCTTCCAGCTGACAGGGGGGATAGTAGGCCCTGGGCCTACGTAGATACATGGTTACAATAATGTCTTCAAACAGAAGAAAACGTAGTTAAGGCTACGATTATCTTCAAATGGAAGGGTTACGATTGTCTTCAGAGAAGAGAATAGTGCCTACGTAGCATGGTTACCATTGTTTTAAAACAGAAGAACACGTAGTTATGTTTGCGATTGTCTTCAAACAGAAGAATTCGTAGCTTAGGCTACGATTGTCTTCAGATAGAAGAATGCGTAGATAGGGTTACGATTATCTTCAAAGAGGAGATCACTATATAGGGCCTATACGTAGACATGGTTACGATTATTTTTAAACAGAAGAATACGTAGATAGCCTATGGTTACGATTGTATTCAAACAAAGAGAATACACAGATAATGGTATAATTGTCTTCAAATAATAAGCCTTAGCTTGAAGAAACGAAAAGCATTTCTAAGGCGACGGACTATGACGTCATCTGCTGCAAGTATCAAAATTGCGTAACTTCAATTATTGTAAATTTGTATTCCGCAAGTGTAACTGTGCGCCTGTGAATAATAGGCCTATTATTATTGCTGTTTCCTGCGACTGCGTTGTATTGGGCGCTGTAAGAAATCTCTAGATCACGATTACGAACCCACAGAAATATATTTTTCTAAAGTAACCCGTCATATTATGACGGCAGTGTATATAGGCCTGTATGTATCCAGGGGCGTCTACACCATAGAAACCTTGGAGCAAATGCTCCATCCAAGAAATATGGGGGGAAGATCTGTCAGTGTGTGTGCCACCATTTTAGGGGGGGAGGAACGGGAAGGGGGAAGAAGAGGGAGTAAAGGGACGTTGCTCCAATGACTTAGGGGGGATAGACGCCCCTGTATGTATCGCTGGTTAAAATGCTCTGATCGCCGTCCTCAAGACCGCAGTACTGACGTCACAAACGGTTTCTGTTTCACAATAGATTCCAGAGCGTTTATCGACAGGCACACGCTCTATGGATATTATATGTATAGATTTAAATTTATTTCGATCTCTTTTTATATCGTAATTGAAGGTGCCAAAAGAGATTTTGGCAAAGACGACCGGATTAGGCTTACCGGGGCACTGGTTAATTTTCACCAATGTGATTCTCCTTACAGATTTTAGTTTAATTACAGTTACATGGCATACAGTTAGGCCCTAATGGTTTTTAATTTTAGTTATTGTTACCACTGGCGGCGATCTTGTTTCACAGGTGGGGGGCACTGTTGAACTGATCTGGTGAAAAGAGTGTTAAACTGATCTGCTCAAAAGAAAGGTAAAAAGATTTGTTCGCGCTTGCGCGCGAAATTTTTTACCATTTTTTGGAAAAAACTTGACCTTTTTTGGGGTTTCTTCAAAAAGTGGGGGGACAAATGTATGATATGTGTCCCCCACTCTTAAAGGTGGGGGTTGTCCCCCTCGAACCCCATGGTCGCCGCCCATGATTGTTATACATAGTTACAATTAGCGTTATTTGTTAGTTCTAGTTATATCCGGGGCTGTAGTCGAGGGTATACGCGGGTATACAGCGTAGGCTATACTTACCTCTAGAGAAATTTGAGAGCGTATACTCATGGCTGTAGACGAGGGTATACGCGGGTATACAGCGTATACTTACCTCTGTAGATGAAATTTTGAGGAAAAAGAGAGGTTTTCAATGGTTTTTAGGGCGAATGACTAAAAAAAAAGGTCATCAACTTTTTCAGAGACGAAATCGTAAAAAGTCAGAAAATTTTCAGAGATTGGGTGAAAAGTCTGAAATTTTTCCTTAAAAAAGTCTTCTAATTTTTTTTGACGCCGCTGGTCACCGGTAGCGTATACTCACCTCTAATTTTACCACTACAGCCCTGGTTATATCTATAGTTATAGTTACTGGATTTTTATTTTAGCTAGTATTAACCTACTTAGCTAGGCTAAATATAAGGCTAAGTTGCCTAAGGACGTAGCAGCTGTGCACATTAAGACGCGATACACAATTAATTTGCTTACAGCTTCGACAGGCTTTGAAGAATGGGTGCATTCACCTCAGAGGTGCAAAAAACAAATATTTTTCAAAATGAGTTTTTTTGTTTGTTTTTTATGATTTTTTGTGTTTTTTTTTAGATTTTCGAATTTCGGATCATAAAAGTCATTTTAAAAATGGCATGACTAAGAGCTCCAACTCAGTTTAATTTAGTTGCCATTTCCGAAATTAAAATCATTAAATCAGTGTTATTAAAATAACTTATACAAGAATAAGAAATTTATTTAAACACCACAAATGCGTGGTTTTCTGTTTTTTTGGTTTCTATAAAAGATCAAAAACCAAAAAAGTTGTTTCACCTCTGATTCAGCTTCAAGAATACACGACGCTACAAATTCAAATGAGAACAACTTACGGGCGCTAGGCCTAAATCCAGCAAAAGCCGAGATATGTATATAATTACGAGGAGAGTCCTAAAACTATCCATTTTCCAACAATCATCCCAGGTCAGCAGAACGGGTAGACTCTATCCGAGTCTTAAGATCAGACCTCCGCAGGTCCTCTCAGATGTCCCATCGTCAACATGCTCTTCCTCAATGTAAGCACCGGGCGTCATCAAATCCCATGGTCTTTCTCCCAAGGCCTTGCAACATTAAGTCGCTAAAATGACCAACCTAACGGAAATCATGTAGGCCTACGCCTCAACGGTCTGGTTGGGTTATAGGCCTACCAACGCTGATGAACGAGGCAAAATCGGAAAATTAATAGGGAGAATGAAACGTAATGGTTTCTTAAATCCTGACACACCGGCCACTGCTGGATAGTCTGGATAGGGGCCTACATGTAGTGTACAGTATGTGAAATTACAGTATATTTGTGAGAATTGTGACAGTTGAGTATAGAAATGGGTCTACGGGGCCTGGAATACACGCCTACGAAGCGTGCATGTATCGTTGCTTTGCATGAAGAAGGTCTTAGCATCCGTGAAATAGCTGCAAATGGTCATGGAAAGAAGAGTGGAATAGCGAATGTGATAAAACGGTATGCTTCCACTGGTCAAACAACGCCTAAGAAACGATGTGGACGTCCAAAAATTAGTTCTGGTCGAGCTGATCGTGTTCTATCTCGCCTCGCAACCAGTGGACGATTCAAGGGCTCTACAAAACTGGCCACCGATTGGTTTGAAGCAACAGGAACAAAGTCATTTCTCAAGGACATGCTTGGGATTTCTACACGTTTTCTGTAGAAAACATGATTTTCCCGTGGTGTCCACATACTTTTTCACAGATCTGTACTTCCTAGGTTCACTGCAATAGGCCTACTCTGGAACTGCATATTGTATATATGCATGAGGTGCATGCATTTGAACCTTTCAACGACCTGGGCAACTTGTTTGCGCGCTCGTACCTCTGTCACCAAGCAGTATAACTTGATACCGACGTGAGCTGGGAAGTAAACGGCAAGTCCTGTGATATAGGCCGATATATTTAGCCCTGCATCCAGGACCTTTACTAATTGAGTAACTAAGCTAGGGTTAAATATTATTATGGATGAAAGTATAAATTCAGAATAAGGTGTGTTTTAGATACTGGAGAGTCTAGCTTTAATTAGAGGTTTTTCAGTCAATTTTAAAATAACTCAGTAGGCCTACTCGATGAATGAAATTTCGTTCATCCTTTTTAGGAAGTAAGGATCCATGGGGTCATAAGCGAAGACCATACCGGCCTGGACCACGGTTCGCCGGAAATAGTGTAGGCCCCGACATGGCTTTCGTTAGTTCTTATGGTTGCAAAGAGGCATCTCAGCAATGTCGGCAGTGGCCGGTGTGTCAGGATTTAAGAAACCATTACGTTTCATTCTCCCTATTAATTTGCCGATTTTGCCTCGTTCCTCAGCGTTGGTAGGCCTATAACCCAACCAGACCGTTGAGGCGTACATGAGTTCCGTTAAGTTGGTCATTTTAGCGACTTAATGTTGCAAGGCCTTGGGAGAAAGACCATGGGATTTGATGACGCCCGGTGCTTACATTGAGGAAGAGCATGTTGACGATGGGACATCTGAGAGGACCTCCGGAGGTCTGATCTTAAGACAGTCAGCTATGACTGCAGCTAAGCAAGTTAGCAGAAAATTTCAAGTAAAGAGTTTCTGAAAGCCTTTTCGGTTTAAAATTCTTCGTTCATCTTTGATTTAAACGTTTGGTAATAAATTATGAACAGTTTAATGATTTCTTTAATTTAAATGGTGGCTCATTGCAATACTCTGGAACTACACACTGTGTTTTGGAATGAGATGAACTTTTATCTTTGAAATGGGGTACGTAGGCCTAACGGTTCCTTCCTTCACTGTTTGCGATTTTTCTTTATGAACGACGCCGGCCTTTCGTAATCGTAATATCCAAACTTCTAAAGCCCCACTCGCAAGCCAAGCGCAGGGCACTGCAGCTTATTCACGAGCACTGCGTCTATAGTCAGAGGGGGTTTTCCAAAGAGTACTCCAAAGGAGGTCCGAGTCCGGTTTCCAGGCCTTTGCACTTTTTTAAAGTCATCTGATCTTAACCTCCCCAAGAAATTTTAAACATACTTTATCATACTAGCCTATTTAGCCTATTTAAATTAGGGTATGTCTGCCTCGAGTTTGAATTACTTAATTAACTTTGCACCACAAAGGAAAGGCTAAAAATAACAACGACTTTGGAGTTAAATCTAAATAGCATGCTTAATTATTTGTAGGCAGTATGTCTAGCAGGGAGTAATTATAAGCAAGCCGATCTCTTTGAATAGTTGCCTTGTGTGGGACTTACGGGGAGTACTGGCTACGATTCTGACAGCTCTCTTCTGTAGGACAACCAATCTTTGTAAGTTAGTTTTATAGGTGGATGTCCAAATTAAATTACAGTACGTAAAATATGGGTAGACCAGGGAGATGATGATGATGATGATGATGATGATGATGATGATGATGATGATGATGATGATGATGATGATGATGATGATGATGATGATGATGATGATGATGATGATGATGATGATGATGATGATGATGATGATGATGATGATGATGATGATGATGATGATGATGATGATGATGATGATGATGATGATGATGATGATGATGATGATGATGATGATGGTAACGATGATTTTTATGGCTCCGTAACGCTGCCATACCGCTACAAGAGCGCCTCACAACTCCTAGCGGGCAGGATATAAGCCTTGGCGAAGAGGTAGGTTTTAAGCCTACATTTAAAAGAGTTCACTGAGTCGGTCAGTCTGATGGCGGATGGAATACTGTTCCAGCATCTGGGACCGGCGGTTGAGAAAGCGCGATCACCGAAACGCGTCATCATCATCCTTACGTGGAGATCGATCTTTTTGAGTGATCTAAGTTGCAGTTCGGATGCAGAGGAATGAGTTTCGGTGCAGAAGCTACGCAGGTACTCGGGCGTTGCCCCGTGGAGTGACTTAAATACAAAGCAAGCAGATCTTGAACTCAACACGGAACGGAACGGGCAGCCAGTGCAGAACGTCGAGCAGGAACGGTGTGACGTGATCGTATTTCTTCCTGTTACAGATGAGCCTGGCCGCAGCATTGAGCACCGACTGGAGTCCATCCAGGACACACGGGCGCGCCAGCCGGCAAGCTGTTGCAGCGGTCCATTTGAGAGATGATAAAGGCAGCTACGGCTGCTCTCGCAGCCTTGAAAGGCTGCAGGGACTTGATACAGTTCCTGATGAGACGGAGCTAACGAAAGCACCAGCCGACCGTCCAAGCGACGTGCGCACCTCATGGACAAGTCAGACTCCAGCACGACGCCAAGATAGCGCACGGAGGTCGAAGGCGCGATCAAAGCTCCACAGACGCTCAACGAACCGGTGTCGATGTGGAGGCACCGTCTGCTGGTTGCACACCAGTAGTGTAGTGGGGCGGGAACGCGGGGGAACGCCGTTCCCGCACTTTTTTCCAGGGAGGGAACGCGATCCCTCACTATTTTGCAGCATTTCTGCTGAAATAAATGAACAAAGAAGACTTCAAGACTCACAGTTTCAACTGCTTACTTACTGGAGCCTTTCGCAGTTTCGCAGATATATTTATATATGTGTTGGCTTTATACCAAATAACAAATTCCTATGTATAAATTTACATAATTACATTTATTAATTTTTTTGTTATTTTTTTACATTCAACAGTTTCAAAAATAGCAGCGCTCACACTATGCAAAATTCTTGCAAGATTGCACTTTTTGCTACAGTTGCTACTTCAATTTCCAGGCGTTCCCCCACTTCATTTTTTAGGACTACACCACTGTTGCACACCACATGAAGTCCGTCTTCTATTATTAGCCCCCACAAGTACACCAGAGCGGTCCCACGTGGCAATCATATTGTCACAATATTGAGCATATTTGGAGAATCCTTCTGACGCAGCGTTCGTGAATAAGCTGGTGCCTTGCGCGCATCTTTTAGTAGCGCTTTAGAACTTCTTAGATTGCGATTACGAAGAAGCGCAGTTCTTTATAAGCTAAACCTGCGATGTAGACTTGAATCGAGATACATACTCTAACAATATAATTTCCGTTGTCCCGTCTGTCTGTCCGTCGGTCTGTCGTGTAACTTGGACTATGGGCTTATTATCGCCAACCCAAGGTCTCGCCTCATACCAGCCAGCCAACGGCTAGGGTTAGTGAGGGAGGACTGGAAGGAGGGGCGGCCTACCGGCCTAACCTCCCTCACTCACGCCGGCTAATTCAGCCATGCACCTGTACTTTGACGATAATAGATAATCACTGGAAGTAAGAAAGGAGAAAGAGTTTTCATTCCACGACTCAACTTTGAACCCAGTGATTCCGGCCTGCCATTTACAATGCGACGACGATGACGGCCCTCCCTCCCTCCTTCACTGACGCCGGCTAAGTCAGACATGTACCTGTACGTTGACAAAGTGGGCAACAAAGTGACGAACTGTCAAATGATAGGCCTAGGCCTACAGTTCTCTTTGTACTGTTGTCTAATGATTCTAATCGTTGTTTTTACATTTTTACTCTCAAGAACATTAAAGTTTCTAAACTAAATTTACATACTGTGATTTTTAACGGGTTACAGCTAGTAGTAGGCTATATACCGGCTTCAAGTGTTACTGACTTCATTTTTCTTAACCTTAGCGTATGACGGCAGGTGGCCAATCCTCCCCTCGTCGTCTGGTCGTCCCACCGACGATGTGTGGTCAGTTTACTCATTCAGTAGCTGAATTCGCTAGGGGGGGGGGGCAAGTGAAGAAGACACCTCGAAGCCAAGGATTTGCATCTCAAGCTTTCGGATGACACAACCCAGCACGCTCAGCAATTGCTGGACGCCCTTGTGAAGGATAGGCCCTAGCGCGTTACACTTACATAATATCTCGAAGTCACTGCCTGAGGTAGCCTAATACTGAAAAGAATCGTAACATGATCCACGGGCACTGGGTCAGTTCTGCAGCCTATATCGGCATCACCTGCTCGCAGCAATAGAGCCGTATGAAGGGATATATGTCTTCGATCAACCATGCGCGCAGTGGTATCATAAAACTGTATTAGGCCATGGGTGATGTTAATCGGTCGCTCGGACGGACACTTGTTCAGCAGGCCTACTGCGTTATTTCTTGGGACCGATAAAGACTGATTGCAGAGCGAAAACTTGTTCCTCAGGCGGAATCGTTAAGTCATAATAAAAGTCAGTTCACAAAATTGCCATAAATTGCGCCGTCCTATTAGGACTTTCGATGGCGGAGGAGGAGGAGAGGAGGAGGAGAAGCAGGAGGTGGTGGCTGCTGTGTTCTCCTGGTTTCGAGCGACCGACGAGAATATTGCTATCACTTTTATCGTATTCCTTAGTAATCGAGGCATTCCGCGGCCGCCAGCGCCTCCTCGATCCTCATGCGCTGCTGCCCTACACTACAACGATTTCCGTGTCCTATGTTTAATGGCTCGTGAGCAGGTAGCTTTCCCGCCGCCGCCGCCGCCACCGCCGCCTTTGTGGCAACAACAGCAGAAGCTGATGCCAGGCTGCCAGAAGATGCGGATAGGTTGGCAGTTGCTGCTGCTGCTGAAGATGCGAAACTTAGTTTTGGCCAGATGCACAGCGCTCGAGATAAGACGCTCGGGCGCAATGAAGAAGGGAGGATGGAGCCTGCTGGCGCTGGTGCTGGTGCTGTTGCTCCTACTGCTTTGTACTGCGATCATGTCTGTATAGGCCTGTAATGGCCAGCGTCGATAAATAGTAGTTTATTATAAGGTAAGTGTCGTAGAAGAAAGTATCGACGGCGTCATTTCTGGCTTTCACTTCTTACAGATCCATCGTCATCGTCGTCGTCGTCGTCGTCATCGTCGTTTCCTTGACGACTGAATCGTCCAAGTTGTGCGTCCAAGTCCGACAGTCTTCTGAATTGCCATAAGAAGGGTTCTGCAGGCGCAGAGTGTCGTCGATTTATCGGACGAACGCTTCCGGTTCTTTTTGCGGCGTTGTTTCAGAACCGACTGGAAACTGTCGCTCGATCGGATTGGGAGTCGATCAGTCGGTGAGGGTGGTGGTGTTCGCCGACCAGCCCCCTGACGTAATCGATGGGGGACGAGACTAGAGCAGTTGACGGCAGGGACGGCTGGGTCGAAGGGCTTCTGTCGCGCCCTTCCGCTCGACCTTTGTTTCGGTCATCGTCGCTTCCGGTGGTGACCAATAAGCGACTGTCGTCTGCGGTGGATAGTCTGTGCACTGGTCTGGAACGGGAGGGATCTCTGGTGTTCAGTGGAGCGAATCGTCGATTGTCAGGTGAGGATTGCGACAAAAAGCTGGTCGAATGCACCCGCACTGATTCTGATGAGGACGAGGAAGAGGAGGAAGAAGAGGAAGGTGAGGAGATGGATGTGGTGGGTCCGGTGGATGAGGATCAGGATCTTCCATATCCTGGATTTATGCGGAAGGCTTTCATTTACTTCGAACAGACGTCGCCTCCAAGAAGCTGGTGCCTGCGGCTCATCACTTGGCCATATCCTTTTCAGTTTAAAATTCTTCACCTTCCACCTTCTCTAGAATAGCATGCCTACCTGCATCTGTTGCATGGATTTATTTACTGGAGTTTGGTGACCTTGTAAGCAGATAATAGCAGCAGATTTAAGAAAAATAAGTGTTGAAGTTGACAGGGATAGAGACAGACAGACATATATAGGCAGAGGAAGACAAGTTTTTATTTTATTTATTTTATTTATTTCAGATATTTCTATAGCGCCTCCTCAAGTCTACTACTACTCAGAGGCGCTCCCGACTGCAGCATTTGATACTGTGTCGGAGTTTTCACGCCGAAGCGCCACGAGCAATTGCGAGTGAAGGACTTGCCCAAGGTCCGTACGCAGCGGCTAGAGTGGGATTCAAACCTGCAACCCTCCGGTCACAAGGCACCGAACTTACCACTGAGCCACCATACCCCACAAGTTGTAAAGTAAGGTCTGAGGAGGCGCTATACAGACAGGATTGTACGTTGATTACATGTTCCATCTGAACAAATTCTCTGATTCATGGCTTTGAAGCTTAGTTCTTTTTCTGGTCCAAATGCTGCTTCATTTCTCTCCCAAACCTGGAATACAGATTTCTGTGTTTGCTAAAGCATCTGGATATTTAATATTTAAAAAAATCTCAAGTCAACTTCTTTGTTGATATGGCCACATTGTTTAAAAATTATGGAAAGACAAAGTAGATAAGGTGACCACATGAGGGAAAACAGTTTGTGCCAATTAGGTTTCTCATAGAGCTTTTTGATATACCGTATTTCAATATGCTTATCATATGCAATATACAGATAAAATTACATATATATATATATTATATATATAATTATATATTATATATATACTGATTGAGAAATCGATGGACAGACAGACAGATACAAGCAATCAGACAAGCAGGTAGTCAAGCAGGCTGACTTTCTGTCTGTCTGACTGACAAACTGACTGGCTGACTTACTGACCAATATGTTTGATCATAAGTTGATCAACAGCACAATTATGGATTCCTGGTTAATCAGGTATGCAAGAGTTTAGTGGGATCTAAATGATTCAAATAGGTTGAATTGGCCAGATGAGACGTTGAAATCAGTATCAGTGTTATTGTATGACAAAGCAGTATGTGCATCGTTGTTATCCTGTAATTAAATTTTAAGTCCTCGTTTTGATGTGTGCAGGTAGAAACTTTTTTATATAATATGTAAACATAGTTAGCATGTCTTTGTTCTTATTTTGCAAGTGTCCAGGATAGTTGGGAAGTTCCTTTATGGTGCTCCATTTTTTAGCATTTCTCTGTCAGACAACATGATGAATTGATTGGGACCATTCTTAAATAGCATGACAACAGAACAGTGTTGGTGATAACAGGGACAACCAAACATTGCCATCTGATAAGCTTAAGGGTATCAGCTTTGCTTCAGCTTTAATGTTGAGCAGGCTGTGCAGTTAATTTGGTAGCTTTTCCATTCTCTGTCACTTAATTTGTCTGATGACACCCAGGCAGTGTTGGGATAAATAGTCACTATTAGTCAGGGTGATTATTTAAATAGAATAGTTAATAGTACCTGTAGGAAACTATTTAAATAGTATTTAAATTAGCTATGGACTACGGCAAATACCATATGACTATTTAAAAAAACTTTTGAGCTATTATCGGTTTCAGTTACAGGTAATAGTTCAAAAGCTTGCAATTTTCTACTGTATTACTGTATTTGCTAACACTTCATACTCATGGTTACCTCTCAGGTTCACTTAACCCATTCGTGGCCAAATTTTATTTTGCTAAAATTTTTTGATATTTAGCAACGTCATATTAAGTAATAAAAGGAATTAACTCACATTTGTGATAATTTCATTAAATTTTATTTATATAGCGCATAGAAATTTTGTTCCATTATTGGAACATGGCATTGTTCCAATATTGGAACATCCATATGTTTGATACTTCACTAGAGAAATGCCACAGTGACTGCTTGTTCTTGTCCATGCCTATACTTTATTAGGCTATACTGCAAAATTTGCAGGTAGGCAGTCACTCTGAGACCTGTTTATGGTAGTATTTTGTAGCAGTTCACTGGCTGCAAGTAAACGCGACAGACACCACAACCAGATGTTGTGTTTTTACAGAAACGATATCGATATCTACCCTGTTTCACATTGTCTGGGTAGTGCTTGGCATTGCTGTTGAGTCTGACACTGTCTGGAATGTTTCTCACAAGAACGGCTTTGCTATTTGCAGTTGAGGATGGTCTGCCCCGATTCTGTGGCTCACTGAACAACAGCAAATAGGTAGCCACAATCTTGCGAATGAAGCCAAAGAAATCCAGTTTAGGCAGTTCTTCGTCATCAAAATTGTTGTCAGTTTGCTCAGTCGCTCTAGCCCTTTAATTTCTTATCTGTCTTTGGTGCAGTATCCAGGCGTTGGACATGGATGCAGACATCAAGAGTGTGAACATTTGCCACCACCATTTGTTGTTGCGTAGCTTCACACGATACCCCGCCACATTTCTGTCCATTTGGTCTGTGTCACCCATGAATGAATTGTACATGCTGTTTACCTTGAATAGTTTGTTTGCACCCATGATGACTGTCGTAAGGAATCATACTCTCGTCTACATCGACATGCTGTACATAAGCTGGAAGCAGTTTCATGCACTTTTCATTCAAATGGCCGACGAGTGGTCTAATCTTGGCAAACTTGTCGTCGGATGCTAAGTAGTGTTGTCAGCGAAATGAAGATTTTCGAGTATAGCTCTGAATCTGTTTCTTGGCATGGCCTGGGCAACAGCTTCAATTCCGATGTCTGCATCTAAACTCCAGTACAAGTCTCTTCGAGGTAGTGAACTATAACCTGATGTCATCAACACTCTGAAGAACAGCTTCAGTTCCTCCACTGTTACTTCACACATACTGGTAGCATTATACTGTCTGGCATACAGTTCAGACTGGTTCTTGATGTACTGAAATAATTCAATGGGCCAGAATATTTAAAACAGTTCTGTAGGGGGATTTTTGGTGTGATCACATTGTTCAGAAACCACTAATGTACTGGGACTTCAAGTCACCTTTCTTCCACTTTTCCACAGTCTTGGAAAATGTTCTCTTCTTCGCTGCAGCATGCCTTTATTACTGCCTTCTAGAACAGCTACACTGTATTCCTCTCCACCACCACTGTCCCCACTATCTTCTGCATCTATTGTAGCTTCGGCTGGTGCATTCAAAATCTTGCTCGTTAAATGATCTGCTATGTAGTCGCTGCCTTTTTCTGTGTCGGATTTGTCAGAGTCACTATCAGATTCATCATCAGGTGGCTTATGAAAACATCTGAAGAACTGAAACTGCGGGTTGTAATGTTGTCAAGTAATTCATTTAGTGTTGGGGCAGTTACAGTTTTTTCCCAGAAAAGCTGCAAACATTCATTGTAGCCTAAAAAGGCATAACAATGAGTGTTGAATAAATTGACTTTTTCTGCTTAGGCTACTATAAAAATTTGTACATAATTATTTTAATGCAACAAATAATACAAGCATTGAGAAAGTACTACATTGCGCTTGACTTGGTTAAGGATAATACTGTAACAGGCGCACTGAACCACAGAGGCGTATGAAGTGTTAAATTACTGAGAATTGGACTGCCATGTGGCCATGTTCCAATATTGGAACATTGCGATTTGTGCATAATAGGCCTATTTTTGGCGCCAACGGAATAAAACTGCTATTTTATACAACAAAAGCAACATTTCAGCTAATTATAACACATACATAAAATACTCTTACCTGTGCGGGATCAAACAAAAAGAATTTCTGAAGTTTCGTTTTTTCCGAACGGCTAAATTTTACAATTAAATAATTTTTTTCCCTAATAAAATCATTCAGATATTTATGAAAAGAGCAAATTTCAGCTTCCTATTAACCAATAACATCACGTGTTTACGAATACAACATTCAACAGGTACCCTGCCAAAAATATATGTATTTTTCTGACATGTTCCAATATTGGAACATGGCCACGAATGGGTTAAGGGGCTGCTTTTCTTCTTGTTTTTGTTCTTCTAAGCTTATACAGTATGTTGTTTTTTTTATTATTTTATTGACCATGATGGTCATGTGTATCAAAGCTATTCTTGAGTTCTGAAGACTTGCTCTTCATAATGTCAGACACTCCTAAATGCATGGACTGTGACTGCGCATTTCTGATTAACTCCTGAATTTATAGTGCTGCTTTTCCAAGCATTATGTTTGTAAACACATTATGGGAACAGAGGATGCCAATCGATTAAATGTTGCAAGATAGAGTTCTGTAGCAGATCTGGAAGTTGAGAAGAGATGAGGAAAATTTTTACTTTAGTTAAGGCATTCTATGGTGGAAATTTCAATTGTCCTATTTTATATTTTAGTCTTTACCAACTTTGAAGCTAATTTCATTTTATAATGTCACTAAAATTTCTGATGACCTTGTTTCAGTAACGTCTCTAATTCATATATATAGGGGACACAGTCTGTGCTCCCTCTGGATCCATCTTTGTCTTGCTCACTGCAGGATCCTGGCAAATCTACGAGAAACTCCAGCTACGAGGCTTGTGTGCCATTGACACACTTGCGCAATAACACTTTACGGCACTGTGCATCTGTTAAGATTTGGCAAGACTGCTCGCTGGCTCTCTGCTGCCAATCTATGTGCCCTTCAGTGATTGTTGCAGTGCACATTCTTCGGCTGGTTTCATTTTGGTTTGCGGAAATGCCAGGTGGTGTCTGTTGCACCCTGTTGGGTCAAAGGTTGCGACGAAACCTTGTGACCTGTCAGCCCGGAGATGAAACTACTCTGAGCTGAACAACCATTAGCAATACTGTTTTTTTAAATTTTATTGCTTCCCTGCTTTTGAATAAAAATACCTGGGTCTAGAGGTTTCTTTTATGCATTTGTACTACAAGTGTCATATTCTGTCATATTCATTCCTGTACAGAACCTAACCTATCACAATTTATTCTGTACCGGTACTTTGTTATTTACAATGTTTAAGTAAAGATGTCAATAATTTAATTATTAGTGCTTTAATGTCAACTGAGAGGTCATAGGTGCAAATTCGGCTCCACTTGCAGGCCCTAGCAAACTCAACTTTAAAATGAGTATACTGACCATAACTGTTGTAATTGTAATTGTAATTAGTAACTGCTATTATGCCAGTGTCTAATACACAAGGCATCAACCAATGCGATACCAAAACCAAGCCATAATCAGCTCAATATATCCAGACAGAGAGACACCTATGGTGGATAAGCAATTTGAAAGAGGTAAGTTTCAGTTGAGAATGAAATGACACAAGCAACTGAGCAGAGCGCACAGACACAGGGAGAGAGCTCCAAAAAGTAGGTCCTGAAAAGCTCGTTGACCAAGAACAGTTCTTGATTTAGGTATGACCAGACAAAGATGATCAGATGACCTCATTGAATAATGATAAGTCTAAGTCTAGGGAATAAGAATTGATTTTAAGTATTGTGGCTGGGCAGAGTTCAGAGTTTTACAAACTATGGGCCCCAATTCGAAACTAACTCTTTTCTGAACAGGAAGCCGATGCAAAGATTTAAGCACAGGGGTTATATGTTCGTATTTGGATGTATTAGTGATGGTTCTAGCAAAAATGTTCTGCACTCTTTGCAGCTTCAGGATGTTTGACTTATTGATACCAGTAAGAAGCGAGTTACAGTAATCTAGGTGACTGGAAACCAATGGATTTGCCATCACACAACCGCCATCATCACCGATTACCACCGTAGCACCCTGCTGTCTCCTCGGCGTGTCCTCCCCGGACTCTGACCTGGCACCGGAACGGACAAGGCGGACATGGCTATTGCGGACTTGATTTGATATAGCGCCGGTGAATAAGCTGGTCTCCCTGACGTGGCTTTTGTGTGGTGCTGAGAAATTTCGGAGATTTACATTTACCATTTAAATACACCTATTGAGTGGGTGGACTAAGATAGTTCTAAACCAATTTAGTGCAGGACCAGAGATCCCAAACCAGTGATTGAGGTGACAAAGAAGAAGAGGATGATCTACTGTATCAAAAGCAGCAGACATGTCAAGAGAACAAGTGCTGTCTCCTTACCCCTGTCCATTGAGCATCGGATGTCATTATGAACAGTAAGAAGTGCAGATTCTGCTGAGTAAAAATTACTATTTGCAGACTGAAAAGGGAAGATTAGTGAGTTTGATGATAGTTGAGTTTGCATGCAATTCATGACTATCCATTCAAGGATTTTAGATATAAAATTCAAGGTTGAGATGGGTCTATAATTTGACAGGTCATCAGGGTCAAGAGAATGTTTCTTAAGCAACGGATGAACTATGGCATGAGCAAAAGTAGATGGAAAAAATCTCTCATGCAATGAGAAATTAATAATTGATGTAATGGTTGGATCCAAGACATCAAAGCAATCTTTCAAAAGCAAGTAGGAATGGCGTCAAGGAGACCGACTTTTTCAGCGAGGAAAAGATAAGTGTTCAAACCTCTTCCAGAGTAGTTGGCAGAAAGTAGTCCATGATAGGAGGTGTAGAATTTGTATGGAGGAATTTGTCCAATGCAAAGGAACTGACCAATTTAAGCCATAGCCTATACCAGAAATTTTGTGTGCTAAAAGGTCAAATATTTACTTGCAAGATCATAGGCAGCTAAGCACACAGTAGGGAACAAATTTAACTTCTCCTAATATAACAGTTTGTTTAAGGCACACCAACAAATGTAACTTCTCCTAATATAACAATTTATTTAAGGCACACCATAAGGTTTTGGTGATACAGAACTTTCAGCTATTAAATTAGTTAAGTATGCAGATTTGGCAAGTTTCTGCACATGTTTGCACTGTTGCTTAAACTTAGTGTGATTAAAGGCAAATGAGAGAGTGGCACCACTAGTACTCCAATTATTGACTGCTTTGATGCTTAGCCTCAGAAATGGCGGAGTTGAACCAAGGCTGTGGCATGAGCTTTACAACCCTCTTAATTTTAAAAGGTATTTGCCTATCAAACAGCTCACTTAAAGTAGACTGGAGTTGCAGAGCCAGCTCATGAGTTGTTTGTACAGGAGATAGCTACAATGGAGATGCCAAGGTATTATTCTTCAGTGTATTTGGAGTTAACTTAAGGGATTTCAGAGTAAAGATGTCAACAGCAAATCATTTGTATGTATGGATGTATCTAGGCACATGCTATAGCAACTTCTAAGTACATCACAAGAGCATGGCATTTGCTAGAAAAAGTAGTGTAAAAGTTCATAAAAAGAAACGTTTTATCAGTTGGCAAACAATGCTCAGATAGGTAAAAAGTCACTGACTCTCTCACACACATAGCGTCCATCCGACAATTTTATCTATCTTACTGAAGGTGAACATTGTTTGATGTTGATAATGATGGTTGTTTTCGTTATTTGTGCACTCTGTGTTTTTAGTGGTAATGTTGATGGCAGCATTGCTTTTGGAAAAGATTATAAAAGCGTTATTGTTGAGATGATGATGTTGGTAATGACAAGGAAACTTGATCTTGTTGATAGTGAAAGAGATGGTGATGAGTGGATTACAACTCCAGTAACACTGAAATGGAATGTAATCAGTTTTTTCTATTTTTAAGATGTGTCATATCAGTTAAGGGTTGTCAGTTTCTATCCCTGTAGCAGGTGATACATTCAATTTAAAGCCGTGGGTAATTGAGCCTACCATTTGTAGACATACTTTAGCTCTATGCTGTTACTAAATGTCCAAATCACCATCATAGGATCTCAGTTCTCAAATCTCTTCTTCTGCTGAAAGTCCATGAGCACTTCGATTGCAAAATTTATCTTTCTCTGTCACTGAAAATGTTTGTCAGACTTGTCAGCCTTCTTACACTCAATATCCCGACTCATCTGACCTACTTCAGTGTCCTCATGTATCTCTTTCTCATACTCCAATCATATCCTGTGTGAAATTCTCCAGTTGATTTTAACCCAGAATGAAACAACTCTGTGGAAAAACGCCCAGCATACCTCCAGCCATATAATCATCATCCACCTGCCAGTATCCAGGGCCTCTTGCCTCTACTTACCTTTCCTTCCGCAATGTTTCTTGAAATGTCAAAACTGAACTTTATAACCCGTTCTGTTTTGATTCGCTTCCTTTACCATCTTCCCAATCTCTATGATGGCATAAACATATCCCACCTTAGCATGCCGCTGCTTCTCCTGGTTTGACCTATCAGGATTTTGGACGGGTACAGAATCTGACCCAGCATCTTAGCTGCTGTGGATGTGATTTTACTAAGTGCTTGCAAAGAGGTTGGTCTCCCTCGTACAGCTTGTGTGTGGCAATGTGGAATTTTGGCAACTTCCATTTGCATTTGACCTTTGTATTTTGATGCATCAAGGAGACTCCTCTAAACAACATATTCAATCAATGGTTTCTGCAAAGCATCTCTTCTGGTATCTCTTGATTTAAGTGCTGCATTTGATACTGTGGATCTTGGTAGTTTGTTCTCTCGACTCTATACATCACTTGGAGTTTCTGGTTCTGCGTTTCTCTGGATATCTCCTTATCTTAAACAATGTTCCTAAGCAGTTGCAATAAACTCATCACACTCTATTCCTCTATTCCTGGTGTCTGTCGTTCAGATGTGTCATCGACTCAGTTCTTTCAATCTTTATTTCGCCGTTCATCAAATTGCATGGACGCATAATAGAATGGTCCAGCAATATACTGATTTTACTCCACTCTGTGGCTCTGTCTTCTCTGCCACAGATCTTACAATCAACGTGACTTAGTCAAAGACAATCTTCTTACAATCAACCAGCAGTCTTTCTCTTCCCATTCATCTGTTGATGTACTGTTGGAGGAACCAAAATCCCGTTATAAAACAAAATATAAAACTTGTTATCTCCACGGATGACTGGCTCACTATGACCTCAGAAGTATATCTTCTACTTGCAGGTCTTCTTTCTATCATCTTGGGCAATTCATCACGTCAGACTGTCTTTCACTGATGACATGGCTCAAACATTTGCTTATGTATTATTTGTTTCTTGGTTAGACTATATGTATGACATATCCTCATTTTATCTAAAAAAAACTTCAGGTGGGTCAAAACTCTAAAATTGTTACGTGTTTTTCTCATTCATCAAATGCATTGGATCACTTTCATGAACTTTACTGGCTTCGTATTGAATGGTATACTAAGTTTAAGATTGCATGTTTGGTCTTTAAGACCCAGAATACCAGCCTTCCTTCACACCTGAATTCATTGCTAACTCCACATTGCCCTCCTAGATTGCATAGGCTCCCGTGCTTTCAGCTGGTGTGCCCAGCATGCCAACTCTCCATCATCATTTAAATCAGTTCAAGTCTCCCTGTTTTACTCTGGCTTTTGCATAACTCCATTTAGGCTAATCTAATTACTGTATAGTGGCATTATGACCCTAGACATAAATTGATGGACCCTAAAAAACATATCTGTGCCTCAGAATCATATATTTTACTGACCTTGCTTGTGCTTTTTACGAGTGCTGTTAGTCTATGTTGGGTTGACCAAAACAGCCTTTAAGATGCAGAAGTTTTGTGGTGGAAGAACAACTGTCAGCTGGCCCCAAAGGGAATGATATTCTGAATGCGAACGTGTGCTGCTCATTATGATGTCAGAGGCTGCAACCAATGAAGCAGTTACAAAAGTTGTAAAGTCGCCTTTTTATGAGAAAGTTACAGTGTAGTTCATTTTCATATCACAGGAAATTTTTGTGATCAAACTTTGTACTTTTGCTCTCCTGTCAAGCTGTAGATGCAAGGTTTTATTACATAGCAGCATACTTACCAAACTAGCCATTTCAAATCTGCACTTTGAGGATGCAATTGCGCAGAATTTACTTAATAACTTACTCCAAATCTGCACTTTCAAGGTGGCATCATACAGTAGTTGCTGTGAAAATCTGTTTTTAAATATGCACTGGTGAAGAACAGTAATAGTCACAAACATTTTTAAACTGTAGTTGAGTACCTGAAGTGGATTTACAGACTAATTTTAAACCATCAATTGTTTTCTGTAGCCAGATTATCAAAATATTGCAAAGTGGATTGTTGAGTGATCAGGGCACTGTGATGTGGTCATGTATTTTGAATCAGTCTTTGATGGGTTAAACACATATATACTTTACTTTAGTGCTAGGTTTCTAGCCTGTGGCCTTTAGAAAGATAGTGAGACAGACAGACATGCAAACAGAGGAGCAGGAACCTAAACACAGACAGACTGAGGTAAGCTTTGTTGACTGTGTATGGAAAGAGAGGAAAGCTAGAGCTTCACTTGCTTGGAATGATGTTAAGCATGGCATCTGCTGAAGTTAACAGACTGCTAGGATGTCCAGCAGAGCTATCTGTTTGGACAGCTTTATGGAAAGCTGTTTCCTGTCCAGAGCAGAGTGACCAGCAACTGAAGACAGGCAGTTTGGTAGCCTGTGCCCCATAACCAACTCGGCTATAATGAGTACATTGACTGCACACTGTCAGTTGGATCCCAAGATGGTGAGGGAGAGGACTGGCCACTGCTGTCATATGCTGAGGCTAAGCAAAATGATGTCGCTAACACTTCATACACATGGCTGCCCCAGGGCTAGCTTAAGGGACTGCTGTTCTTCTTGGTAGCATGAGGATGATTACAAGTGGATTTTGGTTTGTCCTATATATTGAAAATATAGGGAGCTTCATATTGTTAACTGTAGTCCTTTGGCTATGATGAGGACTCTATAGACAGAGGCCATTACTTTGGGCTGTTTAAAAAAATTGTGATAAATTGTAAAATGTTATGCATATCTTTGAAATGTTTTACCTGAATGTAGCAAAACTTAAGTATAGCAAATAGGTCATCATGGTCATCCACTAGTCTGACATGACGAACTCAGAATCATATTACTGTATTATTAAAAGTTTAGTTAAGTGTACAGCAAAAATAGTGATGGCTACAGGTAAACTTGGTAGATGTACAGGGTTTGGTAAACTTAGGGACCGGTCAGATTAGGACAGTATTGATCATCTCCAGGACAGATATTCGGTATTGACCTTGAGCAAGTCCTTGGGCCCTTGGCAGTTTATACCTTGTTACTGGTTGCTAATCAAATACATGGAAACATCTATTAATGTCAGTCATTAGATAGAAAAATCCAGATGCAGATAGAAACAGACAGAAGGACAGAGAGACAACCAAATAGACATACTGTCCTCGATACAGCTTCAACCAGAGTCTCGGAACCTGTCATCAGTCAATCAGGTATCAGAGTCCTTTGGTTTGATTGGTTGCAAGTGAGTGTGCTCATGTGTGTTCCTGTGTGTGTGCGTGTGAGTATGTACATGTCCTGGCAGATAAATGAACAGACAGACAGGCAGAGTTACAGACACAGACACACGAAGAAAGAATTAAAAGAAATGCAGACAGAGAAATGCTTCAGTAGGAGAGGGCAGCTTGAGGAGATCAAGTCTAGAGCTGGAGCCAAGTGATGTATGAACAGATGGAAAGAGGTGAAGACGGAAGAACATGTATCCTCTTTATCTTTGGGATGACAGGTGCAAGAGAATCGGAGAACTTGTGGAGTAATCTGCTGCAAAGACAGGTTTTTAAGAAATCAGAGGACTTTATTAATAATAAACCATCAGTAATGATTTCACCCGTAACTTTAATACATGCAAATATTTTATTTAACATGAAATTTAATATAAGACATACCTGAATTTCAATTTTAAAAACATTTAAGTTTCTTGATAGAAAACATTGTACATTTTCAAATTGAAAATGCAATCTGTACATTTTTTTGCCTTCTGATATAGAATTCTGTGAAACTGGAACTCGCCTTACTCTCAGCTTCCATTTACTCTATGGATGTAAAATGTGCTTCAGAACAGTTTATCCAAAAGTTAGATTTCATATCCCAGCAGTTTCAGTGTATTTAACTGAACTTCCTGATAAGCAAATCTCTTTTAAGACTGAATTCCTCCTCTTGGGCACAAGTCAACAACTCTGTAAATTTGATTGACTCGCATCATTCAGTTGGATAAATTGCTTGTTTATCGCTTTAGATGTGCTCACAGTTTGGAGATAATCTCTGACTTCACCATGTCCAAAAATGTTCAGGCAATATGCCAATCAGTCAACTTTCACATATGGGATATTTGTAGAATGTGGTCTTTCGTGCCTAACACTGTCTTAGTTTTATTGGTCAATGCCTTGGTTTTCAACTGACTGGATTATTGTAACTCAATTCTCATTGGCATCGCTAAGGGTGATCTGCACACTCTGAAAATAGGTTATAATCTTCTGGCTGCTAGAGCTGTAGTAAAGACCAACAAATAACAGCATATCATACCCATTTTGAATTCATTACACTGGCTGCCATTGGACAATAGAATCCATTTTAAATCTGTCTTATTGTCCACAAGACATTACACTTAAATGAGCCGACCTACATCTGCTCCTTGCTCATCCGTTATAGAAGCAAAAATTGCACTCGCTGCTTGGATACTTTAACTCCTGCTGTGCCTTGCACCAGAACTGTATTGTGCTTCTGGCCATTCTTCGTGGCTCATCCAAAGCTTTGGAATTTGCTGCCCTGCGCTCCGCATTCTATCAGTTCTTTGTTTTCTTACGGTCTAAACATAAGACTCGCCTCTTTCAACTCTCTTGCCCACCGTAGCCTGAATCTATAGTTTTCTGACCAATTGGATTTCAACAGTGCTTCTCCAACCTATGATTTCATCTGAAGTAACCTTTGATTAATATCTTGTGCATTATGATAACAGCACTGTAGAAGTAGGATTACATTAGATGAGTCATTATGTGTATATTCATGACTTACACAGAATTAGGCATCATGTCCCTATGTCTGCTAGGATTATCTCTTCCACCTGCCATCAGACTGGCCGACTCAGTGAACTCTTTTAAATCTAGGCTTAAAACCCACCTGTTCGCAAAGGCTTATCCTGCCCGCTAAGAGTTGTGAGTCGCCCTTGTAGCGGTACGGCCGTGTTACGGCGCCATATAAATTGTTGATATCATCATCATCATCATCATATCTCTGGCAAATGCATTGTTCTCAAGTTGCCTAGATTACTTTAACTTACTTCTTACTGGTATTACAAAGTCAAATTTGCAAAAGCTTTAGAGATTCAGAACTCTTTGGCTAGAGTCAAAACTAATGCATCAAAATATGACTCATTACTCCTTAAATTAAATCATTGGATTGATTTGCTGTTCAAAGAATCTGTTTTAAATTGGGCTTATGGTGTATGAAACCCTTCCTTTTCTCTTTCTTCTCTCTTTCAGCAGGTGTATGCCAACGTTGAAGTTTGAACAAGATTTCTCTATTTAGTTCTGTCTCTGATTGGGTCAACAGCAGTTCTCGTATTCATTCCGTGTGCTTTTAGGTCTTCTTTCGCATTGTCCATCGATGCCTTTGTTTGTCTTTCCCAGATACGTGTTCCCAGCACGTGACCATAAAATGCTGTGGCTGTTAGTCTCCTGTTGTCCATCCTTATTACATGTCCAAACCATATCAGTCTTCTTTTTCTAACCATGTCTACCAGTGTATCCATCTGACCCAACTCCTCTTTGTCAATCCTGTCTCATCTGGTTCTACCCAGTATTCTTCTTAGCCAATTCATTTCTGCCACCAATAGCCTGCTTTTCTTCTTCTTCCATATGCACCATCTTTTGGATCCATATAACGGGTCTGGAGTGACGAATGTTCCATACAGTTTTAGTTTTGTTCTTGCTGATATACTACTCATGCTCCACGTCTTCATCAATCTGCCGAAGATCGCCAATGATAGACCAATACTACGTTTTATGTCTTTTGTACGGTGGCCATCTTTCATTATTAAGCCTCCCTGGTACGCAAACTCTGCGACTTGCTCCAGGTCTTCATTACCTAGTCTCATTCACTTCGTGTTGCTTTCCAATAGTCAATGTCTTGGTTGTCTGTACATTTATTCGAAGTCCAAATCTTGTACTGGTTTCATCTACCCTGTCTGTCAGTTCCTGTAATCCAAGTTAGTGTTGTCAGTGAAATACAGATTGTGGAGTATCTGTCCAATTACTGTTTCATCCGACCTTGTTGGACTTCATATGATTATGTAAATGGCAAATTAAACTTTCTAGACTGTTAAGTAAAATAGGAATTCTGTACATGTATAGTTAACACCTAGCGTTCATGATTATTATGCTACAGATGTTTTTAGAAATAAACTTTTTATTGCATTGTTAAGCGCCACTTCATTGGTCTGATATAGTTTGTGTAATTAGGCGACCCTGACAGCGGAACGGTTTCGTTCCTTTGGGTTTTCCTTTTGTCACTGATTGCAATAAAACTTAAGTTCGTGTTACCATGTAAACTGTGTAATTGTTCAAAGATTGGTGAACAATAAAAGAATTTGATTGATTGATTGATTGATTCAGTTCAAAGCTCATTTTTGCCTCCAGAAGACGGTTAAATAGGCATGGTGACAGGATGCGTCCCTGTCCAACAATGAAACCCTAAACTGTGTCTAATCAAAGTACACTGTTCTCTCGTATAACACAGGATTTGCAAATCAATATCAAACACTGTGTTATGGCGCCCTTGTAACAGCAAGGGCGCCATAACAGGGCGCCATGCTGTAAAAATCGTCCTTGTTATTATTTTTGTGAGGGCTGCAATAAACTGAAATGGTAATTTGCAGACCATGTACATGTGTATATAACTGTATATTTGCGGGTCTTTTAAGAGTTAACTACAGCATTAAAATTATGCGGTAGGGTCATGAAAATTGAGTCCACAAGATCCTCCTGTGAGTGGCATTGGATTTGCAAAGGCTGCCAGAAAATTCTTTTTAATTTAAAATTGCGTTTTGAGGTGGAGGCGAATTTTATATACATGCAGTTGATTGCTTTGTATTCTGATTTTCCACTTCAGGCACCACGAACTTTTGGCTGCAAGTAGGCCTATGGAGTGGCATAGCTGAATTTATTTGGCATTTATTATGTTAGAAACAATGCACATTAAAGATGTTTACTTTATCTGGATATTTAATTGAAGTAGATAAACTAGTCTAGATTTTCATTAATATGTCGGTCAGTTGTGTTTGTTTCTTACTGCTATGGTTCTGCCACTTAGCAAAATTCAACTGACTACATAAATACATGATTTTCATAGGCTGGATATTGTGCATTCTTAACTGTTTCCTAGCAGTCTTGCAGCCAGCTAGGGCCACACTTGATGTTCTTCTTTTATATTGTCTAGTAGTTTAGGTCTAGCAATCGTCCTAGAGAATTGAATAAATTATTTTGGTGATGCAGCAGCAATGTAAACAGCAATGATGACAGAATAAAAATGTCATATAGGCCCTACCTTGGAGAGTTCTGTACCAGCGAAAATCATTGAGAAATGTGATGTCTGTGTGGTATAGCAGCTAACACGGTATACTCAGAAATATTTATGTGACTTAATTCGTCACCCTCACTCTGCTGCTTGTCTTTGTCCTCTTCGTTCCTCTGACCATTTGGACCTCCTCGTTCCCCATCTTAGGACTTCTCTGGCTCAATCTAGGTCTTTTGCTTCCATTGGCCATGCTATTTGGAATGAGCTTCCTCTGTTCGTTCGTTCTTCTATTCTCTCAGGTAACGTCTCTTCCTCTTTTACCTTTCTTAAAACTTGCTTTTGCTCTTGGGGTCTCTCGCACTGGGAGCGCTTCGCTAGAAGCGCTTTATAAATATCCGAATACAATACAATACAAAAAACACAACATTTGACCAACTATCAGCTCGCTGAATGACAATAAAAGAGATAAGTGTAATGAAGCTATATGTGCTGTATGACTTTGCCTTTATTATTATTATTATTATTAATTAAATTTGTAACGTGTGTGCGGTCACACCATAATGCGAATATGAGGCACGTGTGCACGCCAAGCACGAATAAACTTTGGGATTCATAGCTGCAACCATGTTATTATAGGGTCCTTTGTATCTAAAATCTGTCTATATTCCTCATTGTTATCACTATTCAACAAGGTCTTCTGATTGCCTTTCCTGGTCATACCTAAATCTAGAAACATTTTAATGAATGAGTTTTTGTTGCTGGACCTTGATTTTGGAACTCCCTTCCTATATCTGTTTGTACTGCTTTGTTACTTGTGTCATTTTGTTCTCTACTGAAGATTTCTTTTTTTTTCAAATTGCTTATCCACTGTAGGCTGTCTCTCTGTCTTGGAGGACTGATCTTGGTTTTGATAGGCCATCAGTTGATGCTTTGTACATTAGACGCTGGTGCTGTGCAATTCGCTGTTGCTAATTAATTATAATAACATCCATTAAATGCATATTTGTGTTAGGAACATTATCTCATTACAATAGCTTGCATTAAACTGTATTGTAAAGGTATATTATCAATATCAGGATTGTTCATTCTGTGAGAAGCAGCAAACACGCAAAACCAGATTGAAGAGTTTGATGTGGCCCTCTTAAGATGATGTAAAATAGTTTTTCTAGTTGTCATATCCTCAATCGTATCCACCTCCTCCTGTCTTGACTTGCATTTGGGGATTTCCTTGATCTGTCATGAGCAGAACATGATTCATTCCTCTTGTTAACTTGAGAAAGGCAGGAGAAGAGGGAGCCACTATAATTGCCATCCACTGCATTCATCGCTTGGCTTTCTTCTTTCAGAAGCAGCAATTTGTCTTCAAAGACAATGATAATGCTGCCGAGCCTTTTATCCTGTTGCTCCGTCAACGGCCTTCCTTCGTTCGTTCGGTCATCGGAGTCTCCTCCTCGCTTATTACTCATCCAAACACTTGGTTCGCAGTTTGTAGTTGCTGTTAGCCCATGAAAAGCTCTGATCCCATGTTCTTGGAAACTTAATTTCACGTGCAATTTCCCTGTTTTTAACTCAGTTTTCACATAAGCAAAAATTACTCTGTTGCTGCTTAACTTGACCTTTTATGTGAGTCAAAAATAATTTTGGTAACGCTATTATTTTTGTAATATTCTTGTGTCGATGTACTTCTTTGGAATCTCCTAAGAAGTTGGTTTCAGGTTTTGACTTGAAGAAGCCCCCTTAGTCATAGCCAGTTAATTAAAACCTAATTGATGAGGCTTACTGGATCTCAGTCAAAAATCAAACGGTCAAGAAGGTCGATAGACCTGGCAGATAGGTTCAGTTTGGTATTTGGAGTTGCTGCATCAAAGAAGATAGTGTAAAAAGGGTTGCCTATTTCAAACAATAAACCCATGTCAAAACAAAGATTGGAAAGACAAAGGCGTTTCCCAGCATACTGTCTGTCAGTTTTGATCAGCATAATGAGTAACACTCATCTTGATGTTTTTGATGTTGTCTAAAACCTGTTTTGCTGATATTTACATGAAGCCTACCTCTGTTATGCTTGGGATAGACTGGGGTCATTTCACTGTATGCAATCACAGCCCTAAGAATAAGATTTTTTCTGGAAAGGCTTCTTTTCTTTTCTGTGGCTGTTTTTGCTCAAAAGGTTGAGCAAAGACAGCTAGATTCGGTGATGAGAGTCCGTAGGTACGAGATGTATCAATCTGCTTTTGTTGCTCATCCTGAAGCTTTTATACAGCAGGTAGCGCCATCCATTCCCATCACCTTTGCGATGGGCAGGGATGGTGCTACCCTGTTGATATTAATCAATAAGCTAATTTTGTGGCTAATCGCATCACAGAGCCAGCCCACAGAACAATACCGTCAGCAGAAGGTTAGAGAACTTCCTTCCACTGATATTTATCCCTTCTTGGAAACCATCGAGTGTTTCCCTCATGCATGGCCATCTTGACTAAAATGTTGAATATGGATGGGGAAAAGGTGCATGCCTGTCACATCCCCTTCATGACACAGAACCATTGTGACTGTGTACCTGCTTCTCTTACTCTAGCAGGCTGTTTTTCGTGCACATCACTTTTCTCCATAACCAGACAGCAATGCAGCATTTCAAAGTAATTGCACCGAATTGTCCGAGAGCAGGCTACAGAGCAAGTACCTTCACATCAGACTGCCCATGTCTTTGAGTTTTTTAACCACAATAATACTTATGTTAATTATACACTACTGTAATTCAGTATGGCCCTGTTAACCTGCAGTCCTATAACACGTCATCATGGTGACTTTGACTTCCAGCTTCCTTTGTCTCAAAGGGTCTGCACTGTGTAATTTTCACAGATTTTCTGCCTTTCATGTCTTGGTAATCTGAGATGCATTGAACTGAAGTGTTTGACAGTCATAAGAGCTGTAAGAGGCATGTTATGGCTGTTGGGAGAAAATACCTAAATGTCTAGTTTATAGAGCATTTAAAATCCAATTGTCTTTGGTCAGTTGTATTTACCTAGTGTAGTTACTGATATTTCGATTCTTGAATAAATTACATCCTAAGCAGAGCTACAGGAAATGAAAAGAGAAACCTGTAAAGCTCGTTTTCTGCTGGATTCGCTGTTTGGCTTCGCAAGTATCGATCAATTCCCTGTGTTTTTACAGCAGACTCCGTCTAGTTCCCCAATGGATGGAGACTAACGTTTTCTGCTTTTGTTGCATGAAGTGCAGATTATGTTTCTATATTCCTAGCATCTGTGAGTCTTTTGTTCGTTTGTGGTTTGCTAGAAACAGCTTACAGGGCACACGTCAGGCTGTGATTGGAGGAGAGTTGTGTGTGTTGTGCACTTCAGTTTGTGAAAGAGTGTCGGCTTTAAAGTGCATCAGGTTCATGCATTGCTTGATGTACAGAAAAATGCAGTTATATCATGTAGCGAAATTAATAATGCCAGTCGTAATTACTGATCCTGTATTTTAGACTTCTGTATTTGAGAATTTTCATGGAATTCCTGTTCTGTTGATGACACATCAGTTTCTCTGATGCGGAGGCAGGCTGCTCTGTGTGGTTTCGTATTTGCTGTTTAGATTGCTGACTATTTTCCTGCTAATCAGTTGGTCTGGTTGTAGGTGGTGTTTTTATCAGTTAACTATATGAGTATTATCTCTTCAGTGTTAATGTTGATTCAGTCAAATACTTTTCTAGGTAAATTCCATGCATGCCTTTGAGGACTAACTTCGCTGATTAGAATGCACCCGAAAATGAAGACCTTCATAACCTTATGCTCCCAGACGCACCTGAGTTTATGTTTTCTGAAACCTAATTTCATTGGCCTATCTCCATTATGGGACTATACTTTGTTATTAAGTTCTTCACTGTAATTCTCTGTCAATAAAGTTGCTTGACTTCATTTTTCACATGAGCCATTTTTTTTAATGTGCTTGTATAAAATAGAATTTAATTGTTGTTCTTAATAAGTTTCTTATGGAAAAGATTAGTATATGTTTGTGTAAGTCGGGGTTCTGTCAAAAACGTTTTGGGTCAAAAGGGTTCCGTAGTTTAAACAGATTGGTATACACTGAGCTAACAGCTGCCTTGCCTCTCCCTGATTTCTCTGGCAACCAGACTTGGACCACCAATGGACATCGATCTCTGGACAACCCCTCAAATGCGACGCAGCGCTCATGAATAAGCTGGTGCTCTGCGCTTAGCTTTACAGTGGCGCTTTAGAAAATTGAAGATTACGATTGCAATTACGAGCTAAAGAATGCTTTTTGGCATATAGTTCTCAAATACGATTGGGCAAACATAGCACTAGATAGTGTAAGATCTTACGGTTATTTGCAGTGATGAGCAGTTGTTAACTACTATAGACAACAGCTAGTACTACCCTACCAGCAATTCCATTGGGAAGACGGGATCCATATGGGCTGTATACAGGTCACATATGGAAATATAGATCCTATATTAAACTACTTTTGCAACAGTTAAATCCCATCACTGGTTATTTATTTTGTTGGTTATAAAAAGTTTCTTATAGAAAAATTAATATATGTAAGGCAAGGTAGAGTCAACATTAAAGGGCCTGACAGCATAAGATGTCTATAAACACTGATACTGATGTGGACACACAAAGTCTTCAGCATCTCAATGGACAGTGGACAAGGCTATGGTTACAGGACTTGTTCTTCTTGACTTGTCTGCTACTTTTGATACTGTGGATCATTCTCTTTTTCTTCATCACCTCAAGCAATGGTTTGAGATCTCTGGTCCTGCAGGTTTTAATACTTATCTGAGTCCACCTACTCAATCATTGTATTTAAATGGTAATTATTCATCTAGTACTTTGTTGTCATTTGGTGTTGCACAGGTTCTGTGCTAGGTCCTCTTTTGTTTACATTATACACCATGCCACTAGGAACATTGCTGGATAATCATTCACTGGGATATCGTTTCTATGCTGATGATACTCAGATCTGCATTTCATTTGACAGTCTGTCATGTGACTCATCTGTGCAGCTGTTGTCTGCTGTCTTTGATGAGGTACAGTCTTGGATGGTGGCCAATAAACTCCTCCTTAACCCACCAAAGACTGAATTTCTGCTACTGGGCACTCCACAGCAACTTAAAAAATTTGATTGGCTTAAGTCATTGAAACAGCATGACTCATTTGAGCTGGCAGATGCTGCTCGTAACTTAGGCATTGTTTTCAATTCTGCCATGTCTGTCACTGGCGATGTAAAAAGTATCTGTAAGTTATCGTATATGTTCATTCATGACAAATGCAGAATTAGGCATTATGTGCCCATGTCTGCAAGGACGTCTCTGGCAAATGTATTGGTTTCTAGTCGCTTAGATTACTGTATCTCGCTTCTTACTGATATCAGTAAGTCAAACATGCTGAAGCCGCAGAGAGTGCAGAACTTTTTGGCTACAGCCATAACTAATACATCAAAGTATAAAATATAACCCCTGTGATTAAATCTTTGCATTGGTTTCCTGTTCAGCAAAGAATTAGTTTCAAATTGGGGCTCATAGTCTATAAAACTGTGAACTCTGGCCAGCCACAATACTTAAAATAAGTTCTTATTCCCCAGACTTATCATTATTCAATGAGGTCATCTGATTATCTTTGTCTGGTCATACCTAAATCAAGAACTGTCCTTGGTGAACGAGCTTTTTCGGTTGTTGGACCTGCTTTTTGGAACTCTCTCCCTGTGTCTGTGCGCTCTGCTCAGTCGCTTGTGTCATTTCATTCTCAACTTAAAACTTACCTCTTTCAAATTTCTTATCCACCATAGGATGCCTCTCTATCTTATGGACTGATCTTCTGAATATTCACCTGCTTACGGCTTGGTTTTGGTGTTCCATTGGTTGATGCGTTGTGCATTAGACACTGGCACAATAGAAGATACTAATTACAATTACAATTTGCAAGCACATTACCACAAATTTAGGCAAATGAGTGATGTTTCAGTAAAAGAAACGTTTTTGGGCCCATATTTCAGATACATAGGTATATTTCTGATGAGTAAATTCTGGTAAAAATTCTCTTAAACTAATGGAATTTTCTTTTCTGAACTTCTTAACTTCTGATAGATAGAGAGGGAGAGGCAAAGGGAGAGGGAGAGGGAGAGGGAGGGAAGAGAGAGAGAGACAGAGACAGAGACAGAGAGAGAGACAGAGAGAGAGACAGAGTGTGTGTGTGTGTGTGTGTGTGTGTGTGTGTGTGTGTGTGTGTGTGTGTGTGTGTGTGTGTGTGTGTGTGTGTGTGTGTGTGTGTGTGTGTGTGTGTGTGTGTGTGTGTGTGTGTGTGTGTGTGTGTGTGTGTGTGTGTGTGTGTGTGTGTGTGTGTGTGTGTGTGTGTGTGTGTGTGTGTGTGTGTGTGTGTGTGTGTGTGTGTGTGTGTGTGTGTGTGTGTGTGTGTGTGTGTGTGTGTGTGTGTGTGTGTGTGTGTGTGTGTGTGTGTGTGTGTGTGTGTGTGTGTGTGTGTGTGTGTGTGTGTGTGTGTGTGTGTGTGTGTGTGTGTAATGCAGCAATATGGAGATTTATTTTGTGGTGCTGGTCCAGCCTTCCTGAGTCTGCAGTGACAGTGTAATAATTCACCAGTCATCAATCTCAACTATTTGCACATGCCTGCTGATGATGCTGCACAATGAACCTGCAGGCAACAGTTAGGGATCAAAATCGAGAAACCAACCGATGACTTATGAATTGGTTATTACCTTAACCTTGGTTTGGTATTCATCTGAAGACAACAGTTGTTCCGTTGCACCCATGGAGTTAATGTGAGCAAAGGAGCAGATTGTGAAGAGAACAAATGTTCATGGAGAAGAATAACAAATTAAAAGTGGATGAACATAAATCTATCAGTGCAGCAAGTTCAAAACCTGCACTGCATTGAGCCTTACCATCTTTTAAAGAAAGAAGCATTGTGACCATGTTGCAGTGACATAAATAAGAGGGGCGGCATTGAGGTGACCATATGGACGTGTCCTTTTGGCCTTCACTGCACACTAGTAATTTGCTATCAGGTTAACGATGACAGAGTATCCTCATTGCTCAGCTTCGCCTGTTCTGTTGGCATTGAGGGGAGAGATCATTCAGTCTCGTGAACATTAGAAGAAATTAAACAAGATACCTTATCTTAGGCACTCAAAAGGTTTTTGAATGAGTATGAAATTGGAATGTTGTGAATTTCATGAGGGCAATTAAGAGTGGAAGGAACTGGAATTTGTGAGAAATTAAAGCTTATTCTCAGGATTTTATGAGAGCCCGAAAAACTAAGTCATGGAACTAGCTTATTGACAGTCGCTCAGTGAGAATCGATGAAGCAGGTGTCGGTCAGGTTCAGTTCCAAATCGAGATCTAAAGGAGAGGCAGAGTGGACAGACAGATGACTTCAATGACCGGTGTTTGGAATCAAAGAAGTGGGAAAGATAAGGTAACGAAGAGTAATGAATTAGAATGGATGGAAGTTAAATGTTATGAGTGAATACTCTTGGCAGGAACTCTGCATTCTTGAGAGGAAAGGAATTTTAGGAAGATTCTGTGAGAGTGAAAACTGTAGGAACTAAACTTCAGTAGAATATGAAGAAAATTAGAGGAATTGAAATTTTGTGAGAGTGAGCAGTATTGGAAAAATTACAATCATATGAGAGTAGCACTGCAAGAAACTGGAATTTTGTGGAAGTGTGAAATAGGCAGGAACTGGAATTTAGTCAGAGTAGCTAACAGGAAAGAATCTGTTAGAGCTAGTCAGAATAGAAAGTACTGTGACTGGCAGAGCCGCATACTAACGTCAGTTCGAGCATCTAGTGCATTTCCGGTTGTGTGGGATGTATCCTCAAGTGGAAACCTTATTAGGTGACAACAGAAAGGTCATTTACAGGTAATTTAGCAATGGTTACAGTGCTTTTAGTCTGTGCAACCATCATGCTGCAAATTCCACGTTATGCTCGTCTGTTGTTGGTCAGTTTTTGTTGATCTCTACTACGAGTATTTTAGTTGTTTAGAGTATGCAGTAAGCGACATCATAGTTATTAAACATGTTCTGAAATGATATTTTTAAGCGTTTAGATGCATTGGTAAAGAATGTCTTTAAAGTCTTCTGAACATGCCAGCGTATATTAGATGTCTTCCAGTTGTCTAGCATTGCCTCTAGGCGTAAAGACTGTTCTAAAGCTTCCAACTGCTAATATGGCATGAGAACAGCTTATTTCCGTCTAACTTTACACTCTTTGAGGCTGAACATGATAACACAGTACAGCTGTCAAATTGCGGACAAGTGTACGTAGCATTCAGTCATTTATGTCATTTATGTCGGTTTATTTGTGCTAGGCTGAGTAATACTGTAATCTTGCGTACTTGATGATGGGCAATGAATCGACCGGGTGCCTTTGATGAGCGCGTTCTCTCAGCTCAACTTTTTGGAAGCTGAGAAAGATGCGAAGTTTTAATTATGGTTGAGCACAAGTGAACAAAAAGCTTTGGGGCATGATCCATCGTATTGAATTTTTGGGTTCATTTACAGGTCATTACCCGTGCTGGAGAAATCAAGCTTGAATTGGGTCTGTGTCAGTGTGAGGATGAAGTTTTGCTAGTTTAGCAATGAGTATAAAAGAGATATTCAGCTGTTGAGTGTGTAAAGCTATTGTCTGCTCTGTGGAAAGCCATAAACAGTGAGAGTTTGAAAAGCCATAGTTAGCTATTATCAGCTGTATGGAAAGCCAAACTCAGTTTGAAAAAGTATGAACTTGTCAATTTGAAGTGTTGATGAGCAGAAAGTATGGGTTGCCAGAGATAGGAGGTTTGACTGGCTTCTTCTTAAAATGCTAAGGCACAAAACATTTATATGTGCAGAAGCTGTGTTGTACAAGTTCCATCTGAACACTTAGAATCGGGTGATACAATGAAAAAACAGCAAACAGTCTTTCAGTTTAGAATGCTAACATCACCTGTATAACCTACGCCAAACATGAAATCTCGTGGAGTCTACTAACGCAAATTCAATTTCATTTATACTTATCAGCTGAAAGAACTTATGCTAGCAGCTGTTATGCACAGATTTCTGGTTAACTGACCTTTGCTTCTAGGTTTGTTAGACCTAAGTAAATTTCCTGACTTTGAGGTTATGCGAATAACGTGTGGCATGCTCAGGTAGTCATGCACAGAAAAAATACTTTTTCTGTTTAGCAGCAGAATGATTCACTCTGATGCGCTAGAACTGTTACAGGATGCTTTTATAATCATGAAAAAGCATAAACAGTTTTTCTGAAAATCTATGAACTGATGGGTTATTTTAAGCTTTCTGGCAAGCCGCTGATGTGTAATTGTCCATCAGTTCACTGTAAGCTGTAAACATGTGAACAGAACGACTCTAAAGCAAGTAGAGTTGAGTGCCATCATTCAAAATATTTATCATAGCAATCATATGTTGTTGTTGTTGTTGTCGTCATTGCTGTTATTGCTGTTGCTCATGCTGTTTTAAGCTCAAAAAGCAAAGATAAGATGAAAGCGATCAGATTAAGCAGTGTGGGAATTGTTGAAAAAGACTGGGGTGTTGAACATTTCATCCTTATTTCTCAAACTGATGTCAACAAAATTTTAAAGCAGCTGATTTCAACTGTAGCAGTTTTGCAAGTCGGACTCTAATGAAAATCAATTCCTTTGTTGAGAAAATTCAAAAGTGCATACATGATGCACCATGGAAATTTCTTCTTTGTCAGAAACTCAGAGTCAAATAATGATAAATCAATCTAGCTAGATTAAGGGGTTGAACCCTCCCAAACCCTCCAACCCCAACAATTCCCACCCTGAGATTAAGCATACTGCAGCAGATTTTACCTGTAATCACTGAGCTGTACGAAATTATCATCTGCAAATTAATATAGTTTTATTTGATTAGTACTTGTTAAATAAGCTAGTGTATGGTTGGTGTAACGTATAGTATTTTCATGTGGTAAGATATGGTACTGGATTTTTTGTATCTGTGAAAACTGTTAAAGAGCAAATGCGGTTGTTAACTGACTTACTTGTTTACCTTTAGGTGTGGCTGCTTTAGCTGTTGTTGCTTTGGAGAAGTCCTGATTTCTGTCGAGTGATTAGACCCTGTTGTTCTTGATAGTGAAATCCCTCATTTGTGCATTAAATCGACTTGGACCACAATTTCAGTAGCATGCACAGAAATTATTATTATTGAGCAAATGGTGCAGTTGGCATTAGATGTACGTATCACTGGCAGATTTGGTTCATGTTGGCCATGTTCTGCATCTGGTGAAGCATTTGCGTTGAGTACAGAGTTTTGGATCATCTCCTTCTTGTTAGTCCTAGTTTTACCTAAAAATATTCTAATCTCTTATAATTATGGTGTTGCATATGGTGTTCTGGTAGTATAGTGTAGAAATGTTAGGAGGACACCTTATGCCACAGTGTAAGAGATTAAGGTGTGTTAAGGTGGTCTGAAGGACGTAAGGTGGGTAACTCCTGGTTTTGCCTGAGAATATGTATAAGAGGGAGTTTGTCGTTAGAAAAGAGAGTTTTAAGCATTGTAGCGGAAGTGAAAGTTGGTTTTTGAAAATGAATACTTTATGAAAATGAACGTTGTCGGCATACTTGACCCGAGACCTGGACACAACAAGCAGTGACAATAGATGCTAGTTTACCATATGGGCAGCAAGATTGCCAAGTGGAAATACCACAGTCAGTCACCAGAGCCTCATGTCAAAGTCTGGTCATGCAGAATTTTATTACAAGATGTTTGGGTTGTTGGATTAGATTCAGTCAGCTGAGTTGGTTGGGTCTGATGGGTTCGGATTAGATAGATGGAAGACAATTTACTTTTTTTTAGGAAAGTGTGATTCAAGTAACATGGCTTACAAAACTGTTTAGGAAGACTAAATTTGAGTAGGAGTTTATGACTTACCATATACATGTATATTAATTGCATAACAGAGTCCTTTTCTTGAGCAGTTGATCACTTTGTTGTTTTCAACGAATCTTCTGGAAACTTGACTGGCTTCTATATTTGGTAGATTCTGAATATGGGTATACAGATTGGGTCAACATCAACAGCCTCTGCAGTCATAAGATCCTTATGTAGTCCTAGGGTCCTGATGTCCTTAGGCAGTGAATCCACGGGTGGTGATATGATTATTAGCTTTAGTTTAACAGTCTGCAGGGGTCTTGTGAACCGGGATAATAAAAGGTTATTAACACAGCAGGTCATGATATTAAGGCTAACAGTGCAGGTTTTCTGATTGGGACCAGCCTCCACTTCGGCTTCTTTGCCTTGATCTTTGACGGATTTTTATGCAGCATGGAGCAAGACATGGTCACTTTTTGCTCTCGTCTTAGGTCTCCTGCGCTTAGCCTCAGGTGAATAAACTCTGGATGTAAGGTGAGTTAATGTAATTGCTGTACTTCTGGGCCCTCACTGTAAATTGTTTAGTTTCTGAGGCAGAGCTTGTAATGTTGTGTTTATCTAAAGAAAAATTCTCAGCACCACACAAAAGCTGCATGGGAGAGACCAGCTTGTTCGCCAGCACTATATCGAATCAAGTACACAAGACTGTTGGGTCAGTTTTGGTGTCAGGTCAGAATCTGAGAGGGGGAGAAGGTGGGCCGGAGGAGGCAGCACATTGTGGCTAGGTTGGAATCTTATTATGATCGCTTGGCCGGAGCATATAGAGTGCATAACAAGAGTGATAGAACTCTGTCACAGTGGTAGTCCATCATCAGAAGAATTTCCTGGTTAATGCCTGATGGTGCAGGGATTTTGTGGCAAAAGGCCACCAGATGATCCAGTATATCTGTTGCTGATCTTGGTACTAACCCTAAACCACTTAGCAGACCTGATAAACCGTACTAGAAGTGATTAACCGTCTAGATCACTGGAAGCTTATTTACTTTTCTCAGTCGTTACGAGCTTAAGGCAGCAGCGGCAGCAGCAGCTATGAGTAGTTGCAGATTCCATTCAGTTAATTTCATGTGCTTGAGGTGCTGTGTGTACAGTGACACCGTGTTACCGTTTTATCCCACACTCCAGTTTTGAAGAGAGTACAAACATGAGCTTCATCACTGAAGATTGCCTTCTGCTTTCCGGGTCCTTGACAAATGCCTAGTTTCTGGTCTCAATGTATATCATAACGTATGGCCCTGTTCCAAGGATACTCCGATCTGCCAAGGTCATATTGTTGTTAGTACAAGGTTCATCCATCTAGAATACATACATTTTATGGGTTTGTGAAAAAAAACAATTTAATTCGTATGCAGATTTATGCTACCATGCTCACAAGTAATATTACACATATGGTATGCTCTTAGTGCCTCCTGAGAAACTGAGCAAAGTGTTGACGTGAAGACCTTTTGTTGTTTAGGTTGTTAGCCAGTTAGAAGGTTCCTGCAGATTCATTGCAAGAGAAGGAAGTAAAGAAGAGACATAGTGGAAGAATGGGGCTGATTAAAACAGATGTAGAAATAAATCTCTGGGATTTCTCGTTGCAGAAGAAAAGCCTCATTAGGGAGACCAGCTTATTCACTGGTGATATATCAAATTAAGTCTGCAAGAGCCAGGTTGTTTGATGTGTTTTGGTGCTGGGTCAAAATCTGGGAGGTCAAGCCCCAAAGACAGCAAGGTCCTATGATTTAAGTCTGATGATACTGGTCATGGGATGACAATGAGGGAGCAGAAGTATTGAGAGAGAGAGAGAGAGAGAGAGAGAGAGAGAGAGAGAGAGAGAGAGAGAGAGAGAGAGAGAGAGAGAGAGAGAGAGAGAGAGAGAGAGAGAGAGAGAGAGAGAGAGAGAGAGAGAGAGAGAGAGAGAGAGAGAGAGAGAGAGAGACAGAGACAGAGACAGAGACAGAGACAGAGACAGAGACAGAGAGACAGACAGAGAGACAGAGAGACAGAGAGACAGAGAGACAGAGACAGAGACAGAGACAGAGACAGAGAGGCAGACAGACAGACAGACAGAGACAGAGACAGACAGAGACAGACAGAGTGAGCGACAGACAGACAGACAGAGAGGGAGACAGAGACAGACAGAGACAGAGAGGGAGACAGAGAGACAGAGAGAGACAGACAGAGAGAGATGTGCTTTGAACTAGGTATAGGCTGTCCCTGCGTTCGGTTTCTCTGTTTCAGCATATGTTGTTATGAGTAGTACTGTGCTTTTTTTTAAACTGTGGCTTTTAAAGCAAAGGAATAAGTCCAAAGGGTGGTTAAGATCAGCTTAATCATGTATCTCAGATCTGTTCCTGAATGAAGTTGTTGTTATTGTCTTTGTTATATGACCATCATTATTTTGTTATTAAATGTTGGCATAACTGGCTTGTTTATAGACGTTCATAGAAGCTCCTCAGAAGTATGTTCCCAGCGTTTATAGGTTTTAAACTATCAACTGGCTTTGGTGCTCATAAAGATGAAGGTGGAATTTGCCCAATTGGCCTGGTATCCTGGTATTACTGTGTGTATGTGTGTATTTATGTATGTCTACATGGAAGGTTGTCTGATAATCGGTTTAGACATGCTAGTTCATGGCCGATAGGTATTCTTTGTTGTGACTGTTGTGGATATTGATGGAGCCTGGCTTTTTTACGGTCGTAAGTCATATTTGTCGCTGATTAATTGGACGTCGGTTGGCAGCTGAGCATTGGTGTTTCCTATGGATGCTTCGTCCTTTTTGCTTCTTGCTTTTCTTCCGGTGAACTCTGACTGGAAGAACTGGCAGCAGCCAACAGCCGTGAATCATCTGGTATTTGGTAAGAGTTGCATTGGCACCTGGTTGGATTCAGACAGAACTGGCAAGGACCTGGAACAGGATGATGGGAGGAAACACAAGGACTCCGAAGAGAATGTAATGCGGGATTGGAGAAGAAATAGGAGTCGGATATGAAGGAAGGTGAAATAGGAATCCTTGACTGAAGGGAAACAGATGCAGAAGAAGGCGCCAAGGGATGCAGCGATGGTATAAGCAGACACATAGTGCCACTGGTGGTGAGGGTTCAGATCCTCTGCAACTGTACCTCATGTTGTTATAGAACGAGAAGGACAGGTACGGTGTCAGCATGCAAGTGCCATTCAATGCTAACTATATCTGTGATGTGTGTTTCACCTGGGATTTTCCAAATGTGAATTTCCCATTTTTTCTTAATGAGTATGTTACTACATCACCAATGTAGACAAATTCTTCATTGTTTGCATTGCTTGCGTTAGCATATTAGGAATACTACGGATGATTACTGGGATGATTATAGTAGGTGGATGATGATAATGATGACGATGATGATGTATTGATGATGATGGTTATGGTGATGGTGATGATATTTATGATATTATGATGATTATGATGATAGTGATGATGATGATGATGATGACGACGACGACGATGATGATATTCCTTGCCTGTGTTACACGTACTTCAGTGTGGTAAGGCCAGTCAGTTTGGTCTTCTGATGCCCAGCATTTTGATGATCTACGCCATTTACGTTTAAGTTCATAATTATCACTGCAGTCCAGACATAGTTTATTTCTACCTTAGGCTAACTCTTATAGTGCATTGCTCCTGTTTATCCGTTTATCCGTGAGTTCATTCCAGGACTGAGATGTTTATCTTGTCAGTAGATGTCATGTTTGGTAGAGATCGTCCTCATTTATTGTTCCCAAACGGCCTTCAGGGAGATGCCATACCTATGCACATGATGGGTTCAGTGGGGTGCAACTTTTAGCCAAAAGGCAGCAGTAAATATGGCCACTATCTTTCTAGCAGATCTGTTAATCATGATTTTAGATATCATAAATACCAAGACTTTGAATGGACAGATTAATTTAAAGACGAAGAATGAGACGCCCTTCGATTATAGAAATTATTAGAGTCGAATAGGTTAGACCCTTTTTGTTTATTCTTGCCGTTACTGTTGATGAGATCTTGTCATATCCATTGAGGCAAATGTTTCTTCTTCCACTGCTTCTACTTAGGCTACTGGTCTCGCCTGACTTGGTCTTTTCATTGCATAACAGCTGTGCTCTGGTTTCACCTACTAACAGGCATCTTCTGTGGCACCAAATATCCAACAGGTGATAATGTTTTTTAAACCAGTAAGCGTCGCCTAGTGATGTGAACATCCACGATGAAATGCAGTCATCCAACTTCTTATTTATGTTAATTTGTATGTAATACAGTGAAAGACTCAATATATGAAATGCGATCCTTTAACTAGCAGTAAAGTGTGACCTGCATCCATTACATGGATCCTAAATGACAGACTTTTTGTACCAAGACATTGCCTTTCACATTTCTTTACAGGAGTAAGAATTGTGTGCAACAGAAATGTAAAGTTGACAATGCTTCTTTTTCTTTAGTAGGATTGTGTACACATATGTTAATACCTTGCCTTCCTTGCCATGGGATACCTTGCCTTCCTTCCCATGGAATACCTTGCCTTCCTTCCCATGGAATACCTTGCCTTCCTTCTCTTGGGATATCTTGCCTTCCTTCACCTGGGATACCTTGCCTTCCTTCCCATGGAATACCTTGCCTTCCTTCCCATGGAATACCTTGCCTTCCTTCTCTTGGGATATCTTGCCTTCCTTCACCTGGGATACCTTGCCTTCCTTCCCATGGAATACCTTGCCTTCCTTCACATGGGATACTTTGCCTTCCTTCCCGTGGAATACCTTGCCTTCCTTCCCGTGGAATACCTTGCCTTCCTTCTTATGGAATACCTTGCCTTCCTTCCCATGGGATATCTACGGTAATCTTGTCTTAGCTTATCTAACTTTACCAGCAACTATTCTTGGTATTTTTATGAGTATTGTCTTAAGTGTTTTATCTTTGGCTTCAGCACGGACAATGCAGATTGGAATTTCTTTACCTGTGTTGATTGACTTTAGGTTTGACAGCTTTAGTGCCCATTGTTATGGCCAGATGCCCTTCCTGGTACCAACCTCTGGACATCATTAGTTGCCAAGTTTGTAATACTATAGGAAGCTTGTTATAGCTCTGAATTGTGACACAAATTTCAGTTACTACTTTAATATTTGATTTCCTCCCCTGCCAAAATAGTTACTATTGGTGACTTTAAATTTAGTGTTTATATAACTAGTTATTGGTCTTCTCAGCATATCGTGCTGTTGTGGGTTTGACTTCAAACAGCCGATTACATTGCCTACACATAAGAAAGGCCAGACCCTAGACCCTGGATGTCTTGTTAACAATTTGTGCAGTTACTGTAGAGTTAGACCCCTTTCGCTGTTGTGGACGTGTGCATTTGATGTGTTGTAAATCTTCTGTGCTTTCCACTGTCGAGCCGGAAGCGATAATTTATTAGATTTTCTGAGCCAGCCTTCAAACATGACTATCCCCTCTTATACTTTATATCTACCTGTTATCATCCCTCTTCTATGGTATCCTGAGTACTGGCCGGTTTAGTACCAGTATAGTCACAGCCAATGCAGCACTAGTAGCCATTTGCTGCATTACAGTTATATTACTAATAGTGGATCTAGCAGATGTCTAGCCTATCACAGTGGCGCCACCTCTTGTAGGTGTCCTCAGGCGATACGACATAACATTAAGTAGCGTTCAGTCACAGAAAAATAATACTTAGGAATAAATGTAATTGCAGGTTCACAAATAGCAGTGCTGATATTAATTAGTAATGTACAAATAAAGTATTTTTGCTGTTCTTATAACCTATGTATTTATCACTATTTGACATAATAGTACATATTGTTGATGAAAAACTGTAGATATGTTGGGCTTCATTGAGTGATTGAAAGATGAGTTTTGGATTGGACTGAGTGAAGTGGAGATTATAAGCAATGTGATAAGAAGAAATACTGCAAATATTTTTACTAAGCTGAAAGGAGGAGGTGGGAAGGTGAGCAAAATATATGATGGAGGAGAAGGAGTAAGAGGAGGAGGAAGAGGAGGAGGATGAGGAGGAGGAGGAAGAGGAAGAGGGTGAATGTATAGGGTGAGAAGCCTATAGCAAGAACACAGAACAAGAGAACAAGAACATAGACTAACAGTGGGATATGACACTAACATATTGAGGTTAAGTTTAAGATAATTCAAATATCCATTATCCACTCATGACAAATATGAAAGACTTTACCTTGTTACCTTGTTTTTTTTCATTTCTAATATCTACTATTTGCAGACTTTATTTTAGCCTATTAAAGTGCCTAAACTGAACTTCGAAGTGTATGAGTACACAGCTGTTGTCACCTTGGCTGAGACAGGAGCTAACCTGCTGCCGGTGTTAAGGAGGCTGGCTGTTGTCAGCAGAGGCACAAGTATCAGAATTCATCTCGGTTGCACCTGCTAGAGTGAAGACTTTTATGTTAAGTTCATCTATCCTAGAATTGTCTTCAGGACTTACAGACAGCTACAACTAGCGACTGTTGTCCCATATTCATAACTATGCAATGCTGATGCACACTGCATACAACAAGTTTCTGTACCACGTGTTAATACGTTTCACATGTTAAAGAGGTATCATTGAGAGCTATGATGTATCTGCTCATTATTCTGTCTCATTCTATGCACTGTACAGGTGTACATTTGTGTGTTATTACCATTTATTATGCAAATATGAGATTGAAAGTGTATATTTCTCTCACTCTACCAGTGTCATTTTCACCCTGTCACTTCATAAGGCTGATGCAGTCATGTTATGTGTTTCATTGACGACTCCAAATTTCATCAGCAAACTGAATAAATCATTTCTTCCTGTGTACTTCCTCCTGCACGTCTGCCTTCTGATTTCAAAATGTTTGCAACGTTTTCCACTGTCTTAAATATTTTGGCTTATATTATTTTCCAACTTAATTTGACTGTAACCAGTGTAGAATGAATAAGCCTTATGGTTTCTTCTCTGAAGCAGATCATACTTTGTATAAAATCCCTTTGCTTACTTGCTTTCATGCTGTAAGTGGTATTTAGGCAAAGACTTTTTGGTCTCAAGACTTTAGAGGTTTTACTTTGTGCTTTCTAAGTTTTGCTTTATATGTAACCTCTGCAGACTTGCCTCTGTATGCCTGCGTGTATGCACACCTGTATGTGTGCATATGCCCAGCCACTTAGCCGCCATTGTTCTGGTTCCCTTTGATTGAATACCATCTTCATTGGAACATAAATGTTGATATTGAAACAAAAAACACACCAATTTCTTGATAAGGTTGGGAAGGCGAAAGATTGAGTAAGCCGAAGTCAGAGAAGTATACGGGAAAGATAACATGAGGTAACGTGAAAGATAACATAAGGTAAGGGCACATTTATTACCAACTTCATTCAGTAGTTGGTGTTTCAAAGTGTGGCCTCGGGGCTTCCAGACCTTCCGACTGAAATGAAAGCATGATAATATCTATCGTGCCTTTCAATCCTAGTTTTTGGCATGACCATGAATTGTCATGTTTCGACTGTGCTTTTTAATTCAAATTTGTGACTTAATGATGAGAAGTCACATTATTTGTTTACTTTACTTTTATTTTCTTAGCCATTTTTAATCTCTTGCTGATTTTCATTAATAGTGCCAGTGGTCAATAATTAATTAAGCGTAGATGAGAAACCAGCACACGACATAGAACCAGCATGAATAAAAGCCAGACAGCACAAGATAGCGAATGATATACAGAGAGAGAAAGAAAGGTAACAGGAGAGAGAGAGAGACAGAAAGACGGACACACAGACAAGCAGACAGACGAGACATAAAAAGCAAAGCAATGTGACTTAATATCTTAAAGAATTTTCCGGTTCATTTGCTTATCATATGCTTATCCCTGATGCTTATGACTAACTGGCGCAATCTGTCCGTTTATCAGACCTAAGCAGTAGTTACGGAAATGGTTGGTGAATCAATAAACGGTCATGTTATGTGATGTTGGCCGGTGGCCTCTTGCTGGTGAATAAGACTGGGCAAAGAGAACAAATGCACGGAGAGGTATATAAAATAAGTTGCTTCAATAGCAGTAAACGAAAGATAGCAGAGATATACAAATGACTGCTTTCTCTGTGTGTATGTTGAATAAATGCCTTCAGTATTCAACTATTTTTTTATTTCGCTCAAAGCAGAAACACGAAGTATTAGCAAAATGAAAAATGAAAAAAATGTGAAGTACAAAACACAAAAATACAAAAGCACCAACTCAAACTAACGCTTCCTTGGAGGCATAAGCGTTATAAACCTGCGATCTGCATAAGTGTGGGGCGTGGTGGCTCAGTGGTAAGTTCGGCGCCTTGTGACCGGAGGGTTGCAGGTTCGAATCCCACTCTAGCCACTGCGTACGGACCTTGGGCAAGTCCTTCACTCGCAATTGCTCGTGGCGCTTCGGTGTGAAAATTCCGGCACAGTATCAAATGCTGTAGTCGGGAGCGCCTCTGAGTAGTAGTGGACTTCGAGAGGCGCTATAGAAATATCCGGAATAAATAAATAAATAAGACTTGTTGTCCTTTACTGAAACACCAAGACCATTAACTATAAAATTAAATTCGTGTCCATAACTGAATGTTGACAACAGCATGTTGAGTACTATTATCAACAGTTTGCTTGCTTTTAAGGAGTTTAAGCATGGCAATAACTCTCATAGATTTAAAGTCCAAACTGCCTAGAACTACAATAAATTCTGTACTGATTCCCATATATGAAAACCAAACACAAACAGTTTACAATACACATTATTCCAGCAAGCGTCTAGTTTACTCAGATGAGACTGACATTGCTTGTCTTGTCTTATTGTTTTATATATATTATACCTTTTATTAGATGCTGGTAATTAATTAATTCATTTAACCAAATCACCTATCTACACAACCAATGCATCTTAGGCTTAATACAGTATAACTACTCAACTCTACACATATTTTGATAAGGTGTAAATGTGTAGTATAGGGACATCATCACAACTTACATTGAAAACGAAAGCCACAGAATGCCTTAGTTTGCCATTTGGCCTCTTCCAGCGCTTAAGGGTTTAAAAGAATTTTTAAGTCAGCAAAGAACATTGTTGAATCAGCCTTTTCTGTTCATCATGTCCTCAAACATTGCACCACAACTCATCATGTCAGAATCGTTTTTGTCTCTGTTTAGGCCATCATATGTCAGAATAAATGATCCCCAGTAGCAGTAAATGGTCCCAAGATGCTACTTTCTAGTCAGTTCCCTTCTGTCTTCCACTCCACCAGCACGGGCCACTGTGCTCCACCGTCAGCAATCTTAGGGATTCCTTCGTTGCAGTCAACGTTTGGAAGGACAGCGCTTATTGGATTGTTTGGACATCGGCAGCTTTTGCGGGAGACGTATTGCTGACGTAATTGGATTGTGATGCTCTAGGTCTTTAATCATCGACATCACAGTCGCTTATCTCATTCTGATGGATTCCCAGTCTAAAATTTAGTTTGACAGAAATTAGGTAAAAATTAGGGTTTCCAATTGGCTTGTAAATTGCTTGTTGATTTGACATGGTGTTGGTGCAGTTAGTTTTTGAGAATTTATAGGAAATCTGTTCTCCTATATGACTTTCAGTTTCTTTAATGATTGCTGCTGTGTATGAGTATGCATTTGGATGCACTTGTGGTTGTAATGGTCTCTGGATGATATATGCTGTTGATGTCGGTTTTAAGAGGGATTTCGACAGCTAAATGCTTTGGCAGTGATTTGGTGAAATCTGGTGCATTACAAGCATACAGGAATTTGTAACTTTTTAACGAAACTGGCATAGCATCCAGGAACTTCGAACGTTTTTCGTTTACTGGAAGATGTATGAGTTATTACTGCAGGAAAATAGTTCCAGGATAGTGGATATGCCATAAATGTGATATGCTTCACACGATATGAACATAGACCCTAAGTGTGTAAGTACAGGATATACTTAAGTATGTTATACTGCTGTATGATTTGTATGTATGTATCCCGATACTTACTATAGTGTCTTTTAAGTACCGCGCAAAATGTTGTTACACTTCTTGGGTAATTCTTGGGTTCATTTCCTGGTGGCAAAAGCCTTCTTCCCATTTGTAATTGTATTGTAATTGTAATTACGACAATTTTTATAGCACCGTTGGTAGCAAGCTACTTCTAGGGTGCTTCACACGAACGCACGTACACTATCTACAGTCAGCGCAAAAGCTAATGTTCAGAGTTTTTGCCTAGCAAGTAAAGTTTCAACTGTTTTTTATCAAAGTTTATCAAAGTTAAGATGATGATACACTGAAACAACTTTAGTCTGACTAGGTTTGACACTACTCTGGTTCGACTGACATTTTATGTGTATACTTGCATAGATCTATGTATATTGATAAGTATTGTTTTCTTGTATGTATATCGGTAAGTACGGTAAAACTTACGTATTTCGAACTTCCGGTTATATCAAACAACAGTCAAAGGCCTGGCCACAACCAATGCAAACACATACAAATATGACTCTGTTTTATCCGAACCTGCTTTTATCGAAGCCTTGCTTATTTTGAAGCCACTCTCTGGTTTTTATCAAACTGTTGATTAGCAGATATATTATATCGAAGTTACGTGGGCATTGTGCGATGCGTTGCTGTTGGCCTCGTTTTAGCTTATTGATGAAAAATTATCTGATGTGGGTTTACTGATGGGCTCCAGGAATGAGACAAAGACTGAGGGACATGTATGACTGGTCAGTGGGAGCGGATCAGTCAACTGAGGCGAGGTTGTTGTCTGTTTTCACCTTTGCACCTTAGCGTCATTTTATTCATCTAAATCCTAGAACTTCTGAAAGTTGGGGTGACGAAGACGAGGGGGTTTTGGCGACAGTGACACCACTGACTGCACTAGAGGTGTTGAAAGGGCTAATAGTTCATTCTGGAAATTTATATAGCGCCTCTTCAAGAGACCTACTCAGAGTTATCAGTTGGTGTATAGAATGCCACAAAACCGAAAATGGGCCTATGGTCCGGTTGGCTACACTGGCTATAGTGTTTGCCTCATGTCCCTCTGTGCGACAGGGTGCCGGTTCCCATATCGATAGTGGCTTCAGAGATTTGGCCAGATATTAGTTGAGCATGGTTCGCACACAGGAACTTAAAAGGCATGGCTCCCATTCCAACGGGTCAGCAGTGGTCAAGCATGGTTGAGGCCATACGGTCGCTATACATTTGTATAGAGTTGGAAAGAGCTTGACCTGAATACCTATCTCATTTATTTCAAATATTGGATATATCGAACCATTAATAATGGTCCCTTGAACTTCGATATAACAAAGTTTTGCTGTATGCATTCATGTATGTATATCGGTAAGTATGTATTCTTGTATGTATATAGATTTATATGTATGTATACATTGTATATTTGCATATATGAATGCATGTATAATTGTATATGTTTATGCATGTGTGTGCATGTTTAGTTGTGTGTTTGTGTATGTATATATGTCTGATGTAAAAGTAGCACATTTGTTTATGTGCCTGTATAAACGTTCTTCTGAAGTGTGATCCCAGGGTCTGAAGGATCTTTTAGGTAAATGGCAACTGCACAAATCGAACAGCAGAACATCCGTTTAACCTGCTAAGCTGCATTCGCATTCATGTAGTGACTGAGGAGAGATTGCCGCTCAGCTGTTCCAGATGGCCTGGTTTTCCATGGACATTATCCATTTGAGTGCTAACCACACTCCACGCTGCTTAACTACTTGCTGCTTGCCAGTGTCGTTACCACAGTGCCAAGCCGCCACTTCAGAAGTCCATATATATATAATCAGTTGTATATTAGAGTATGTCTAATATATGTATATATGTGAAGAATTGTTTAGCACAACAGTTTCCACAATAATCCGAGAAAGCATATTGCTCTTCTTCAGTGACAACATCGGAACTGGTGATGGGGAGGACCCTAGGAGAGCTCTACAGACTGCAGTGAATAAACCCTTAAGCACTGGAAGAGGCCAGATGGCAGACTAAGAGCTTTGTCGACTGGAATAGTTGAAAACCGCTTTAGAATGGCATGGTTTTTGGCTGAATACTGTCGGGAGAAAGGTCCAGGACAAGAAGCATAGCATTGCATCATTTTTCTGCCTCTTTTCTCCTCTTTAGCATAAATGATGATGAGTTCTGGATGAGTGATTAGTTTGTTTCCAGTTGAATGATGACCATTTACAATGTTAAGCTCTCTAATAATGTTTCAGTGTGTCATTAAATTTTCAGCTGAATATTTCAGAAACTGCAGCCCAAAGTAGAGTATATTCTGAAGAAACAGTTGAGCATATGTTATGCTTATGCAAATATTATGCAAATATTATGCAAGTATTCATGCAGACTTATTGAAAATCTGCAGATTTCCAATAAGTTGAAAGTTATATTGTACTTGTGCTATATAAAGCTATGAATTACTGATGCTACAGAAGATTGAATTACGTGTTGTGTTCATTTTACCATAAAAATATGTTACTCTGAGTTTATTTGATGTTACATTAGGTAAACATGTTGCCACATCCGGGCACCTTGTGACTTTGCCTCCGATAAAAAGTATTTTATCTTAGAGCTCATAAGGGAAGTTTTGGAGGATAGTGAAATGCAAAATCAGAACTTCAAATGTAACACAGCATACGGATTCTAATATATTCTAAAGACTTCTATATTGTCATTATAATGATAAACTGTGGAGTAATCATGGCTTCTAAAAGTAGATTTGGAATTTGAATATGATAGTGTGAACTGAAACAGTACTAAAATCTAAAGCATGTCACAAATCGTCCGAACCAAATTTATGGCTAAATCTGGTTCAGAAGAAGACTTTTTATCTCTTTTACAACCACCGCATTTTACCATGCCAGTGCTTCAGCGGCCAGTTTCTCTTAACTTCCTCTTAAATGCTGTGATGGTATCCACTGAGACAGTACTATCATCCAAAGTAGCCGATTTCACAGATCTGCAACTCTTGCACTGAAGAAGTTTTGCCATAATGTTCCAGTCAGCTTTTTTAGTAATTTTTATGTATGGCCTCAGGTCACATTCTTTGATGCTAACTGAAAGAATCTCTCCCATGGCTCTGCTTCCTTTTAGTTATGATCTTATAAGTCTCAACAAAGTCTCTTCTGGTCCATGTTTCGAATTGTGTCAGCAACACAGTTTCAGGCTCTTGTTATTGATCCTTATGTAAATGTAAATCTCCAAAATTTCTCAGCGCCACACAAAAGCCTCGTCAAGGAGACCAGGTTATTCACCGGCACATATGATCCCAAATCATTTTAAATCTCCTCTGAACTTTCCTCAGGACCGCGCATTTTCCCAACAGCTGATGACTATATCTATGTTGAACACTATATTACTGGAATAGAAACTGCTTTATTGTGTGCTGCAAACATTGACCACAGAAACTGCATTGATGAATGTTAGAGCTAAGGGACAGTTGGTGTTAAAGAATGAAAGACTAATTTCGATGTAACAAGCGGAAGTAGCCACTTCACTGTGTCACCTTCCTCTTCCTGATAGTATTTCTCTTTATTAGCAGAATTGGTCAGCATTTCCGCTGTTGCCATGCATTAGGATTTGATGGAATTTCAGTGTTTACACAGTTTCACTAATAAGATAACCATAAGTACATGGTCAAGCTTGCAATTCAGGCTTTGAGTATGTGAGATGAACCAGTCTCTGCCACCTTGGCAGTGGCTGGTTAGCTGTCATAACTCTTGTCTGGCTGGAAGAAATCTGTACGATCCACTGAGTGTTTGGAAGTAATCACACATAATTAGTGTGTTGCTTCAGATATAGAATACAGTTACAGTATAGAAATTTCATAGAGCATGGACTAAGAATTTATGTTTATCACCTGATTAAGAAAAAATTCAATTATACAGTGTGGATTTCGTTAAAGCGCTCCCGGATAATGCACTGTTCTGCATAACGTGAAGCGGTGTTATGTCCCCAAAGCTATTAACTTAACAGACAGTATCAGTTAACGTGCCATACAAGACCTGCAATGTAGTGCTAAATATTGACTTTTATAGCCAGATTGAGTGTTAATTCAGTGATTGGTGTATGCTCTGTAAGGTGTAGTGTAACGTTACCCCCACATAGGGGATCATCATGCTCTCATGGGACCCTGGAGGAGGAAGCAACCCAGTCTTCCGCTGGTAATGGATTCAAACCCTTGCTCTTTGAAATGAACCACCTATTTCACCATAGTTTGGGACTGGTTTGCCTCAAATGCATAGACAACAGTGTTGGTGGCCCAAGTGATGTTGCTGTCACCCTCAGTCGGCACGTATGGGGACCGCACCAACAGATCGACGAGCATTGGAAACTGTGTATCGGTGATCGCACTGCCCTGTTTTAGGTTATTTCATCATTGTTCCTTTTTACGCACAGTTCACTTAACACACTGTATCTTAACCCCTTTAGCGTGGATCCCGAGTATACTCGGGCAAAGGAATCCTTTCTCATAGCGTGGATCCCGAGTTAACTCGGGCAGGGATAGAACTCACCACCTAGTAGGCGTGGAGCCCGTATTAAATCAGGATTATGTCAGAAGGTCATGTATGTTGTGCAGAGGGATTCATAGCATATGCTGTAGCAGCCCTGGGGGCAACCTTGGCCTAGTCACGTGGTCACTGGGGGCTACTAGCCGGCCGTCTCCGTGGCCGTGTTGTAGGTCAAAATGACAGTTCGTAAACGTGGTTTGTCTAGGGAGGAAAGAACACATTTGTTAGAAAAAAGTGATAATTAGGCCTACGTCTGAGCTTGCAGATAGCGGTGATGACATTCGCAATAGCTCAAGTTCTAGTGAGAACAGTGATGATGATACTGATGGCAGCCAGGAAACAGTGGGTTACGATGCTGATTCTCCTTTTGCATGGTGCAACCGAGACCCTTTTCCGGGTGTTCGCCAACTATTTACTGGTTCACCCGAGCGCAAGGTTGATGTGAATGATATGCAGGATCCATTAGCAAGTATAATGCGAAAAACTTATACGATTATTTCCAGAAAAATAACTGCATCATTATAACAACAATATCTGACAAAAAAGGTTTGGAAAAATTCCACGCTAGGCGAGAGTTAACAAAAAATTAATTCCACGCTAAAGGGGTTAAGACTTGTCCCCTCCCCCATGACTTCGCTTTAACAATTCAACTCTGTACTTGTTAAACTTGATGGTTTGTGGAATTGATGAGTGATTGGCAGGCAGGTAGATTCTTGAGTTGTGCAACAAGGACACCAATGTATACCAATGTATCAAGGACATAAGAATAACTGTTTATGGCTACTGCAGCACTGCTGGCAATGCAACATGGCATGTATGCTGCTTTCCATTACTAGACCTACTTGGAACATGATTTGGGCTTGACTCCATGTTGTTGAGGACCAAGAGCAAGCAGATTAGGAAAAGTAAAGCCGTACATGCAGAGGCTTTGTTTACTGACTAAAACAATGGCAGATAAAAGTAATTCAATGTAACGCCAGTTATTATTTTGTATGAAAGTGCATGACATAAAATTTGGTGATGAGACAGATTAAAAAACCAGAATGCAAAATATAATTTTCAATTTGTTCCACTTCAACAGGGATTATGTACTCAGTGTCAGACCTGAACTTTGCTATGACGGATGTGGAGCAAAAGTTAGAACTTTAAACAGAAAATGCAGCTCAAATTTTGTTCGTTATTTTGCATAACTGCTTTTAAATGAGCTCAGCAAATTATTTTGTAATGCTTGTATGCTTTAAAATTAATATTAGGGGCTTAACTAATAGCGTATCAGAAACCGATCATAAGCTGCCACTACCAGTTTCATTCTAGCACTGGTAGTATATACAATGGAGATCTGTTTATGAACTGCCCATTATATGCAAATCTGCACAACACATGGCTGTGTCATGGCTTTTGCCAATGCCTATTTAACAGGTGAGACACATTAACCTGAGGTACAGAAACTTGCTCATTAATGCTCTATATTGCTCACTAACTACACCGTGTCTCAAAATAAACTGTGCAAAATTGTTTCTGTCAGAACTTCGTCAAATTTCGACCAATTTTAATAATTTTTGGTAGGTAGATGGCAAAATAGCTGAAATTTTATGCTATACATAAATTTTCCACCTCACCGGACTCATGTCACCGCAATACCTTGTTAAACACAGATAAACGGACGTAAAAACGACCGAAAACACCATTTTTAATCAACGATAGCGCAGCTTAAAATAAACAGTTACGTCATTAATACGTAAATAATGATTGCCAGCTATTCTGAGGGTAGACTAGTTAAAATTAGAAATTTAATAAATAACATCTGACGCCCTCTAACGAATTGATGAACAAAATCTGAGCACTCTAGTTGTTAAAATTTAAGCGTTATATAAGAAATTGGCACATCTGTGTTTAACAAGGTAGTGCGGTGACATGAGTCAGGTGAGGTGGAAAATTTATGTATAGCATAAAATTTGAGCTATTTTGCCATCTATCTACCAAAAATTATTAAAATTGGTGGAAATTTGACGAAGTTCTGACAGAAACAATTTTGCACAGTTTATTTTGAGACACGGTGTAGATGTACTTCTGTGAGGTACTTACAGGTGCTGTATAAATGTTCTATTACAATACATTACTTACTTAGAATTAGGGCATAACCGGGCAGACATTTTCCACCGAGTACCGAATCGGGGTATTTGGATGTACTATTTGCCGGATCCGGGTAGGAACCAAGTGCCGTTTGTTCCATATGCAATGTTTAACATTTTCTTGTAATAAAAAATTAGTGAAATAAATTTTCATACTTGTAATAACTGACTAATACATTTGGAATTTTATATATAAGTAATCAATTAAATGGATTTGACTTCCGTTGTGGACTTCCGGTGTTGGTGTTTCTGTACTTTTCTTCTTCTAGATGAATAAGTATAAAAAATTTATATGCAACTATTTGTCTGTTTGCGAATAGTGCCGAAAAACGGGATATTTGGCCGAGGCAAATGTCCGAGGCGATTTCCGGTTATGCCCGGTTATGTCCAGACTTTCCTCTTCCATTTTACTGCAGACATTGGTGAAGACTGATCATGAAACTTAGTCATTGTTTAATTAGTTTAATTAGTTAAACTAATTTTTAGTAGTCACAGAGCATGTTGATTTGCCTTCAAATTTATCACTGTAGACAAGACATCTGCAGAGATGTCTTGGATGTGTCATGTGAAGGTTGTTAAGCAAAGCAAAATCTGTAACTAAACACTGTGAAGTTGTTTGTTTAAATGTTGGGGTATGGCCAACAGGTAACCTGTCAACACCTCTGAGGTGTTGATAAGAAAAAGAATCTGTCATAAGAGACCATTTTTCTCTTGGCCTGACCTGACCTGACCTAACTTAACCTGACCTGACCTGACCTAACTTAACCTGACCTGACCTGACCTAACTTAACCTGACCTGACCTGACTTTAACTTTGTTACATTACTTGACTTGACCTACCTTGCTCTTTTTTACTTGTACGTCTTACCCTACTTTACCAACGTTATGGTGCCTTACTTAACCCTAACTAACCTTACTGAACTTATTTTAAGGTGAAAAAATAATAGACAAGATATACATACTCACTTGTACCACTCTGAACAGGATGAGCTTTAATTTGTTCAATTTGTCAATGTAGCAAAAGAATGAATTGATTTTTCATGACATTGTGTTTGTCAAAATGAAGTGATGATGTCATTTCCTTAACTGGTTTTGCACATGGTTCGAACGGATCAGCATGGCCGTCATCATTCTCAACTGCATCACGCTTGGCATGTACGAGCCTTGCATAGATGTCGTCTGCAATACGACTCGCTGCCGTGTCCTCGAAGGCTTTGACCACTTCATCTTTGCGTTCTTTGCAGCAGAGATGGTGGTCAAGGTGATGGCGATGGGTCTCATTGGCAAGAAGGCATACCTTATGGAAACGTGGAATCGCCTCGACATGTTCATCGTTCTTTCAGGGTAACTGTGCATTTTTTTAAGTCGGTGGTGCACAACCTTTTTCGGCCAAGGGCCACTCAACTATTTCGTAAACCCTTCGGGGGCCAACAAATTTTGATGACTCGGCTTAGTTCAGATGAATGCACGCCAAAATTTATGAAGATGATGTGCACAGTTAAACACATATAAAGTAAGCATAAAGAGTTATAGAGAAAGCGGGGACTCATACTACTTCTATAGTACTACAGTACTTTGTTCTTTCCAATGACCCCAGTGCATAAGTCACCATAGACTTAATGTCAGTACTGGCTCTTAAATAGTTGCGTTTCCAGTTGGACAATGCTAGGGAGTAGTTCAGGATATAAGGGCTGGATGTTTATGGTATGTTACAGTAGTTGTAAGCCTACAAAATACTGCTGCTGAATTAGGGCTGGTTCACAGAACAGCCTAGTACGTGTTATTTGTCTTTTCTTTAAGTGTTTGTGTTAATTCCAAAGCTTTGAAGTGTTTTTTATTCAAACGGAATGATTTGTTTTATAAATTACTGATATTGGATAAATCAGTATTTTGTATCATAATGCTGTCCAGTGCAGTATGAAGCTGACTTTTAGTGATGTAGGAAAGAGTATTTACTAAATTTCCAATTTCTTTTGAAGTTGAATCACTAATGAAAATGTATTATTTTCACAAACACTAATATATTGAGAGTTTAGTTTTGGATGCATATTTTACTAATGTTATTGTGTCTTTTGTGGTGTACTGAAAAGTTGGTCACCATGAATGTCTCTGGGATTTAAAATTCATCCATAACTATAGTTCATAACTATTTCCCACTACCTGGACCCTGCAGGTGTGATTTTATACCAAAATCTGGGCTTCTTCAGTCATAACATCCAATTTCCATGCTCTTGCTTCATACACATCCATGATTCACTTTTCCTGAATACAAACACCAACCCATATAAACTATCCACCTCATCACTCTGGTCTTCAAATCAGTTCGCTGGCTTAAAATACCTGAATAAATAGAATACAAAGTCCTATCCTTTAACTACAACACACCTCAATCCTTATTATAGCCCACCAATCTTTTTCAAGTCATTCACCATCCAACCACTCCTCTCAACCCGCTCCTCTTTGGCACTAAACACTTTTCTGCCCTTTTCTTACCTAATCCCTGAACAGTGGAAATTGCTGCAAGGCCCCTCTAGAATAAACTCCTGCCAGAATGATGACAATTATCCAATCCATCCTAAGAACTCACCAAAACTACACGTCTTGATATCTCTGCACATGTCTTTCACTCAAAACTTAAAAAGCACTCCTTTTCCATAAATCCTATCCTGATTCCTCCTCTTTCTTTTACCTCTCTTGCTGCTCAAATTCTAAACACCATCCACTGTAGCTGTCTGTCTGCCAGGTGGATCGTTAGATCTCAACCCGGAACAGATTTCTGTTAAGCTCAGATTCATATTTGCCTCTAATGTTCATATGATACTAACCACATCAGACAAACATTGGTAGTGGTTCCATTCCTTAGAGGCAGCAACATGGAAGGACTATTCATTCGGTCGAGTCCACTTCCCCATTTAAGTACAAAATGGATTCATGCCATCCATGTACCTAGTTTTCATTCTAATTCCAAAGCCTATGTAACGCTGTGTTGTCTTGGTTTGCAGTGTTGTTGAGTATGCAGTAGCAATGGAGAATTTGAATCTGTCGGCTTTTAGAACAATACGAGTTCTGAGGCCGCTCAGAGCCATCAACCGAATTCCAAGTGAGTGGAAAACATTCGGCAGTCTTATAATCTGTAGTAATTTCTGTTTTTTAATCATTATTTTAAGTCTTTAGAAACAAAATGCACATTTTAACAGTATTTAATTATTTTGCAATAATGCAGATAACTGTATTATTAGGAACTTAAAAACAAATTATGAGTAGACATAATGATGAACTGTGTTTTAGAAATTTACCATAGGTATTACCACTTGTGCAACCTTATGGTGTGATACAGGTCTGTATAGAGGACTTGTTTGATTTCTTCTGATGTAGACCTAATTGTATATTTAAAGGTTTGCCAATAAATAAAAGTAGTGACTTCAGTTTATCAAAAGACTCCTTTTACAAGCCCATGAGAAACAGTTTGAACACTGCTGTCATCTAGACGGAAACTTAATGGAAATGGTATTATTTGTGTAGGGCCCTAGCAATGATTTAAATGTCAATGTGGCGTTTATATAGCACCTTTTAGACTTCTTAAAAGCACTGTCAAAATTATACCGTTTCATATGTAAAGTGAGTTCGACAGTTTAACCAGATTGTTAAGGATGCGTGTGAACGAATTGATTGCATTCAGTAAATGCCTTGAGTTCTTTGCTCTAACGGTTTGAGATGTAATGGTGCCACAATGAGCTGGCAGTTATTTAGCTGTTATAAATCTGGATCTGATTTTATTGCTAACTTAACAGAAGTTTTGTATGTACTCTGATTGAATTTATGCTGTGGTTTGGTAATGAATTCTATGCCTTTGCTATTTTGCTAAATTACATTTGTTGTCATTGTGCATGCGTATGTATTTATTTCTGTTTTAGGTATGCGTATATTAGTGATGTTGTTGCTTGACACGCTTCCTATGTTAGGCAACATCTTGCTTCTGTGTTTCTTTGTCTTCTTCATCTTCGGCATAATCGGTGTCCAGCTGTGGGCAGGGCTACTGCGTCAACGATGCTACCTTGACCTGCCAGTTAATGTTTCCAATGAACGGTAGGTCTAATTCTTTGTCCCCGCAGATGTCTTCCGGTTTTCACTGACATCCCATTCATTGGTACAGAAAATAGATTGAGACTTTTTGTCTGTGCTGAGATTGTATATAAAGATAAACTGCTTTCCTGTTAGTCGTAAGACAATTTGCGTTGCAATGAGAGTGTATAAGAAGACAAATGTCGTACCAGTTAGTCTGTGTGATCAAGTTGGATTGTATCTAGTCTATTCTTGTTTGATTTCCTTTTATCTGATTGAACTAAGAAATTCTGCAGTCATTAGATTCATCACGTGACTTTAACGACTCTCCTTTCTGTTTGAAGTCTTATTCCTTATACTGTAGTAAAACAGCTACTACCACAGACAGTGAATTTGATCATACAAATTGCAGACTTGCGTTTATATGTATCTATACATAATTATGTTTCTGAACACATATATCTCATCCTTTAACTCAGCTCTGTCACAGAGAATGCAGACAAAAGTGACTGCAAAATGTAGACAGTCCTCCCTTGCATACAGTATATTTCTTTTTTGCTCTTGTTATATCTGAAGCTAGAAGTAACATTGCATATGCAAAGAAAAATTCATTAGATGCGTGTTTCCAACAGTTTCATACAGTTACAAACATAACTAGGACCAGTGTTTGTGTGCAAACATCTGTGTCCAGTCATTTAAAGTTTAAATTGTCATATACTTTTTGATGATGCACAGGTTTTGGAATTTGAAAACAGCCAAGGTGATGAACATTATGACAGCTGTTGTTGGTTTAGAATAAAAAAATAATAATTTTTGGACTTAGTTATTTTTTTAGCTTTTCACCTATTGCTACAAATTTGATTAACTGGTGGCTACATTGTAGGAGTGTTTGTTACATTTTATTCTGTTCAGGAAGTTTTATCTCAATTTTTATTTTTTAATTCTTAATTCTATTTGAAAATTTTATGTTTTTGATCAACTTTCAGATAAACCCATGAACTGATCAGCTTTTTCTTTAGAGATATTGATTGTTGAGCAATAAAAATATATGTGTATGACATACTGTATTTCTCTCAATTTAAGTGTTTTACTTTCATATAAACTTATGACTTTTTGCGGATGTTCACTGGCCACGTCAGTGTTTGTCATTTCAGTATTTTGTTTTGTCTAAATGCAGAATTTGCTCAGTTGTTTCTAACATGTTGGCATTAATCAGTGCTAGGTTGCCCAACAAATTTATTTGTCATTTCTTGTGTAGATTTTGTACATTTTGAGGGCTTTTTCTTTGCATGTCACCTTGGCCTAAATGACTGCTTGAGGGGAATGGGCTTCTTGGTGTACAATTGAGTCTTGGACTATGTGGACTATATGGACTATATGGACTGCATAGACTGTCTGCAGCCATATAGATGTCTGGGCAGCGGATGAGCCAGATGGGCTTTTGGAGTGACCTTGACTGTAAGTCATTGGTGGCAGTTGATTTATCAATTGGCCCTTGATGAATGCCTACTCTACCTGCACCCAGTATGGTGATGGATGCCTGGACATGCCTCATCTTCCACCAATGAGGAACTGCTGGCTGTGGCATTATTGTGGGTTGTAGATGCTACTGTTTTATGTTCTGTCCAGCTGATCTTCTCCATTCTTCTCCAAATCCACATCTCGAACGCCTCCACAAATGAAGAAGTGTTGGAAAAGATTGGAGAAGAAAGGTCCTTCATACACACATTAAGAAGAAGGCAGAGGAAATGGATCGAGCACACGCTGAGAGGGGACTCTCTCCTAAGAAATGTCATCGAGGGAAGAATGGAGGGGAGGAGGACAAGGGGAAGACCAAGAAAGATGCTGGATTGGATGATGAAGGAGGGATACAAAAGACTCAAAGAAGAGGCCCAAAATCGAGAGAAATGGCGACACCGGACATTAGAACCTGCCTGAAGGCAGAGAACCAGAAGAAGAAGAAGATGCTACTGCTTGGCTTTGCTGTCAACATAACTTGGTACAGAGACTCTGACCATGATGCTATGTGTCACTGTTCGAGTGGAATCCATTGGTTGTGTTTCATGTGGATGTGTGACCCTGCCACTGGTTACTCTTCTAGTTTTGCAAATTGAGAAGCTAATCTTTTCGTTTGCCCAACCCCGCCCATACAATGCATGGCCTCTTTCTGGTCGGGATGAATGTTCTGCAGATACAGCTGCATCCGTCCCTCTCTGTTGTTGGTCGTCTTTCCCTATTGAACATCGACTACCAGTCATTACTACTGATTGGGAATGTTTTCGTTTTCTAAAGCCAGGTTTTTCTGATCCACTTGATGCCAACTGATGGGACTTGTTTTGAATGCATGAGCTGCTGATTACATGGACTATGGCCTCTGCTCTGTGTATTGTAAGGTAACGGGCACAGATTGATAGCCATTATCTTTTAATGTAACATTTTCCTTAAATAAAGCAGTTAGGATTATTTAACGTAGTCTCAAATCTCTCAATTTCTGTGAAAACACAAAGGCTTTATGACGGAACAGTCTCGTTACGTTGGCAGTCAACTAAATCGTGTTAGTGCAAAGGTTCATGTTTCTGAAATGCTTTCTGCATTTTCCTGACTAATTGACTTTTTAAGATCTTTCCTAAATTTCTACCGATCACATGTCCACGTCTCAGTTAAGGTCCTTTTTTTGACTATTTCAGTTTCTAAATTCTCATTATACTCATTTATTCTTTGCATTTAACCTTTGAATTTAAGTGAACACTCAAGTTATTGTGGCTAAAAAATAACATTGCAATTGTGTAGGTAATGATTATATAATATATAAAAATGTTATGGTTTAAAACTGACTAACCTCTAATGGCAAGTTTGACATGGATTACGCTTATTTGAAAACCTAGTAAAATTTTCAGATATCAATTGCAGATGTAGCAAAAGTCATAGAAGTTTCTCAAACCTGTCTTTGAACCAGAACAACTGATATACCTTGATTTGCTTTCCATGCCACTTATTACCTCAAGTACTCGTGCACTTGGCACTCATATTTCCTCATGCTGCAACATACTGCTTGTGCATCTGCATTGCAGCTTTGGCCAGTAATCGCGTGGGTGCAGTTGCTGCGAGGCATAATTCACGCCAGGCACATCAGAGTAGCATGGTGGTGCATGCACGCATGATACGCATCCAGTCACGCACGTGCAAACGCAGGAAAAGCGGCACAGCCCATGTTTCGTTTTCCTTGTGCCTGAATCTAATGGGAAATCTTTGCCAGACAGAATATCTTTGTTGTTGTTGTGCGAGAGTAGAAGGTGAAGCCAGACCGTGCAGTATGTGCGCGTCGGGGTGGGAGTCTGTAGGCCGTTGTTGTGCACGATAAACAAATACAACTAGCACACCATGCAACCAGGACACGTCTGGTTTGTTCTTGTGCAGCCAAGAGCGATGATCTCGCATGCCGAAACAGATAGCGCGCATTCGCTTCCACTTGGCAGAGTTATCGTTTATGTGCCACGTATCGGCATTCGATTTTATTTCTTAAGAGGAGGCAGAAATATAAGAGGTGTGCTGCACCCAACTATGGCTGACAAAGAAGCTGCCTATGTTGTAATAAATGGTCCTTGAACCGAGGCTCTATTTTATGCAAGGATTGCAAACTGCGTTGCATCAGATTGGAGGCTGAGGTGCATCACAGGTCTCGATTTGGGTTCATTGACCCTATTGCTTCGGTAAATCTATTCGTGAACAAAGTTAATCTTAGAATGTCTCAGTTTTTATCTAGATGCTTATAACTTAGGGGCATTATGTAATTGCTTCATTTTTAGGCTACATTATTAATCCATACCAAAAAATGAAATAAAGCAAACTGAGATTGGTTGTTGCTGGTTTTTACCTCCTTCTGTAAACAATTAGATGAATACGTAGTGTTGTTGCCCTGGTGCTGTTGAGTTTTAATTGAAGCAGAAAAGGGCAACTGAACAACTCTGTAAAACCATTGAACACACGACTTGGCCATAAATTAGTTCAATTTTATTTCTTAAGAAACTCATTGACAACCATAGTGCTAGGGAAATGTGGTATGTTTATTACCTGGTGATGGGTTATAAAATTTTTTAGGAAGACAGATAGCTTTTCAGGGGCTTGATTTCTGCCAGTCTTGGCATTCTGATTATGATAATGTAAATCTAGTAGGCCTAAGAGAACTGCAGCCTGTAGTGTTTTGTTGGCACTTTAATGACAAACTGCACTGGCTTCCCAGTCGCTTTTAGTACACTCTCGTTGTTAAAGTGTTAAAGTCCTTTTCACAGAAATCACCTGCAATATGCAGAGTGAAAGTACTTGAAAAGGTAGACCTTGTTGGAATGACTTGGTTTATGAGTTTCATTCTTCATGTCCGCACACAAAGTAGAAACAGATGCTTCTCACAGACGATGTTTCTTGGCTCCTTGCAAACTGGGAAATCCGCACATAAATGTCTACCTAATTCTTCTGTAGATTTATGAAGAGATGCGTGAAACTGGAGCTTAGGACACTATTGAATTTTCAATAACAGGCATGCTGTTACGTTCTCCTCCGCTTCGATGGTTGTATTCATCTTCTGTCAATGTCAGCACAGACATTAAGTCTCAGGTGATAGGATGCCATGTAATGTAGTAGCTTTGACTATGCAGTCCATCTGTTTTACATAGGACTATCATAGTTAGTCTCATCTAATGCAGGCACTGACTTCATAGATAGGTAAATTCCAGGAAGCACACTTTTCATTTTATACTGGACCAGTCCTTTCTTATGTCAACACAAGGTCAGCTAGTTTTCCCTTTGCTTAAATAGCCAACAATGGTCCAACGAAGGTACACCTGCCTTCTGGCACTACTGCCAATGCACCTATATTGCATTCTGTACATTGGCTAGCCTCTGAGCAAAGAATTCATGAAATCTGTCGTATAGTTCACAAAGTGCTACATTTAAAGCAGCACTCAAATGATGACCTCATTGTGCCAGCAGATTCCACCACTGAGTGGCACAACACAGACTACCTGTGAGTCCAAAGAACCTTTGTTGATTGTTTGGTGATTGCTCGAGATCACTTAATGGCGAGTTTTGGGAGGAGCACAGGAATCTGATACCCAGAGTTTGTCCCCTATTGTGCACTGTTGGCAAAATACAGTGAGGTCGGGTATCTGGGTAACTTCTTCATTGAGTGGCAGGAAATTCTTTTGCGAATGAATACTCTTTATTTGTGTTTGAATGTAATAACAAACAGATTTGGGAATGGACAAGTTTTGTAAAAGTCTTTCTGGTCTCTCTGGCAACCGGACTTGAATCATCCTTTGACATCTGTGGACAACTCTCTAACACAACGCACCACTGAAAAGCTGGTGCTTTGCACTTAGCTTTAGAATAGCACTTTAGAAATTGGAGTTTATAATTATGAGTAAACTTTGTTGTTTAAACCCGTTTTAAAAAGGGTAATCAAGCGATTAAAATGAAAGCAAGTTTTTGGCATGTTAAGGTGATTCTTTTCAACCTAAATTAGTTTTAGCCTGTTTTAAGCCATTAGTTTAAAAGAGCAGCCATTTATGGTACATTTAAATTTACATTGAATTATGTGTGAAACAAACGTCCGTTGGAATGCCTCCTTTTGTAAACAGCGATGTTAGTGGTCATGAATATTCATTAGTTCGAAGCAGCCAATGAGAGGAGCGTAACAAAAGTTCACACTTCATGACATTTCTGTTTGTTTTTATTATTAATGATAAAATTGAAATGGGTTTAACTATCTAGCAATGTCAGCAGTAGAAAATGTGAATCTAAGAGTTCTGATGTAATAATTGAGTTCTTAGCTGTATAATGTATCACCTGTGTGTGTCTGGGGCTCTTTGATCTGACTACCGGCTGCTATATGTCAATATAATATTATTTCGGATGGCAGCAATTAATGTCTTTGTTGGTACAAGACTGAATGGCAGATGTGCCGAGGAAGCATGCCAAGTGTTACATAGGATAGAAAAAATACACTGGCTAATCCATTTCAGGAGCTTTGATGGATCTTTCTGCCACTAATCTTATATAACAGTTCCTGTATCAATAAATATATATATGCATAAATATATATATATACACCTATATGTATATATCACTGATGCTGGATGCTGAATTGCCAAATCTTAGCCGAAATCAATATGCGGAAACTCATGATCGATTTGTAAGGAAAGCGTGCGTGGTTGTTGGGTTTCTGTTATTGATTAGTCTGGGCTCCATTCAGAGATTCTTCTATTAATTATGACATTCTGCACTGTGCTTTGAACTCTGGCAGCAGCAGTGAAAGACCCATGGGTTCTATGGTATGCATTTGTGATGTTTGATTTTTCCTGGTAGTAACTTCAAGAGTATTGGTATCCTCGTACACTCGGTATGAAGTAATGACACTGTTGATGTTTGCTTGTGTATAATGATATGTAATTATATACTATTAGGCCTACCTAATCTGGAAGACTGTGTTTAAAAATTCTGCAAATGAAAGTCATGTGTCTTTCAAGATGCCGTCACTGCTGCGTTAGATGAGAAGCTGAGAAACTAATGACTGTATTTTTTTTATACAAGGTCACGTAAAATTATCCTTTGACTTTTACCTGACTTCAGACTCCTGCCTTTCTTCACTGACAAATTTGATCGAGACTTCATATGCAGCCAACCAGAAGACGATGGCATGACCAAGTGCAACGAAATTCCAAACTATCGTCACATGTACATGATGTGCAACGAATCTGCAGCGCCGTTCTCAAACAACACACCCACAAATGAATCGTGTGTCAACTGGAACCAGTACTACACCGTCTGCAGAAACGAATCAACAAATCCCTTCCAGGGAACCATATCCTTCGACAATATTGGGCTTGCATGGATTGCAATTTTTCAGGTTGGACCGTTAGATCAGTCAGTCTGCTTATCTTGGATCTATGTTATGTATGCAAGTGGCACTTGTTCCTCCTCTTGCATGCTCTTTTTAAGTCTTCTCTCAAATATTTCACGGATTCTTTGTGCTAGCATTTTCCATTTAGTAATAATAATAATTAAAATGCCATACTTTCGTTAGATATTTTATGTGATTGGTTTCGGAATTTATGGCTTTTCTGTTTAAGTGACTAGTGTATGATATCTTTTTATTGCTTATTAATTATTTTCTACCTGAATTTTTCATTCTAATTTCTCCTGTGGAATGAGTACTTACTTTATAGTTATAAATAATAGAGATCTATTGATTTTCTGCCAGTGTCAAGGACGCTGGTAGTTGCAAGACCTAACGAGGAATTCTTTAAGACTGGGAGAAGAGGAAGGGTTGTTCTGGTAGATGGACTGCCGGGCAAGGCTGAGGGCAATAACAGGTGCAATTAACTGCTAGGAAGCAGAAGCATCTTCAGTAGACACCATGGCACTGTGCTTCTTCTATGGGCCTGATTTTTAACCCTAAAGTTGGATGAAATGTGTTAGCCATTTGAAAATTGAACTTCTAGGAATAGTATTTTCCTACTCTCCCTTGTATCCATAGTAACACAGACTTTTGTCACTAAGCTTCTTTGTTTTTGCCCTGTATTCCTGATGTCAAATTCTGTAGCAGGAAGACAACATTGATTCAGATTGGGTAATTCATTTGGCCCTCATTATAGGCTGCTTTTGTTTATGAGTTAGCATTTTGATAGAACTTGATCAAGTTAGTTGTCCCTCGTATTGATACCAGTGTCTGGTGCATATTTCTCTGACTTGGTTGCATGTTTCATGGCAGGTGATCAGTCTGGCTGGATGGGTGAACATTATGTACTATGTGCAGGATGTCCATTCATTCTGGGACTGGATTTACTTTGTGGCTTTGATTGTGGTAAGCATTTCAACCTATTCATTGGTCAGTTAGTCTGTACTTTTTAATGGTACTGTAGTTTTAACAGTTTCAAGATCTTCTGTATTAAATATTGTTACAATGATGATATATTTACTATTTAATTTATATGACTTTTTGGGATTATCATGGTCGTGTCATGATGACCATCATCATCGTCGTCACCAGTAACACTACGAAAGTCAGTTTTTATTGTTTTGTGCGAGAGCCATAGTATTTAAGGAGATCAGCGCACCTTTGCGTAACACTTTATTGACTTTAATGACAAGATTGTAGTAAAGCAGCTGGGAACCTACTGCAGCTTGTCGTTAAAGTGTTAGATGCAAAGTGATAAGACAGACAGCTTTTGATGCACTATCATATGATAACAAGCTACCGGTATGTATGACTCAGCAGATTAGATTAGATTAGATTAGACTGTTATTTTTTTGTCAACCTGTCAGAGATGTTGTGCTTTGGAATTTCAGATTGGTGCATTTTTCATGATCAATCTCTGTCTGGTCGTCATAGCAACCCAGTTCTCGGAGACGAAAAAGCGTGAGATGGAACGCATGCTGCAGGAACGGCAGCGCTTCCACTCGAGCAGCACGCTCATGAGCAACCAAGAACTCGGGGGTTGCTACGACGAGATTATTCGATACATCGCTCACGTTGGTCGTCGCGTCAGGCGGAAAGTGCGTCTCTTCTTTCGAAACATTGCGCAGTCGAAGGGTTGGCTGAGACCGAAACCGGCCGTCACAGTGTCGCTACGTCATCGCAGAGGACGCCATCTGAAAACAAAAGACAAGAAATCGACCAACTGTCAGCAGACACTTGTGCCAGCGGAAGATGCCTGCAATAAGGTCACAGACTTAAATTCAGTTGAGATCAACTTAGGCAGTCCGACCGCTACTTCCGACGAACGTGACGCGAATCGAGACTCGGTTTTCTACGAGGCGTCGGAGAGCTCACGGCTCATGACCGAAGCCAACGGATGTCCAAACCCGCCTGTCTGCCATCGAATTAATCATGTGCAGACAACACCTGGCATCAAAGAGCCGACTCAACCCCAACACGATTCAAACAAGCACAGCTTTGGAATTACTCTGCCATGCTGCCAACAGGATTGTAGAGTTCTTAGGTGTCGGTGTTTCGGCAGCAAGTCATTGTCATCTGGTGCGTACAAGCCTTTCTTCCGCTGTTTGATTAATGTGTTCAGCTATTGTTGTCTGTTTGGTTTCTCTGCAGCACCCTATATTTAGGGTGCTGCAACGGAAGACATGACTTTCGTGATTTGCTGCTTGTTGGGTCCCAGGCATATAAATAGTGGCCATTTATACAGAATTTGTAAGAACCGCTTTAAACGTGTTTTGTGTTAGCAAAAGTTGGGTTGAGATAGAGCAAATTAGCCTTACCGTCTTGCTGTGAACTGTAGCCTCTGCTGACACTTCATCTCACAAGATCAGTGGTACTTGCACTGGCCAGCTCTTTGTCCCATTGCTAGTTGCTGATGTACTTAGCTGTATCTACAGGGATTTTATTACCTCCAACTTTGTGCTATGGCCTATTTCTCTTATCTAACTGTGCAACTGATAACTTAGTATAGTACTCTTAAGATGGATTCATTGACTGAACAGTTCAGTGTCTGGTTAAGGACTCACCACATACAAACAACAACAGCAACAGCTGCAAACGAGATATAACATCAGTTGCACCTTTTATGCAGTTGTCAGTAGTCTTATTCAGAAATATGCACAGTTGGGAGTCTACATCTAAAGGTGCAAGCATGACAACTGCCCTCAGTCCAACTACTAAACGTTACCGGTTTACCATATATGCTTAAGGGTTTGAACCACAAACACTTTGTGTAGGACTATGTATGCATGAATATATGTATGTACGCATGTGTGTAAGTATGTATGTATATATGTTTGTATGTGTGTATATATGAGTGCATGCATGTGTGTATGTATGTGTATATGTATTTATGTGTCTGGCTACTTGTAGAGTGCCTTTTAGGAACCTCAGTGGTGCACTAAACATGACAATCTGACAGATCTGATGTTTGTATATGTATGTATGTATTTATGCATATATTTATGTATGTATGTACATATGTATGTAGGCATGTATGGATCTATGTATGTAGATGTATGGATGTTTGTACATATGTTTGTATATATGTATGTATGTACATATGTATGTATTTATGTGTGTACATATGTATGTGTGGATGTATGTATGTAGGTATGTATATATGTATGCATGTATGTATGTATGTATGTATGTATGTATGTATGTATGTATGTATGTATGTATGTATGTATGTATGTATGTATGTATGTATGTATGTACCTATATAATTAATCCAGTGCCTCTTAAGTACCTTGCAGACACATTGAAAGGTCACTGTATCATCATACATCAGTTACCTCTGCCTCCAATTGGACCCATGCACAGTAACATTTAATGTCGAGGACTTTATGCTTTCATGAGTTGGAAGATCTTATTTGAATTTTCTGTTTGCTATGATTTGCTACATTACTGTAGCAGCAACAACTCTTCTGCTACAGAAGGATTCTGACTACTTTCCAAATGTTCGGCTTGTAGACCAGCCATTGGGCTTTGATGCAGATCATCTCTCAGGCACTTGGAGGAAGAATTTACAGACTTGTATGAATGGCTGCGTGGTGCATGGAGTGAGACGAAGATGGAGTATGAAACTCATTTGGAAATGAAATTGATCTGTTTGCTGTTGTCTTGGGCTAAGAGAGAGATGAGTACAGATTGGAGAGAGTAGGAGAAAGAGAGAAAGGATACAGAGGTTGGTGGCATTTGGCTAGGAAGTAGGTCGAGATGATGGTTTGGAAATGTAGAGTGGAAAGCAAAAAGATAGATTTAGAAGGTTAGTGGTCAAGAGAAAGAACATAAAAAACATTCACCAGGTTGTGGCAGACAGTGCACATGCACTGGGTTGGACTTGGAAGACATCCAAGATCCTGAACAGCTTAAAAGTATGTATTGGTTTGCAAACAGTCATACACCTGCCACAAAATAAATGCCATTTAACCAGCTGTGTAAATATATTACTTTAGGTGTAGTGTAATATATAAGAGTGTCCCTGCAATTGGCCTTGGGGGTTCGAATAAGACCCAGTGTTTTTGTTAAGAGGAAGTTGAATTCATCTGATGATAGGAGGAATGTCTGGCCCTGAAAAGTGTTTCTGAACCAAAGAAATTTATTAAATTGCTGCATGAGGATATCAGTAGCTTTTTAAAGGAATTTGTTTTTCGGAACCAATACAAGAAGTATAAAGTATTGGAAGATGCACAGTGTCAAATAAATACCTGAGTGCAAGTGTTTATGAATGTAGAACTGTTCTTTTGATTTCAGAGGAAGTTGAGCATCCTGAGCATAGGCAACTGGATGTTCCCATATTAATTCAGGCGGGAAGGAATACAGCGACTGGACCTGGAGTGGTGGATGACGGTGATGTGGATGACAAGGATAAGGATGAGGATGATGGTGAAAGTAGTTCTTTCAGTGAATCTTCAGATGATGAAAGCGAAAGAACAGAAAGAAGTAAGTTTTTCTATAATTTTTACAATTTCATAATTTTTGTATTGGTTGCTATTTTTTATTTTACCCAATTTAATTAATTTTCTCATCAAATACCATATTTATGTCGAATTTGTCTTAGTGTGAAAGCTTTGAAATCATTGATCGAAGTTACTATGGACACAATAAAATGTCTATATGAAATCCTATAGAACAGGAGCCTGCTATTGCTTGCTTGCAGTAGTTCATAGGTGATATTTAAAGCCAAGAGTTTTCAGCTTTGCATTGGGAAATGTTTCAAATGAGATCATGTAGAGAATTCCAGGTGATTAAATGTGAATGGTCACTGGCAAAAGACGAGATATGAAAGGGACAAAAATAATTTCCATGCTGAATGAAGAGTCAAAAACCTTTTGACAAAGTGTCTGAACATTACTAGTTACTGCTGTAGTTTGCATGTGTTATGGACATGAGGAGAACCATTTGTAGCTATCGTCATATTCTGCAAGCTAATGCAACGAGCACATGGCATGCACGATATGGATTTGAATGAATCTGGCAAGTGGTCCAAGCATTTAAAGTCAGGGGTACCAGAAAGGTCATACAGGTAGATGAGGATGGAGTTGCAGCAATCCAATCTATTGACGTTAAGACATCTATGCGGAATCCATGATACCTATGAGTGTAAATTGTCTGTTCTTGAGCTACTTTTGGTTGTTAAGGTCTCTTACAAGATTTCCTCTGATATGGTTTGCAGAGGCAGTGTTATATAGTGAGTTTCTAGCGTACACTGGTCAGATGCCAGCTCGCCAACTGTGCTCTTCTCTTGTGACTTATGCGAAGACCTTCCATTCAAAACTGAAACCTTTACTGTAAAAATCTCAACTCTTCCTGTGTTTTCCTATCTCTCTCTCTCTTCACTGCATTGCAAAAATCATCAACAGTAGCCATCCGCCCACCTGACCTTTAGATTTTGACTGAGGACTGAATCTGACCCTAGCTGCCTCACAGATTTTTTTCTGATTAGATATCTGTGTATAAGCGATTCCCACAGCTTAACATTTCGAGTTCTGAGGAAATGCTTACAGTTAAGAGAAAGTTTACAGTGAAAAGCACTGATTTTTCTTTTTACTAAATGATTGGTAATGATTATTCTGTAGATGAATTCTATTTATAACTTACATGTGATTGATTTATTGCTCGATTGAGTGGTCAGTCAATCGGTCAGTGTCGGTTTTGGTGGGTCAGTTAGTGTCTTTGATTCCGTTTTCACTGAGTGTTTGTTTTATTAATGTTTTAAATTATTTTTTTTATAGCAAATTTTAAATTTTTGCAAATTATTTTGTCTATTTTATCTTGAATTTTAATTAAAATAATTAAACTTACAAATTTAAAACTTGGTCTAAATCTTGAGAATCAACTAATTTACGTCGAAACCGTTCCATGTTTCTGGAGTTATTTTCTCTCTGTGAAAGCAGATTTCTTCAGTCGCATCTGTCAGTCTTCACTCAGCGGCAATATATGCTGTGATGATTCTGCGTTCTTTGTTGTATGAAATTCTTTTCAGAGAAACACTTGTGAATGTTTCAGACATTTGGCATCTGTTCCGGACTCACGTGAAAAAGTGCGTGGGCAGTAACATGTTCCAGAGAGGAATATTGGTTGCCATTCTTGTCAACACGCTGAGCATGGGAATCGAATATCATAATCAGGTCGGTTGATGCTTTCGCTCTGTTCTTTCTGGGTATTGATGGGGAAACCGTTTTCTGTGTGCAATTTGTCATAACGTCACCTAGAACAATCCCTTTATTTTTATGTGTTTTGACAGATTCTAGGATGTTCCTATGGCAGTTATTCTGCATAAGGAATCCAATTGCTATCTATTTATATTACCATATTTTCTGGTTAATAGCGACAAGTTTACTGTCTTAAGTAAATTCAGCAAAGTAGGCAGTTTATTGACATCTTTTTTTTAGTACATTCATAGTTTCAGTGTGATATAAATACTTGTGAGTCTGAATATTTGAATGTTCTCATGCTTGGATTTGTTAACGTTCCATGTTTTTTTAAGTGCAACTGTTGTTCATATATTCGTTTGGCCTCATTAACCATCAATCACCTTTCCACACCAGAAAACTTCCCAGGTGGAACAAATATCTGCTTCGGCGAATTGGTTACCTTATGTCTGCATTCATTTGCTGATGCGAGCCTTCTTCATTCCTAACATCTTCCGCTTTCTCCGACTCCCCTTCAGTACTTAGAAAAAGATGAAGATTGCATGGATGCTGGTGCTATAAAAAGATAACTGGTAGAGTTTTCAATTATCTTTGCATTATCAGTGTTCTTCCACATTTTAAGACTTCACTCAGATCCCTAATTTTCCTAGCTGATCATATTAAGACTTCCGTCATTTGGTGTTTATTGTTTGGGAAGGCTAAGAGTTAAAGTACGTGTTTTTTACTTTGAGTCTCAATGGTCAGTGGTTAGGCCTTAATAGTTAATGATGTTGTGTTGTATTTGAAAACAATTTACTACTGAACATTCCCCAGTTTCTTCTCTTTGCTATGATTTCAGCTTTCATGATTTCTTCTTTGTCATAGTTTTGACTGTTGGGAAGGAATCCTTGAACTACTCAGCTGCATTGAATCCACTTTAGCTAATTTTCTTAACATGATTCCATTTGCAATTACTTTTGAATAGATTTGATGGTCTGGATTTGTTGTCAGAAGTCTAAGCATTCGCTTACACATTTGCATGCCTATGTATTCCAGTACACACACACAAACCCCTAAGCACGCACCTGCACACACACGCACACACACGCACACACACACACACACAGCTTATTTATATGACATCAGTGTTCTTACAAGCACTGGATTGTAGTATTGGTAGAATTTTTTATTTTCATCCCTTCTGGATGTTGCACTTTCTATTGAACGGTATTTCCTGTTATGAATTTTTTTACTTTGATCTCTTAATTTGCTCGTTGGGGTTCATTCTAATTAATTCTGTTAGAAGAACACTGATACTCTGAAGATAATAGAATTAAAATTAAAGTTCTACCAATGCTATCTTTTGATGGCACTATCAAGTTTATGATTTTTCATCTGTATTTAAGTAACTGAAGGGAAGTTGTTGCTTTTCTTGCGAGTGTTTGTTGTTACTGCTGTTTCATCAGTTTTGCTGTAGTTTCCACGTGTAAGTGAGTTTTTAGTACTTGGATTGAGTGGCTTATTTTGACTAGGATCTTCTTTTCTTTCAGCTGTTTGTGCTATCCTACTTTGTGCCTCTTGATGTAAATCCTGGTGAGCATTGAGCTGTAAATGTAATGTAATGTAAAAGTATTTATCTGAAATTTCTCTAATCACCACTCAAAAGCCTTGTCAGGAAGACCAGTGTATTGACCAGTGCTATGAAACGAAGTCCACAAGAGCCAGGTTTTTGGTCAGTTTTGGTACTAGGTCATTGTGATATAGTGCTATGGTGGAAATCATTGGTGGTGGTGATTGTGAAAAGTCATTTCATACATAGTAGGCTGTGGTGAACAACAGACTCTGCAGGGATTTCATGTGCAAGTCGACTGTGATGAGGTTTTCATGGAAAATATTTATATGTAAAAAAACATACATCTTTGAAGATTTTCTTTGCGAAAACATGGCTCGTCATTGAATGTCAACCACGAAGGGTTTCTTTTTTGTCTTGATGCTTATCAGTTGAGGCCTCAGCTGAATGTCAGCCTTTTCACCAGGAATGAGAATTAACTGGTCTACTTTATAATAATAATAATAATAATAATAATAATTATTATTATTATTATTATTATTATTATTATAATTATTATTATTATTATTATTGTCATTTTTATTATATTTAACAATAATGATTAAGAGACAATAATAATGACAATAATAGTAATAATAATAATGATTATTCATTCATTCATACTTTTACTCAAGAATTTATATAGCGCCCCTTCAACTACTCAGAGGCGCGATAATTATATTCATAATAATATGATTTTTATATAGCACCATAGCTCAACTGAGGCCTAAGAAAATGGCACTGTGCATGAGTTAAAAAGTCAATGATAATCATAATATTATGATACTTTAAAAAGATAGGTCTTGAGCTGTGATTTGAATGTCTCTAAAGATGGTGTATTGCTCATATGGTCAGTAAGACTGTTCCACTGTTTTATGTTGTTTGAATCATTCTTAAAGTATGTGATTTAAAAAGCTGCTCAGGAATTTTTTGCATTTGATAAGCTACAGTTGCCTAAATAAATTATTTTACACCTATAAGGTAAATGCCTCATTTAGGTGCTAAGTTTTATCAGCTCAACTGGGTAGGTCATGCGTTTGCAGTCTGCTCACTGGTTGTGGTGTTAGTCATCAACGTTCCCTGGTGATGATTTCTTGTAGTGCAGATGGACAAGAAATCTATTACTGGATTTAGAGTGTTCTATCTTTGATGTTCTTATTTGAACTGGCGGCATGCCTGATTGTTGTGTTTTTAGCAAAGTTCTAAGGTTACAGCAGCAACTCATTTGAGGAAATATTCTTCTGTGTGTTTTTGTTTGCAGCCGCAGCCGTTGACCGATGTGCTTGAGATCAGTAACCTGATCTTCAGTGTACTCTTTGCAGTCGAGATGTTGGCAAAAGTCATTGCTGAAGGACCGTTTGGATACGTCAAGAACGGCTTCAACCTTTTCGATGGCTTCATTGTCATCCTCAGGTAAATTACTTTCTACAAAGATCTTATCAGTTATGCTGGCTTCCGGGTTGCCTAGTCACAAAATTGCATTTGTCCTTACAATTATTCCATTTTGTTATTAGACAAGATTTTCTGTTGACATACATTTTTTGGCACAGTCCAATATGTGACAGATTTTGACTTGTGTGCTTTGACTGTAATATCTAACATGAAGTCAAGTTATGAAAGCAGCACACATTACATCTTAAACAGAGAATGAGAAGAAGGTGTATATTGTTCTTTTTTGTCCATTTTTCTCCTCTTCCTCCTCCTCCTCGTCCTCCTCATCCTTGTCTTCCTCCTGTTCCTCCTGTTCCTCCTTCTCCTCCTAGAACTAATGCTTTACTCAACACTTGCACAGACAATCTACAAAGTAAAGCACCTTTAATATAGCTTAAGATTTATAAATTGTTTATTACTTTTGCCTGATGCATGTACTGATGCATATGTGTTGTATGTTTTCTTGCAACAGTTTTCTCTGTTGTTATTGTTATACATGTATTTTTGCTTAAGCTTCTCTTTTGACAATGAGCTGATGGTGATTGATTTAATTTGTGTTGAGTTTATTGGCATATGTTATTCTGTTTGCTGCAGTTTTGTGGAGCTGGGTCAGGTTGGAACAGGTGGTCTCTCTGTCCTGAGAACTTTTAGACTTCTGCGAATTCTGAAGCTTGTGCGATTCATGCCAGCTTTGCGCTACCAACTTGTTATCATGCTAAAGACAATGGACAATGTCGCTACCTTCTTCTCACTCCTTGTTCTTTTCATATTCATATTCAGGTGAGTCCAAACCTTTAGCTTCCTAACAATGCTTTGGTACATAAACGAGCATGGCACTTTAATTTCTGTGACTTATCACACTTCGAAAAATCTTAGTTTGACTCATTTTGTCTTTTATAAAAGGGTGACCATTGTCAATGAACTTTAGCTTTCATTTGCTGCTGTTCACAAATTGCAAAGCCATGTCTAGCTTTGCGGAAAAGAACAGAAAATATGTACCTTTTAAGGCGCTAAGTGTAATTTGATCAACTGTACCCAACAAGTTATATGCTAGAACTGTCTAATGAAGGAAGTTGGTGGATAGTAATAATGGCACATACACTTGATATTTAAGGGTAATTAAACATAATTACCTTATAGCACAACACAAACATAGGTATATTAACATGACATATAACTGGTGAGCAATTGACCTAGCAAGCAATTGACCTAGTCAGCAATTGACCTGATGAGCAATTGACCTAGTGAGCAATTGACCTAGCAAGCAATTGACCTAGTGAGCAATTGACCTAGTGAGCAATTGACCTAGTGAGCATTTGACCTAGTGAGCAATTGACCTAGTGAGCAACTGTTGGCGAGCAGTTAACTAGGAAGCAACTGTTCACGAGCAATTGACCACATACCCTGGTGTATGCTGGCTTCTAAACTGAATTAGCCTTTGAAAACACCATGCACGGGCAACTTTATCATAACAGGTCAGAGATCGTACTTAGAAAAACAATGTTTCCAGTAACATACCTAAGTATTTTTATTATCCATCTGCCTGTTTAATGTACTCCTTTTCTTTCAGAATTGCTTAAGTTTTGATGAGATTGAGTGCTTCATTGCACATGTTGGCAGAATGTGTGCAGTTTATTCCCATTTTACTTGGGTCAGACAGTTGCACTGGGTGAGTTCCTGAATTGTTAATGGACCGAAGTTTCTTGGCTGACTGCCTTTGCTGATATCAGCTGCCCTTGGTTGCCTTTTCATGAAGACAATAGCCGTTTACTAACTCTGAGTTCATAAGAAGTGCATTTGGCCAATTAAAAGAAGTCTTCGATTATTAGTTTGGTGTGTGTTGCTAAGCCCCTACCGTAATTTTTACACTGAAACTGGCAATACTAAAGTGACATTTATTTTCATATAGGTTGATGACTTGAAATGTAAACATGGATAGCCTTTCTTCTGACTAACTCCAAATCATGGATTCATGCTGAGTCTGTTATGATGAGAGGAGATACCAATGAGGCTTGGGTGCATCATGAACTGGGCATGCTTGGTTCTCTTGGGTGGGTTGGTTGCATCCTGAGGAGAGACTGATCGATCCAAGGTCAGCAGGTGGTTTGATAGGACCAGCGAGCCAGAGGATGGGAAGCAACGCTCCCAATGAATGAGATCCTCTTACAACTGCTGCTGCTTCTGCTGCTGATTTCTAGAGCAGAGCAAAATAGAAATGTTGAATTGTCTTCTGATTAATAACCCGTAAGCTCCGCAAATGAGAAACTGGCTGTCTGGTATGTAACATCAGATGCATGCTCATTCCATGAGTAAGAAGGCAAACTTTAGAGATCGGGTTGGTTTTATCTCCATGCTATAGTGCTGTAATGAGCTTTTGGAGTTTCTTGCTCTCTTAAAGTACCTATGGATTTGTTGAAATTCCCATTTCTATAATGGTTTCAGCTTATAATGGTACGACCATCTACTGTGTAAATCTAACGTACAGTTGTTATTTATGTAATTACAGTTTGATTTACGTAATTACAGTTGTTGTTATTTACGTAATTGCAATTACAATTTAACTTTGAATTTAGTTGATTTATTAGTTAAGTTAGTTAACTCTTACTAGTTATCATATGACATACACATCCGTTCTGCCTGTGATCGTTGGGTGCCCCAAGTAGCGGGTCTCATCCATTAGGGGCATCCTGCTATAACACCCACTTCACCAAAAAATGTTATTGTTTTGTCTTGTACTTCTGGGTTGTTCTAATAAACGGATTTTGATTGATTGATTGATTTCTAGAGCTTTGATTGAAATGTGGGATTTTACAAAACTTAACTAATTTCATTATGCATTTGTGACATTATGGGTATCGAACCACGTCTTTCAAGATCGTATGTTCTTCAAGCAAGAGTGTAACCATTCATCTATCCCCTTCCTTGCCCTAAAGGACTTTTGAAACTGTTGATGAATGTGTCTTTTGGATTCGTGGTGATTAATATCTAAGTTGCCTTTGAGACGTTCCTGAAAAGTACAAGATAAAATAATCTAGAAACACACTCACATCTGCGTAGCTAAGGGGAGAGGGGTGAGTGTGTGGCCGCTCTAGATGGTACCATGCAAAGGGTGGCAGAGGGCAGGAAAATTATATGTTTTTGGGACATGTTTTTATCTTTTGCATCGAAACTAGCTCTCTCTATTTTCTACCCAACCACCGTGTCTCCATTCCTCTCCCTCCTCTGTCTCTATCTGGTAGGATGCATGTATTAGATGTGTCAGATCAAAACCATCTGGATTAACAAAGAGCAAACAGATTATACACTTCTTCCACCTTTGTATAGGGCTGCCAGACATGTCCTCCTTTTGCCGTACCTCCTCTGTCCTCTGTCCGGTAGGCAAAGTTAAAAACCTGGAAAATGTCCGGCTTTTTGTATGTTTGTTGTATTGGGGTATTGGCTATTATTTTATGACCGTTTTTAACAACTTTACATGCACTTGTTGTTCCTAAGTTCCCCTAACTAACTTATTTACTTGTTTATTTTGTATTCCAGCTGACCAGCTCTATTTTCCAGACGTTTCTAGTCCAATGTATCGATGTTCAAAGTGCTAATTTTATTTCCGGTTTCTTGGTAACTTGGAGACCCTCCGACTCCGGAGTGAAACATTCAATGCATCCTCCTTTGTCCTCCTTTTCGGCTTTCTGTGTCCTCCTTTGGCTACCCATGTATCTGGCAACCCTACCTTTGTATTATTAAAGAAGAAAATCAGTCTTTATACAACCAAATTTATGCCTATTATGGTTTTCAGGCCTAAATGTCAGGTTGTAGTGCTAGGGAATGAGGCCCCTGCTGACCTTTGCCTAAGGCCTGTTCAGGAACTGGTGGATTCTGGTGGGTTCAACGAAGGTGCGAGGTAGTCTAGTGGTTAGCTTGCTGGACTGTGAACCGAGAATTGGGGGATTCAAATCCCTACCAGGACAAAAAAAATTTCATGATTTCTGTCCACCTGCATCCATAACCAACTCATCTGGGATGAGTACACTGACCATACACTGTCAATGGACAGATGAGATGATGAGGGAGGGTACTGGTCACCTACCTGCCCTCATATGCCGAGGCTAAGAACCTGAAGTCACTAAAACTTCATACCATGGCTGCTTCTCGGGCTGGCTTAAGTCAAGTGACTGCTCTTCTTTTTCTTGTTCATTGAGGTGAAGGCATATGCAATGACACTGAGTCATAAAGATGCGGAATATTTGTAACATTGTGGAGATCTGTTTGGTTTCCTTTGTATTGCTGAATCTTTAATAAATCAGTTGAATCCTCAAACTCCTTAACAGCAAATCGAACTACAGGCAAACAATATCAGTCTGGCACACATCACCCAATAGAGTTGAATCTTTTGATTGTTGGATTGTGTATGTAATTTACATAGTATGTTGAGACACTGTCAAGTGGTCATTGAACATAGCTGCACAATTTCCTCTTTTATGGTATACTCTGTACTATTTTAAGAAATTGGAGAAAGAAATTGATCACTATTAGACTTTTTGTGGCTCCTGAAGAGGCTGCAATCATCAAAGTGCTGCAGCCTCCTACGAAACCTGCTTGTAAATTTAGATGTTTTCAACTGCACTGATGATGGTTCTTCTAATAAAGAAAATTGTTCGACCCTACTGAGGCTTCTTTGTTTAAAATGGACCAGAAATCTACCATTACTTCCAAGAATGCCTCTTAGATGGCTTGCTGACATGATTTGTTTGACAGTTACAACCTCCTAATGACAAACCTAAATATCATTTGCACAATCTGTAGGACTTCTGTTTGAGACATATGAATATATCCAGTCCCAAAAATACCCCTACAATCTCGTCGTACAATCCGCAACTCAAACCTTTCTGTTTGACGAATCCTTTAGTCATTTAGTTTCTTTCCTTAGCTGTTCATTTTCTTTTCCTCCTCTTCAGGACTGTCCATGCTTTTGATTCAAGTATTGACATCTAGCATGTAAATCTCATGTTATTCATGCATTCATGTTACTCTTTGTTACAATTTCGTTAAAATTTAAAATTTCTTTAGGGGTTGGGGTGATTACCATCACTTGCCCTGGGTACCAAAATGCCTACCATGCCACTATATGCACATGCATGCATGCAGACAGTTTGTGTTGGCACTCTTGTGTTGAGTCACTTCTACTTTCCTGTGCTGATTATTAATTGACTGACCAATGTGGCCATGGGATATTTCCAATTCATCTGTTATGTGTTAGTCTGAGTTTTAACTCTATGACTATACAGATTTGACTTAGCATTAAAATGGAATAATCCAAAAGCTGTTTTGTTGACTGTTGATTCAAGAATTTAGTCATTAAAATTGGATTATCCAGAAGCTGTTTTGTTGACTGTTGATTCAAGAATTTATTCATTAAAATGGGATTATCCAGATGCTGTTTTGTTGACTGTTGATTCAAGAATTTAGTCATTAAAATGGAATAATCCAGAAGCTGTTTTGTTGACTATTCATGCATTCATGTAAAAATTTGTTACAGTTTCATTAATTTCAATTTCAAGCATTTAGTCATTAAAATGGAATAATCCAGAAGCTGTTTTGTTGACTGTTTATTCAAGCATTAAGTCCGTAAAGGGACATGTTGTCGTTTTAATAGCTGACTAAGTGATTGCATTCTGCTTATTTCATTCTCAGAATGGATTGAGGTTTGCTTTGGTCTTTTGCATCTTTGAACTGACTGCTTATGCAAGTGAGCAATGCAAGAGTCTTCTGATTGAAGAATTTGCTGTTAGGTTTCTTCTGTTTTCTCTTTCAGTGTTCTTGGGATGCATCTGTTTGGAGGGAAATTCTGCACTCGTCTGACAGACAGGAAGCAGTGCAACTGTAGCCAGATTCGTGACAACCTGTGCAAATGCGATCGAAAGAATTTTGATACTCTTCAGTGGTCACTTGTCACAGTCTTTCAGGCAATTGTCATTTATCTTTTCAGTTGTTTTTCTGTGTTGCTGTTATTTACATGGAGCGTTAGAGTAACAACATCTAGTTTACTTTAGCAGGAGCTTTCATGTGCTGAACATCGTCTTCTAATGAAGTTTCAGAGAATGCTTTTATGGCTGACTGTGTGCAGCCGTACTTTTGGATTTGAAGACTGTTGTCGGCTGTTGTGTAGTTGTACTTCTAATTTCATAAATGATAGACCTCTTGAGAGCCGCTAGTAGGTTGCTGCACGTGGATATCAGTTTTGATAAAGTGTACCTATGAAACTGTAGATAATTTTTGAACAGTGAAGGGATTTTAGCCAGATAATTAATCAGTGACCTAATGATCTTATATGAATTAATTGAATCATCCAGTCATTGAAGGAATCAACAAACTTCAATTTTTCAGATTTTAACTCAAGAGGAGTGGAATGAGGTTCTGTACAATGGAATGGCCAAGACTTCCCACTGGTCAGCACTCTACTTCATTGCACTCATGACCTTTGGCAACTACGTCCTCTTCAACCTTCTTGTAGCCATCTTGGTTGAAGGATTTTCCACAGATGGCGAGGTATTTGCGCAATATCTTTTAATTCTCAAGCTCATTGTTTTACATTATGTGGGTCAGTCTTGTTTTAGTTTCAGAGAGTATATACCTAATCTTTGTATGTTTTCTTCTTTTGCTGACACATTGTCTTAGGATCATCATACTCTTACAATGTTACATAACTGTATGCAATCTTGTCGCTTCTAATGGTGAGATATATTTAAACGAAGATAGGGGAGAGGGATAGATGAATGGTAACACTCTTACTTGAAGAACATAAGCTCTTGAGAGATGTGGTTCGATACCCGTAAGCTCCCTATAGGTCGACACAGCCTTCCACTCCCTACGGGGCAGCTGTAGAATGAGCGGGCGCCTAACGTGTGTTCTATTTTGCCAGTGCTGAGGAGTTTTCTGACAGAGGTGCTATACAAATGTGCTATTATGACTAGAATTATGATTATAGTTGGATCTAAGGGTTAAAATGGGGGTAATTTCTTGTTTACATTCTGGAAACTTAAAGACCATAGCGTAAGCAATGGGGTAGCAGTAATATGGCAGCAGAGAGCATTTTCTGTTTTGTAAAGATACCTTGGATAAGAGAATTGTGTAAGATGATCTGAAGAAAGCTGGTAAACCTGGATTAACCAAAATGACGGCTTTTACCATCTGTGTTACTCAGGTGAACCTTGGAAACAGCCATTCAATCCTCTGGTGTAATGGTAGATACATGTATAGGAAAGACTTTCAACATACATAATAAGTTCAGTGGCAGCCTGAGTTATGTGGTGTTTATTTAAAGTTCCACCACTCGTAGCTTCGGGTTGATGGTTGGTGGTAGGTATTGATTTGGTTGTACCCAATGGCGTTTATCCTGCGTCTGATTTCAGCTGGAGGAAGTCATGGATGCAATCGAAGAGCAACAGCAGGAAAAACGTCGAAAGATAAATGAATTAAACTCGATGGCACATAAGGCGAAGAAGAAGAGGGGGGAGGATGAAGAGGACGAGGCAAATGAAGAGCGAGAGAATGTAGGACCTCAGACGCGACAGTTACTCTGCAAACTGTCCAGGATAAAGGCAGGCGATTTGGAGGCAAATAATAGAGATGACCGGGGAAAAGGTGCTACAGGTGAGTCGGAAAAGGCTTTGCTGTATTTCTTACCTATTTGTTGATGTGAGCTTTGTATGATTGTAGACATTGCATTACCAGGTAGCACTTCTCAACTTGGGTTCGGATATTGTCCAGTCCTACCTTTGTAGCAAATGGTATTGTTGACGTTAGTGATTCAAACCCCCGACCTCAATTTGACCTTTGACCTCAGGTTTGACCTCTGACCTCAGATTTGACTGGCCAGCATGCTATTCACTAGACCACCATGCACCTCAAGAAATATATGATAAATTGTGGGATTATGCTGCCTTATGATGCGTCTGACTTTACCTTTCCAAGCATCACCATATTCTTACTTGGAATTAAATTTTTAGATACAGCGTTGAAAGTCTAGCACTCTTTGACCGTGCACTGGATTCACTTTATCCTTGTGTCTGTTGCAGAGGGTGCTGGGTCTTACCTGATGGAACCAATGTCAGTGATTGCAGAAGGCTGTCAAACAGAGGAAATTCCTGTAAGCAGCTTGAGTACTTTGAGCCAGACGACAGGAGATGCACTCAGCGTAGCTACATCGGCCACTCTAGCGGTTGAGGCATCTGGGTCAAGCAAAAACCTCCTGTCAGACTCTGCCGTTCACTGCGGCAGCGATCACGTATGTCTAGCTGGGAAAGAGGAACTAAGAGTGCTAAGTTGGACAGTAGGGCACGCTGATGGCCGTAGTTTAGCCTAATTATTTGGGTGGCTTGAGCAACCTTCTATCCATTACAGTAGTGAATCTCTGCAACACTTGCAAATTCTATTTCATGGCCACTAAAGCTGTGAATGCAAGAGTGATGGAATATAGTTCATAGACCATTGAGGTAACAGAGGTTTTCTGAATTTAAAATTAATCTGTAATAAATCATGGCTGAGTTTTAATATCAACAGCTTGAAGTGCATTTTATTTGTTAGTGCTTGGGTTGGAAGCACCTCCAAATAGTTGAGTGGTGCTTTTATATATGTTTGATTAGAAATAAAAATGGCCTTTGGTCACCAAAATATTACAGTAGTTTTGGACTATTTCTGTAGCAGTTTCTTTTGAAGAAGTTTTCTCATGATCTCTTGCTCTTCATAGTAAATTACATTATCCAGAATTTGATCATGTGCCGTCATTTTTTCTGCTTTAGACCGATGTAAATGAATCGCCAAAGGAAGTTGGACTGTATCGAACGCCAAAGCTGTATGACTGCGGGTAATGCATAGGTTATTAATGTAGATTTTTTTAAAGCTGTTGTTCGTGTAGTGTTTTGATGAGTAGCTCTGCTTAGATTTTGCCATTTGATTGATATCGGTTGAAACACGACATAAAGGTACATGCCAATTAGCATTGTTTGTGTAGTACCATCCTATAACATGGTTGCTTAATTAGTCTGTTCTCTTTCAATTACATCATGTCATAACTTGACTGTATTATAATTATTGGTCTTATTTTGTTTTATTCCTTCACATTTTTATTTGGTTATCTATTGTACTAAATTCTATTGTGATAAAATGTGGTTGTGTTAATTCTCGTTAAGTGTGTCACCTTATACTTTGGTTACCTGTTGGTCTATTGTCTTTAATTGCATTATATTATAGTCTGATTAAACAGATGGTCTTAAATAATTACTTTCCATAATTGAATCATCCAAAAGTAGTAGTCAATCCGCTGTTAATTTGTCTGAGTCATCAAGTTCTATCTTCCTATAATTTCTGAAGCTTTATTTCCTAAGTTCCTTTCACATGAAACTTTCGTTTTGACAGGGAACATTATCGTCATCGATTACACCACCAATTGTCACGCAATAACTCGATGAAGATGTACCATCACCAGTATAGTGGTAGTCCCAAGAGCTACTCTAGGGGGCCATGCGATCTTACACGAAGACGGCCACTCTACATAAATGGGCCATTCAGTCCAAAGACCAGCATCTACAATCGCACCCCATGTGCTTCCCTTACACCACTCAGCTCATTCCAGAGCTACTTCAAACCCTCAGCTCCACTAGAGGGAGCTACTTGTGGGTCTCCGGCATTACCCCTTAGTACGTTCAACCTTCACCAGGGTGATGCTTCTCCAAATGATTCACTGAGAGAGAACCAGTTACTCCCACCCCCAAGTCCCATTCATAACTTAACCCCACAAGGATCATTCCGGATGCACCAGGGTGTTGCCCGAGAAAGTTCAGTAAGGGTGCGGCGCCAGCGCATCCTCTCTGGCCATCATTCGTTCAACTGTCCCCGGACGTTTAGTCCTCGTGAGTCATTCCGACGTCGACAATCAAGCAATGGTTTCGGCAGCAAAGGCGCTCCGCCTTATCTCGGCCGACGGAACACTATCAGCAGTGGCGGTGGAGGACACTGCCCCACGCCGCTTAGCCTGCGAGACATCTACCAGCTGAGTCGACAGGGTTCCCTGAAGAGCCGACACAGTCTGTTTCAGCAGCCGTCTCTTGTCAGTCTCTCTTTGGGCAACAGGCAAACATCAATTGCAGAAAATGTCGAAGAGACCGACACTGAAGCAAAAAAGTCACCGTCGATTGAGGAACCAGGAAATGTTGCACAGAAACTTACGGTTAGTTGTCTGTTTTTGAATTTAAGATTTTCTGCAAGGTTTTCTGGAACTATTTCATGGCGTTTATCGCAGACTGGTTCACTTTTACATAGTTTATATGAATTTATCTGATTGTATTGAAAAACGGTTTTCGGCTATTTAAGTAGATGAGCACATCAAAGAATGAACGATGCTTATTGTAAAAACATTTAGTTGAATAAGCACCTACAGAAAAATCTACACTGGAACTCCTTTATAAGGCTAGCTTTGTAAATCTGATCAAGTACTCATTTTTAGCAAGGTTGCTTTTCAAATGAGGTCATTTTCTAAGCTAAATTTTGTATATATATATACAAAAGTATCTCAGAATTCATGCTATTTCAAAGAACATAGCAGAAAGGGGTTTTGATAAATTTACATAAAAGAATGCATTTTGCCATTTTGCTCAGAACTGTGTGGCTTTTATTTCTATTACAGAAGCATTGGTTCAGCTTATCATGGTTTCCAAAACTAGAAAGCTGCCTGAAAAGTCGATCAGATTATGCTTTCTTTGTGTTTTCACCAACTAACAGGTCAGATATTAAATATTATGCAGATGCTATCAGTGAAATCTCATTTCTACTGAACTCTTGAGTTGTTTCTTAAGTAGTGTTTTTGTGACTTGTTTTTCTTAGCTGGTTCTATGCTGGCTGGCTATTTCTACTGACTACATGGATAGCTGTTGATTGCTAGGGAATATAGTTGCTTGTCTCTCTCACTATTATAAAAAGAGTATAAAATTGGATCACAGCATCTGGATTGCAAATGGTCTGCTGCCCTAAACAATTTAAGATACAGATTGTCTTCATCCATGAAACTGTTTCGATGAAATTTGATATTTGAGGGATATTTTATGTGGTAGAGTGATGCATCATTTAAAGTGTAAGGAAACTAGCTCCTGGTCAGTTCTCATACAGGAATATTGATATACATAACCTTGCTTCAGATTTGCATTTCTGTGTGACTGCATGTGCTAAAAATGTTTGTAATAATGAGTGGAACTTTTGAAAGTGATTTTGTCTGTGTTTTTTGTCTCTATGTTTGCTACTGTCACTGCCATTAACAGCTGCCCCACTTTTCACATAGCCTTTGTCCTCATTGTCGTTCTTACCCTTAATCACTCAAAATCTGTTATCTGTACTTATATGTGTATGCATGGGTGTATTTATATGTACCCATATGCTATGAAAACAGTTAAGGTAACTGAATTGTTTACAAATTGTTATAGAAAGTCGTCAAAAACATGATTATTAGGTGAAAGAATCTTTCAGCTGAGATGTAGACGACATAAGTCACATGACCTCTGAAATCAATCTAATTAATGTGGTTTTGTTTTATCTTGCATTGGTCCTCTCACTTACTGACGGTGAATGGTGGGAGGACTGAGATGATCTGGCATTCATTCCATGGATGGTCACCTATCAAAGTAGTACTCATGCTGCTTAACTGATCTTTTGGTGTAAGCATTGTATCCAAACTGCCAAGCAGCCACTGCCATACCTAAATAGTTACATGTAAGAAACTGCATATTTGAACGTGTGCACGTGTGAACCTTTACTTGAAGTCTTCTGAAAACCTCTGAGAAGCACATTAGCATGGCTGTGTAACAAATCTGAAAGATTTTGTATGGAAATATAGCTTGATCCGTGTCAGGTAGATCAGCAGTGTATGTAACATGTAGTGCAAATGCTGGTCGATTAATCATTGTTCTGATGTATTTTTAGACTGCGGGATGCGTGTAGTCGATTGACTTCTTGGCCACGATTTGACAACACACTTCTCCTGTTCATTGTGCTCAACTGTATAACACTTGCCATGGAGCGCCCAGACATTCCACTTGACAGCACTGTAAGTAACTTCAGTCATCTTTGACTTACTTGCTTAGTTACTACATCATTCAACTGAGACTGCTTTCACTGACACACTCGGCCTATTTCTTTCAGTGGCTTCGGACAATGCATCTCTTCCCATATATGTCTTGATTTGTGTGCTGCATTCGAAACTGTCAGTGATGGTATTTTGTTGTATAGACTCTGTGCATCATTTGAAGTTTCAGACTCTGCTCTTCTCTGCATTTCTTATTGATCATTTCTGAGCAAGTTGCAAGAAACTCATCTCACCTTGGTGCTGTTGTATGTAATTCAGATGTGCTTCAGGGTTCAGTTTTTGGGCCTGTCGTTTTTTTCAATCTTTATTTGCAGCACATAAATTATGTCTCCATTATGGTCTTCATCAGAGGGAGCAGGATGCAGAGAATGCAACCTCTACTCAAACCTCTTTGTAATTCTATCTTTGGGAAAGAAATCAAAGTTCTGTGTTATGAATTGCAAGGAGAATCATGTTGAGGACATTTTGCAAGCTAATATTAAATTGTAGGATCCATATCCCTGTCCAAATTATTTCAGAATTCATGCTATGAATTAAGCCTGCTGGGTTGTCTAACACAAAGCTGTGGTTTACAGCAAGTGAAACCTACCTGCCCCACACTCCCCTAGAGTTATTCAGACACACTGTACTTTGCCATGAATTGGACCATGCACTTAGGATAGTCTTCCATTAAAAATCTTAACATAACTGTCACAAATAGCTGAAGAGACATTTTCAGTGTATCTTCAGGCATGCCATTTTTGATCGGTTAGGTAGCCGAGTTTCAGAACCTTTGTGAGGCTGCTGAAAGTTGCTGAATAATCTTAAATACATCCCTATATGCTATGAGAGGACTCTTGTGTAATTCTTTCATATTTGCTATTTTTGCTAGGAACGGCAATTTCTGACGATATCCAACTATATTTTCACTGTGATATTCACCATAGAGATGGTCATCAAAGTAAGTTGTCTCCTTTGCCTTTCTGCATGACTGCAGCTGGATGAGAAGATGACAGAATAAATGTCATCTGTGTATCATCTATGGATGACCCAAATGTAGAATGCTTATTGGATTTATTATGACATCAGTCAGTTACTGTACTCGTGACAATGCCAGAAATAGAGACAAAAATGGCAGTTGGTGTCTTTGGAGTGTTGAAGAGCATCTGGAAAGAAGGAAAACAGATGGATGGAAAGGTAGATGGATAAGATTAAGCTGGAGTGACATTGGTTGATTGCCAGAAATGGGAGTCAATTTGCAACTAAGCATGTGAAAAGAACAGGATCAGGATCAGGATATTGGTGAAGAGTTGTGGAAATGACAAAACTGTGGGAGAGGCTCACCATGGATGATTGGATGATGATGATGGTGACAAGAAATGGAGTGTAGTATTTGTCTCTAAAAGTGATAATCTGTACTTAGCTTTGAAACTGATGTCTTTCATAACTGCCTAAAGATGATCAGATTGCATTTCTGCATAAAAGAAAACTTTCATGGTATATTCTCATAATTTGATGTTCTGATTTATACTGCTCTTGGTGTCTAAAAATTAATTAACCAGTAATTAATATACACTAACCAGGTATGTGATAGTTAAGTTCTTTAGTTAAGAGTTCTATCATTGTTTCTTTTACCTGCTGATCATATAACTTGATCGATGTTACCGTTAAAAGTATTGATTGTGCTGCCATTTACTTGTATTACGATAAATGTTAACTAGGTGGCCCTACTAAGCGGGATCAAGATCCCTTTTTGGGTCTCCTCTTGTTGCCAAAGTTCAAACTCTTATGTTGTATTTTCCTTGTACTTCAAATGGCTTCAATAAAAGGATTGATTGATTGATTGATTGATTGATACAAGTATATGCACAATAGAGCTGTACTGAATACTCATATTCGAATCACTTCAGACATGAATAGTGTTCCAAGTAGTTTAGTGACCGAATGCAAAAGATGACCGTGGACAGTTGCCTTTAACATGACAATAAATTTAGAATATTTGGTCTTTCTGAACATAATATACAAGTACTTTCACATCTGCTAACAATTAAAGACATTCAAAATCGTAATCATAACCTCGAAACTTCTAAAGCGCCCGAAAGCAAAGTCGCGGGAACCAGCTTATTTACAGGCACTAGGTAGCAAACTTTGGGAAGTGATTATAGGCAAGTAAGTTATTGTAAAAGATTTTGAAACTATAATATATGACCATTTCTTTATGCACACTTCAATATTAATGATATTATTGTTAAGAAAAGCAGATGTGCCTATAATTTATAATTATCTTGTGTGCAGGTTCTTTCTCGAGGCTTTATTGTTGGACGTCATACGTATCTTCACAGTGGTTGGAACATAATCGACGGAACGCTGGTCTTCATCTCTCTCATTGATGCATTTGTCTCCCTCACTGCTGCACACAGTCCACGCATTTTTGGAATCCTCCGCGTTTTCCGTTTGCTGCGCACTCTCAGGCCTCTCCGGTAGGTTCCAGGTCTCCTGTGCAACCACTTTTACATCCTAATGTTCTGAGTCTGCGCTTAGCTAAAGCAAAATCATAACAGACCAGTCAAGTTTTAGATAAACCGAACTCCCTGGAGAAATATACTTGTGTATCTTGATGAGGGAAGCCACTTTATAGCCACTTGGAGTTTATGTGCAGCAACTTCAGTATTAAGTTACAGAACTTTGGAAAGCAAAGAAATCGTGTAATTTATATTTTCTTCATCAACATATTGTGAGCAAGGACTTGAGTTGAAGACTGTAAATCAGTTTGTCTCTTTCGTCAGATATCAGCACCAGGAATTGGCTGGGGCCTGAAACCAAAGTCCATTAATAACACTTTAGTGACGAGTTGCATTGGTTTCCCAGTCACTTTTAGTACACTCTCGTCATCAAAGTGTTAAACTTAAAGTATGTGGTTTAAAAAAATTACTTGTGTGCAGGTAAATAAAATTTCTTATATTTATATATTTGAAGTTTTTAATTGAAAATTTTAAATGTTCTGTGTTTCAAAATGTTTTTATATTTTGTTATTTGTGTAAGTGAATTTGTTGTTGTAGGGTGATTAGTCGAGCTCCTGGCTTAAAGTTAGTTGTTCAGACTCTGTTGTCATCTCTACGACCCATAGGAAACATTGTTCTCATTTGCTGCATGTTCTTCATCATCTTCGGAATTCTTGGCGTTCAGGTAGGCTGTTTCTTTTTAACTACTTCCACCTACTTAAAAAGAAGTGCATTCTACTAGCAGTAATGTGTAAATGAGCAAGTCTTGAGTCAGCGCTGGAACGATGTCTGGTGTCAGTCTGACTTGACAATATAATCACAATGAAGATATGCAATCAGAATCTCATAAACTATGGGCCATTTAGCTGTCATGATAACGCTTTACAGTCATGTAGAGCTCTAGGGAAATATTTCATTATTTGCATGAAGTAATTGCAAGTGAAATTCCATTGACTGTGGTTACTATGACGACAACATTAATCACTTAGATACCTCAGCAATCACACGAATGATTGTTTTGTTGATTGGTTTTCACAGCTGTTCAAAGGGAAGTTGTACTACTGTGATGGTCCGTACACAGCGGATATTGTTAACAAGACAGATTGTCTCAACAAAGGGAGACCCTATCGATGGATAAACCGAAAGTATAACTTTGACAATCTGGGACAGGTAGGCCTGATGGGCATTGGTACTTATTGCTAATGACTTGGCTCCAACGTTTTAATTGGCTGGTAAACTTACATTTTTTTATATTAATTTTTTATATGATTTATTGTAATTGTAATTTTAGTCAGAAAAAAGAGGTGCTTATTCAGTACATTTTATTACAGGCTGAAATACAGATGATATGTAATTGCAGTGTACATTTAATATTATTCTTTGTCTGTTCCTTCAGGCTCTGATGGCATTATTTGTGTTGGCTTCGAAAGATGGATGGGTGAACATAATGTACACTGGCCTCGACGCTGTTGATGTTGACCAACAGGTAACTAACCCATTTTTGCTTTCTTTGTATTCAAGTAATGACATTGTTTAATTAGTTATTAACTAATTTATTTGTTTAATGTTGTAGTTGCTTGTAATGAACTAATTTATCTGTTTAATTTTGTAGTTGCTTGTACATTTTTCGAGAGGTTACACGACTAATGATGAACAATATACCAAGCATGTATCATCAAAATCTTATGGTTACATCCTGCAATGAAATTTTGTAAGCTCAAGTACTGATGTTGAGCTAGCTGTTCAATAACTATCAGTTGATATGCTTTGCATTTTAGCCAAGGACAAATTACAACGAGTGGTGCCTCTTATATTTCATTTCATTCCTTCTTCTCGTCGGATTCTTTGTCCTCAATATGTTTGTTGGGGTCGTTGTGGAGAACTTTCACAAATGTCGAGAGAACCAAGAAAAAGAAGAGAAAGCACGGCGACAAGCAATTCATGCAAAGAAACTCGAACGAAAAAGGAGAAGTGAGTTCTGCTTTTCTGTCTGTAGTCTGTTTGTTTTATAGTTTGTTCCTCACTGAACATTTTAACATGTATTTACCATGTCTTACCATGAAGTATACTCATCACATTGTATATACTTCATAATCTTTTGCTATCAATCCTAATTCAATGTTACCAATAACTGAGCCCATTTTCAACATCGCTTATGACCCTACAGCTGAAATCTATTTACACTGTCTTCTTTTCAGTTGATTATGTAGTTTTCTTCCTATTTTTCTATCTTTATAATTAGCCATTAATTTTATATTTAATTTGTATTTGTATTTAAAGCACATTTGAAATTGTTACCCTACCCCAACATCATTTTGTTTCACTCTTTTACTTTCTTTTCTTACTTTCCAATTGTCTGCTTATTCCTATCATCTTTTCTATCACTCATTCCTTCTTCAGTTGATGACTTAACAGTTCCAGAAGCAACAGTCTATTGTCTCTCTTGTAGAACTTAAAGAGCTGCCCTACTGGTCTCACTACAGTAAAGTACGCCTCTTTATTCACACAATTACAAACAGCAAATATTTTGACCTTGCCATTGCCTGTGTTATCGGAATCAATGTCATCACCATGGCAACTGAATACCACATGATGCCCAAGGTGCGTTTCAATTTTTACTGAAATGCATGTTGATTAACAAATATAGCATTGCTTTGTTGCGTTTCATTTGTTGCTACAAAATAATGTGAAGTATACAACACTTGAAACTGACTGTACTAAAGCCATTGAAACTATAATTTATACAAACAACTGTGGAAATGTTTAAAATGTTACAAATTTAGAACCAAAGGATTACAGAAATTCTTCAGTTAGCATCTTTTAGTTCACTGATAGCTGCTTGTTTACAGAATTGTGATATGGGATGTGGGATACATCAAACAGCCCTTTGAAACTTCAATTCTAGTCTCTTGGAAAGTGCCTTTTTGGCATATCAAATAAGAAGTTCTTTTGATAACTTGTTTGGTTTCAATTGAAGTTCATAGTTTGAGGAAGCGAGGTGAATAAATACTGGGGTAGATGTTTGAATGGATTGCTTCATTTGGGGCAGTTTCAGTTCAGCAGAGTTACTTAGCAGTAGATAATAATAATGCTTTGATGTTTGTGTTTTAATACAGGAATTTAATTTTGCTCTGAAGATCTTCAATTTCTTCTTCACCTCAGTCTTTGTTCTGGAGGCAATTGTAAAAATCGTGGCTCAAGGATTTGTCCGATACTTTAGAGATAAGTAAGTTGAACATAAAAGTAAACATTTAAAAGGTGAACAGCATAACTACTGTGAGTATAATGATGATGATGATGATAACAATGACAACAAAAATGACAATGGTGATGTTTAGAATTTTTTATGCCTAATGCCTCTTCTATGTGACAAAAAGCATTGTAGTAATTTCACTTACTATTTAACTAGAAAACAAACCACTTAACATGTTTTTTAAAGATAACCAGATAGCAATATAGCCTTTCGAAGTAATTGGACATTCTTCTGATAGCCAGTTACAGTGCTCTAGTCAAAACTAAGACTTACAGAAATCATACGCTGCTGTATTTTAGTGACTGCAAGTAAACATGTCTGCACTGTATTTTGGTTTTCTGTTACTTATTAAACAGAATGAATGGTTACTATTTCTAGATGGAATCAGTTGGACATAGCAATAGTCATACTATCAATAGTTGGCATAGTCCTGGAAGAAATCAAATCGAAGTTTATACCAATCAATCCAACAATTATTCGAGTCATGAGAGTGCTAAGAATAGCCAGAGGTATGGTCATGCTATACTTTACTCAAAAAACATTTTGTACCGTAAACAATTGAATTTCATTGACTTGTCTTGGTTTTCATTTTCCTTAGACTGATAATTCTGGTTATTGCAAAAGATTTAGGCCTCCACTATTTGATCAATGTAATTGTAACATGGATGCCACAGGTTTGAACCTCCCTGAGAATTTAGAACAAATACTATGCACATGTCGAGGTGTTTAGTCGTGAGATAGTGGTGATTTAAAGAAACAGTAGTAACGTTTATACAAACCAAAATAATAATTTTAATAGTAAAAACTTTATTGTTTATAGCTTATAGCTTATAATTGTCAGTTAAGTCTAGAATCCTAAGTTAACATCAGCCAAAGGTACAAAAACTATACTAAATCGTTTCTTTATTTGCTAGTAGAATTAGCCTGTGAGCTATAATATTAATTTTTGACTGTAGCTTTGCTTGAACTGAAGTTCTGTTGTTGTCCATTTCAGTGCTGAAGCTGCTGAAAATGGCAAAGTCAGTGAGAATGTTGCTTGACACTGTAGTTCAAGCACTACCAGAAGTTGGAAACCTCGGTCTTCTCTTCTTTCTGCTTTTCTTCATATTCGCTGCTCTTGGCGTTGAACTCTTTGGAAGAGTGGGTAAGCTGAAACATAAAATAGAAGATGCCATAGAGAGCTAGAATGTCGCTAAGTAACTTCAAAGAAGGAATTGATATTAGTTATCGTCTCTCATATTGTCTTTTCTTTTTCTCTTGAGTTTAAGATCCTTGTGTGTAACTGTGCATTTCCATCGTATCTTAGGCAGACTTAGGAAGTTATCCACGTTAGTGACTGACATCTGTACAATGTTACAGTCAATCAATTAATCAATCAGTTTCGTTTATTCTCAAAAGCCAAGTTGACAAAATCGCAGCTGGTAACATAGTACAATTAATTATCGTAAATAATAGTTCATAAGTAGTTAGGAAATTATGAATGTAGGCATTAAAATATAATTTGAGGTAAATCTAGAATAGGAATTATAGGTTCATTGTTCAGTGTATGTTTTTAAATAATACTCGAGATATGAAATTTCTATCATCTTTAACGGGGAGGAGGAAACCATGCGGTCTTGGTCTTAGCTCAATATCTCATTTTCAAACACAAACTGATTAAGGTCCGGGGAAACCCTCATACATTGTTGCCATCAAAACAAAAATGCATGGGAAAATGTTGCATCCCAGCTTGGGATATTGGATGTCAGTTTACTGGGGATGTTTATTGTAAAGCAGAGAGGAGAAAGTTCACCTCTGCCATCCTTACAAGTCATAAGTTGGTCATGAGACTTTTTCAGTCTAGCCAGAGCCATCTTCTGTAATCATTTGTTGCATCTAAAAATGAAGCTTATTCTAAAAATACGTGTTGTAGAATGTTCCCAGTATCATCCCTGTGAAGGACTGGGTAAGCATGCACACTTTCGCAACTTTGGAATGGCTTTTCTGACCCTTTTCCGTGTGGCAACTGGAGACAACTGGAATGGCATCATGAAGGTGAGATTCTGACATGGGTAAACTCTGAAGACATTGGTGCAATCTTAATACTGATTACTGAAAGCAAGCTGCATGATCTGATCTAACAACTAATTCATTTTCAGGTTAAATAAGGCATTGAAACACATTCTGCATCAGCGGTGACATTGTGCCGTTAAACATTTCACCAGTACCCGAAATGCATACAGTGTTCTCTTTCATCGGTGCTGAGAGCACCTCTGGTATCTGGGTGGTCTTAACATAACATAACATAACATAACATAACATCTGTCTTTATTGCATCCAATGACAACATTTGACAATCATTTACAATAACCAAATTTTTATATAATTAGTACAGAATCTGTAAACTCAGTAACTATGAATTACAAGGTAAAAAGAATTAATACTTATGCAACTTCCCATTTCTTCATATCCACTTCTAACAGGTGAGTTTATGCAGTTGATTGAATTCTTGTAGTCTTGTAATACTAATGGCTTAGCTGAGTTTATGCAGTTAATTGAGTTCTTGTAGTCACAAGAGGCAATGGGCGCCCCTAAGGGACCTAGATCCCGCTGAACGGGGATGCCCTGCTAATAACTAATTACAATTTCAAAGGATGGCACAGCATGGTTGCTCGCCTCACAGTAGCACAATCCAGTACCTGGCTCAATCGTCCTACTCCCTCCCCGCTTGGAGGCGCTTAATACTTATGGCTTAAATAAAACTTAACTAAACTTAACTAACAAACCTTAAGTAACAACACTCACGAGCCGGGCCCTGTCTCCACCAATCCACTAAAGTCAAAATCACATCGTGCTTTTTGGTTATTTATCCAGTATCGTTACATGCGACAGAAGAAAGCTTTTTATTTGCTTCTTAAACAAATGCCTGTTCTGTAACGAACGAATTTCGACTGGGATCTGGTTCCAGATTAACGGACCAGCTGATCTGATACTAAACCGTCTCACATTCGTACGACTATTAATTGGACGGTATAGTGAGGCTGAGGGGATGCTATAGCACAGTATAAATAATTACACAGTACGTCGACTCTCATTGCTGGCTGTTGACTAGTTTTTGTGGTCACGTGATTGCGACGCCATCTTGAATCTGAGCTCCTGAATTATAGATTTAAGCTGAAATTAACGTTAAAAATAATATTGTTAATTCTAATGAAGTTCTCGATGTTGTTTAAATGTTTAAAAAATATTTTATTTTATGGATTCCGATATATCGGCGTGTAGTCCTCAATGTTGTTGTAATGTTTAAAATATATTTGATGTGATTGTTTCCGGTGTATCGGCATGGAAACGTTCTCTTTCAAGATGTTTTTTGGTCACACATTCTGACTGCTGCAGAGGCCGGGAGTCGACGTACTGTGTAATTATTTATACTGTGGCTATAGCAATGACCTGAAGGAATAAATGATGATTGAACATCCAAATTTGGCTTCACTCAATAAGGGCACTGGCTGATTAGATTTGTCTGAAGTTGTAAAATAATAGTCAAGATGTTGCATCTAATGACCCTCATCAGGTGCGACTGTGATCATCAAAATCTCTGTACCATGAACGATAAGTCAGGCACAGCTTTCTTTACAAATGTGTAGAAAACAGTTTTAATAGGTGGCTAACTACTTCAGTCTTCAATAACTAAAGTTCACAATATGGTAATCAATTGGTTTGGGTGCTTGCCTTTTAACACAGAGAGTATGAGTTCGAGCCTTCCCTGCGATGGTTACTTCAGCAAGTCCTGCACTAACTTTTGCTCTGTGCCATCAACTGATGCTTGGTCATTAGATAGTGCCGCTTAATAAATGCATAATAATAATAATAATAATAATAACAATTATAATAATAATAATAATAGCATTGCAATTTTACAATTATAATTAAACAACACTGGTGTTAATTTCTTGCTCTGCTCCTCTTATCATTGGTTCTGCAGTTCAAAATTATCTTATTTTGCTAGCTTATTCTGTTGTTCTTCACACTGGATAGCATATTCAATTGATTGACTGATTGATTGTCTTGTTAAAACTGTGCAAACTGATGTTTTATGATGAAGGACACGCTGCGTGATGAATGTGACAGTTCTGACGACTGTGCTCAGAACTGCTGCGTGAGTCCAGTCATCGCTCCGGTCTTCTTTGTCATCTTTGTCCTTATGGCTCAGTTTGTCCTCGTCAATGTTGTTGTCGCTGTTCTTATGAAACATCTTGAGGTCAGCATTACTTTAAAAAATCTTCACTTTATTGAGAGAGCAAGATGTAATGCAAATGTGTAATTGACTGGAGTATTTATTATGACTGTTGTTATTGTAATCAGCCTTAAAGGTGTTGGGTACTATGATTACTATCCAAATAAATTACCTGCAAGGTTTTTAACTTAACTCTTATTTTTACATGCCTATTAGTCTTAGTCAGCAGTAATATCTTGTATATGACAAAACAGCTTTACTTGATACTATTTGCATTATTTGAGTGGTGCTGTAGATTATTTAGATTATATTTTAATGCCAAACAGAAAACGTATATCTTCTGTGGCTAGGATGTGAATTCAGATCCAAAACAAGAATGTCTGTGATCATAGCCACTATGATGCTTACTGGTAATTGTACTTTTGTGGCATTTCCCTTCTCAACTCCCTGCCATAAATTTCCACTCCAAATTTTCCAGTCAGTCTTGCACTTCTGTTCCAAGCTAAGACATGTTGCACACAACTTCAGCTGACTAACCCAACACTGTAAGCAGCAAAGTAAACTATGAAACCACTCCTTGACCTGGAATGGGACTGGTCATTTCACCTCATTTCTTCACCTTGTGCTGTCAACTCCTGGAGCTCTAGCGACCGCCATGACACACATTTCTTACTGTCCTAAAAACTGTGTTGTTTGACTGTGGTTGGGCTGGGAGTGCTTCTGAGTAGGCATCTTGAAGGGGCGCTCTATAAAACTGCTTTAATAATTCAGAAATTGTTTCATAAAATCCATCTGTATCATTTAGGAATCAAACAAATACATGGATGAAGATTTGGACATAGAAGAAGAAATTAGGGAGGAAAATGAACGAAATGAAAAGAATTTAGAACAAAGTTCGCCAGAACAACGACCAGAGGTCAGTGAATGCTAATAATATTGTAAAATGTGTGATAAATATGAATACCTGGTTTAATGATAATTATAATATTGCATTCTGTATTAATTGACTAAATAAACCTTAGCAGTGATTTTGATTGTTTTTTATATGAAAACAGTTCTTCTGAACTCACTTTTTTAAAAGACCTGTGTTTAGATTGTTTATGTAAATTTTTTATTATTATAATTTAAATGGCAAATTAAATTTAAGCAGTCTCGGAAGGTTAAGTGTTGCTCTGATAAAAATGTCAATATACCTTTTCACGTAACCTTTGTTTGAAAACAATTGTCTCTCGTCCAGTCATCTCTGTCCATGGTGTGAAAGCCTGTAGGTGTCTGCTGAACATTTAGTCTTTCCTTTCCACACTTCTCTGTCACCTACTGTCAGAGTCAAGTTGTGGATACTTGTTGGTCACCAGTCTTATATGTTGTCGGGCCATTCTCTCCAAGGCCTTCTTGTTTGTGTTACACCATCCATAATGTCTGTCATTGCACTCTTGATCGTGCTGTCATTAATAATGTAAATGGTGTGAGAATTCGACAATATCTAGACCATAATATTAATTTTGTGACCATGCATGAGGAAACCCAGCCTAAATATAAAACATCAATATGGGAGAAAAGCACTTAAAGAGCAGTGAGGTATCAAATGCGTCTGATATATAGTTCTGTGTATATTTTTCAAAAATAAACCATTTATATCACTCAAAAGATCCACGACTGGCTAACAGACTAACAGTAATTTTACACATAAAACATCTGTTTAATTTACATCAAACAGCTAAACTATTTTCATGCTTAACCTACATTTTTCATGAAGTTTTGCATAGATAGTTACAGAGTACTTACTCACACATTTATAACTCTAACACATTTGTCATTAAAATACAGTTAGTTTCACTGAACTATTCAACCCATCTAACCCAATCCAATGCATTGTTAAACTCATTTTTTAATGTTTCCAACTTGCGGTAGGTTTGTGATGTATGGTCATATATATATATATATATATATATATATATATATATATATATATATATATATATATATATATATATATATATATATATATATATATATATATATATATATATATATATATATATATATATATATATATCGTTGTGCTGGGTCATTATAATGGTCTTAAAGATACTATTGCTGAGTTTTGTGCTCAAGTATTTGTTTGACATTTCTTTCTCAGGCAAATTCAGACAAAGAATCTCTGGAAAACGTCAGTATTGCAAGAGAGCAACAGGAGGCAGGAGGAAAGGAGAAAAGGAAGAAACAGTTACGGAAGAATGTCAGCGCTAAGTATTCCTCGCTACCAAAGAACTTTACCTTTTATGCCGGATCAGCCCCAATGCTTCAAAACAGCACTGGTAAGGAAGATGTTCCAGACAGAATGTATGAATCATTTGTAGCGTGTCATTATCATCAGTTGTTGAATGAAGGATCTTATGGTGTCTTAGTTCACTTTCATTCATCTTGCTCTACATTAGATACTAACACAAACAATCTTAGCACATTTTGAGCTTCTAACTCTGCCTGCATTGCCTAATAATTGTAAGGATGTGAAATTCTCTTACATATGCTTGCCAATATAAATAAAACAGTTAGGTTGTTGCTTTAAATTTGCTATTATACGAATTAATAAGCATATTGTTTATTTGTGTCAGAATCCATAACAATTGATGAACTGGGCGGCCGGTCAAGACAAAGAACCATCTCAGCCACTACGAGTCCTGTGTGGATGACTTCATTGTCTCAATTTCGAAATTCCAGTGAACTGCTTGAAGGCAATGATCAAATTTATTACATGAAACATCCCAGAGACCATCATGACATGTCACTGGAGTTCTGCAATCAGTCGGTACCACAGCCGCTATCACCTTTGATGGAAGTCGTTTCTTGTGCAGTTGATGAGACATCGTCTTCACCAGAGTCTTTGTCACTGGTGACTGAAATGGCATCTCCTCTCCTTGAGACAGTTTCACCTCTGGTAGAGATGATGTCACCTGTCATGGAGACGACATCACCTCTGACTGACACATCGCTAAGTATGGTGGGAACTGTGTCGTCAGAGATTGAACCAACGTCAGTTGCAACTGTGGCAACCTCACCTGCCACTGAGATAGTTTCAGCCGTAGCCGACATCTTACCAACACAATCAAACTCAACACAAATTCCCAACAGAGAAGAAGATTTGGGAGTTAAAAGACAATACGACAAATCCGCTGCCTGTCTGGTTGGCCTCGGCAGCACAGAGAATTTAAAGAATCAAAATAGAAGCTTGTATGTTTGCAAATCATTGCCATCATTTCTCTTTCGAAGATGACATGAACGAATTCTCCGGCTTTTGACTGGAGCTGTTCCTCATAACTGCTGATCTAGCGAATCACAATTAGCTCGGTGGAATGTGAGAAGGCATTAAATTCTTTGGCTGGTGACAATCGTCAACATCCTCGGAATACGCTGTCCAACTAAGCCACTGATCATCCACAGCTGCATCACAGATAATCGACCTCGAAAACTAAGCAGAACACTCATTCACGTGCTGACTAAAACGCGCTGTTCACATGTTAAGTTATCATATCAGAAACAAATGCCGAACAACATCTATCGTCAGAAAATGATGTTCTATTTCTTATGTAGTAGGATCATTATGGAATGAGCAAGGAATGGTTAACATCATTATTATTATGTAAATTTTTTGCACATGCAAAGTTGCACAGAAATGCTTATCTGAGGCAGAGTTAGTCATTTGCTAGGTGAAGAGGTCACACAGCAGGCAGGCATTGTGGGAGTGCCACTGCAAGTACTGTGAAGATAAAGAAGACGATTTCATGAGTACCCGGTAGTCAAATCTTACTGTGAATTTGTGAAGTACTTCATTTCCATAGAAGCCAAAAGAACTGGACAGTTTCATTCTATCGCACAGCTTGGGACGAAAGCGTTTAGCAAACTTTTATATTTCTTAAGGTCAGTTCTGAGACAAAGGTTTTTTAAGTCAAGTATATTATGAGTATTTGTACAGAGTATGCCAGGGATCATCCAAAAATATGATAGCTCTCAAAGAGTTAGCATCGTGAAGGTATACAAGAGCTCTGGCAACAAGAATATTAAGACAAAATGAGAGGCAGGTCGAAGACAGACGATACTTATGTGTTCTGTATTTTCAACAGTGTCCTTGCATTGCGATTCTTGCTAAACTTTAGTGTACAAAGAGATTGTGAATGTCAGTCTTCCATAAATTGCTATATATCTATATTTATGATACATGGTGATTTTCATCGTACTGATTTGTGATTTCTGTGATGTTCTTCGTCTTTGCAGAAATATGTCATTTGCAACGTCCGTCCTTGTTTATGGATTCATAAACGTCAAGCAGGCAGTAATATGCGAATGCAGGGCACTTACAATAATCCACCATTATGCATAAACTTGTCTCAGTATATTGGGGTCCAAGTTCACTTGTCCATTGCCATTGTTCTCACTCATCACTATACTGCTTGTACTACCATCAATAATAATATAAATAGTAATAATAATAATAGTAATAATAATAATGATAATAATATAAATAATAATAGTAATAATAATAATAACTTGACAGGGCTTAACCAGCCCCAACATTTAACAATCCTTTAAAGTTATTTTAAATCACAAGAAATCATAATTATGTAGCCTACCTTGGTTTAAAAAAAACAAATGAAAGAAACCAAAAATATATGAATAGTAATTATAAAAAGAGCTCATTGCATAATTTGTTGGTACCTAAGGGATTACATTTACATCAAGTAATGGAGTAATGATAATCGTAATAATTGGTATCCTATGTGGAAGAACATTTCTGTGTGGCAACATGTGCTTGTTCAGCCAAAAGTCTCGTTTGGGCAAAAACCCCATTTTTATTTATTAGCAACTTCTACGGCACCGGTGTATATTACACATTAACCGACATCACAGCAGATGGCACTAAAAAGCCTTCCGAAAATGATCATCCAGTTAATATTTCTTCCCTTTCTCCCTCTCCCCTCCACTATCAGTTCAGACAAAAACATCCTTACATCTATATTTGTCCCATAAACTATGGCCAGCTTAGAGAGGTCTATGTGTGCCTGCTTCATGACCTCGTCTTTCCAAAGCCAGCTTGCCAATGTGGACCACAAGGGGGCCCCATGAGGGCAACTTGGTTAGGCAACGCAATTGGGCTCTATGGCATTTTGGCAGCGTTGGTCCTAAGCAGGCATCCCTTGAGCTTGCGTTTATAGTCCCAAAATAGGCAGCCAATGTGGTATGCTGACATGGGTTCATGGACAGCCCAGCTGGCTCCATGACAATTTGGCCCCGGGTCCCAATTGGGTACCAATCGGACAGCCAATTCAGTTTGTCTCTCTGAGCTATAGGCGTAATTAGGACAATTCATATGGTATGACAACAAGGATCCCACTTAGGCAGCCTACATTGGCTCTATAGGCCTATAGATACGAATTTAAGCTGCCCCATGTGTGCGGCCCTCGTGTTTGCCTCTTTGGGTTTAGTATGGCCCCATCGAGGTAGCACTGACTGTGGTTAACCTGTAAAAGTGGACCCCATGTTTTTCATTCATTCATTCATTCATTCATTTTTATTCGGTAACCATCCAGAGAAAAAAACATTGATACAATAATACATAACGGTTGCAGTCCTCTGGTTTTACATGGGATTAACGTGACCAGGGGCGTCTATCCCCCAAAGTCATTGGAGCAACTTCCCCTCGATCCTCTTCCTCCTTCCCCTTCTTCCTCCTCAATAATGATAGCACATGCACTGACAGATCATCCCCCTATTTTTGGATGGAGCATTTGCTCCAAGGTTTCTATGGAGCAGAGACACCCCTGAACATGACCCCCCCTGCGGGGAGCCGTATATGATATGCCTGCATGCATTAAATATAGGCCCCAAAGGAGCAGCCACTTAATTACTTATAAAAAAGGATCCCGACAAAAACATGATATAGGCCTACATGTACAACTGATCATGCCGAACAGATTCGATTTATCAACTGGTCAATCTCCCTGGTTACAGTATGTGTACAACTGAATTGTAGTTCATGTTCGTTAGTCATGCAGTGTTGCGTACACATCCCTGCGTCTTCCAATGTGTGACCCTCATTATGACCAATCGCAGCAACCGAACGATTAACACACAGTCTAAACTAAAGGATGAAAACAGTTCTGTGCTAGCCAGTTCTATCCAAAATGAATCCACATTTCTTTAGTTCACGTGTCCTTAGAATGACAGCAAAAGCTATTTAGTCACCGGGATGATGATAATAATAATAATCTATACATATGATATCCATAGAGTGTGTGTCTGTCGATAAATGCTACGTCACAAACGGATTATGTTCTATTGTGAAACAGAAACCGTTTGTGACGTCAGTACTGCGGTCTTGACGACGGCGATCAGAGCATTTTAACCAACGATACATATAGGCCTACATACACTGCCGTCATAATATGACGGGCAAATACTCTAGTAATATAATAATGATAATAATAATAACAATAATAATAATAATAATAATAATAATAATAATAATAATAATAATAATAATAATAATAGTAATAATAATAATAATAATAATAATACTCCAAGCTTAAATTTTCAATCATTGTTAATATCTCAGAGCCTGAGGGATCTTATTTACCTCGGGCGACAAAAAAATAATAATAATAATATCCAGAATCATTATACTTAGGCCTAATTAGTATCTGACACCTGAGGGATCATATATACCTCGGGTTTAAAATAATAATGATGATGATGATGATGATGATGATGATGATGATGATGATGATGATGATGATGATGATGATGATGATGATGATGATGATGATGATGATGATGATGATGATGATGATGATGATGATGATGATGATGATGATGATGATGATGATGATGATAATAATAATAATAAATATTTTTATTATTAACCCACTGATGCTTGCATTGTAAGCAGGCCTTTAATAATTATTAATTAGTGGTGGGATTGCATATTAGGGCAAAGTGGGGCAAGGCGGTCCCTCTAAGGCAAAAATTGTCCCTGTTGTTGCTGCATTTGACATAAGATAATTAAGTGGTGTTATTTAGTTGACATTCAGTATTGGTTACAAGTAAAGTAACTGAACATCAAATATTTACGCATTTATACAAAGCAACTAATTACAAATAGCGGACGGCTGAAGCAAAACGGCCATGTTGGGGACGTCTTACCCCACGTTCAAAGATGATAAAAATAAAACATCAATTCTAAATTGTCCCCCCCCCCCAACTGTCAAACAAGATCGCCGCCAGTGCTTGGCATCGATCATTTTACGCGCGCTATAAAATACGAAGAGAATACAGTATTTCGCAGTATTATATATAGTGATGAATTTGTATCTTTAACAAGTAGCCTGAACAATAATTAAACTGTCCTTGATAACAGCTTTGGCACTAAGGGCAGCGCGCTTATCGTCAGAATGGGATGGGATTGATTTGCTGCTCAACATCGGCAATCTAAGCTGCTGATATAGCCTATGCTATAATAATCAGTGCTGTCCAACCTTTTTGACACCGCGGGCCACCGAAACAATTATTCTTGACGCCGAGGGCCGCACCAGTAAACTCAAAAGCAATGACTAAAATTTATTGAAAATTACTAACCTATTATGGCAATAATTATGTAATAATCAGTTAATAATAGCATATTATGTAGGCCTATGCCATGCGTTATAGTAGGCTAGTTCAGCGCAAAAAAGTATATCAATAAACGTTCAAGCACGTTTTTAGTGAGATATGTGGCTTCGAACTGTGCTTGCAATTTCTTATTTTCGGTTAGTATTCAGCTTTGGCGGGCCATTTAAAATGAGCCCGCGGGCCAGACAGCACTGCTATATATAGGCCTATACATTGAAACCTGAAAAGTTCTGTAAAAGCATATAATAGGCATATCTATAGACTAAACAAGACAATCGAGTGACTAATTTTATTTATCATTATGTCTCAATAAGATTCGGTAGACCTATTAATTATTATAATCGTAAATCATATGCAATACGATTGCCTATCCATCTACAGTAGACCATATGCATGGGCGGCGATCCCGAGGATCGAGGGGGACAAGACCCCCATCTCTGAGAGTGGGGGGACACACCATACATTTTGATCCCCCCACATTTTGAAGAAACATCAAAAATGGTTTTTAAAATGTTCGCACAAACGCGCGAAAAATTTTTACCTCTTTTTTGAGCAGATCAGTTCAAAACTCTTGTTTGACCAGATCAGTTCAAAAGTGTCCCCCCCACCTGTCAAACAAGATCGCCGCCAGTGGCTACATTCCAGAAGCGTTTATCGTAGGACGCACAGATCTGGGAAACTATATAAGATATATGTATATATATATATATATATATATATATATATATATATAATTATATATTGTTACGGTTATATTATTAAACTATATGTAGTTTAAGCGGGAATCCTCTGTGTACGAAGGAGTGCATGGCTTCTGGTATAAATACGGCAAGCTACGCAGTTCTTTGAGCTCATTTTATTTTGATCGACCGACTATGGTTGACTTTAGACTCTGTCTTTGTGTTCGTCGACTTTGCAGAGTTGACCGTAGCTTTTGTCTCCCCTTAGTGAATGACTATTGCAATGTTGAGCTCCTAGGTTTTCGTCTCCTTTCTGGCTGACGTCTTGTAATAGTAAGCCTAATTATAAGTCGTCTCGGCGTTAGAACTATTCTTCGAAGCGTCGCTGAGTTGTTTGTTCGTTGTTCAACGCTGATGACCGTTCTCCGCTGGCGTTCTTTATGTCTTTTCGTTGTGAACGCTTGTAAAAGGTATATATACATATATATATACATATACATACATATTAGGGTGTCTCTTAGCATAGTGTAAAAAAATTTTTTTTGATTTCTCTCCCTCTCACCCTCCCAAGTTGTTAGGTTCATAGAAATAAAATTCTATAAAAAATTTCATTAAAATCGGATAATATTTAGGGGTGGCCCTCGAGCTGTAAAGTTTATAATATTAATGATACTTTGTACAATGGGAAATGCTGCAATGCTACAGTAGGCCTACATAATAATTAATCGTCCATTGTAGCACTAATACATTTTTATTGTTTATCTAACTGAATGTCTACTTTCTACCTGCATATTTGTGTTAAAACTAATAACTAATGTCTAGAGACGTGCCCTCATTCTTTTCCTGAATGAAGGCCATGCCTTGCTCAGCCCTGTCATTGACGACTGCGAAACCCGTTGATGATACGCATGGCCTAGTGCCCTACTGGAATGATTCCTCTTCATCCCGTTCAAACGGGTCCAATGCAAGGAAAGCCTGAGGAAGGCCAAGCATGGACAGGAGTCGTTTTGTGTTTATCGTGTAGAACTGCTCCAGGGCCCCGGTGCACTCTTGGTCACTATGGTGGATGATCTGGGCCTGGGTCTTCCATGGCGGCTAACGTCAGTCTCTTCATCTGCACAGACACTCTGGACTTAAAAAGAGCCAGTACGACCAGCTCCTGAGAAAGGTACCATAGATGACGTTTAAGTCTTTCCTCGTTGTGGTGGAAATGGCTTCATGTGGGTATTTTAGGAGTTCAATAATGAGTCAGCAGTTGCTCAGAGGTGCTTCAACTCCGATTGGGGCAGTAATCCAAGTATTGGGGTGGATGATAACTGCAAAAGTTGCCAGATCACGAATTCCTCTCTTCTCTGAAGCAGTCATCTGGAACTGGCCCTGAGAGAGCCAGATCTTAATTGCATATATAATCTTGCACGATGCATAGCGCCTAGCTACTGGAGACGAATACCTCGAGCAGGAATTCCAGAAATTCATGATAGTCATATTGTGGTTGCTTAACTTCAAAGTTTACCTGAGCAAAGTTAAGAATGTCATCTCAGTCTGATGCGAACAGTGCCTCCACTTAATCGTCTGGTGAGCTGGTTGAAAATTATTGCGATCCTTCCAGTGCCCCTTAAATCGTTTAAGGTGCTCGGGGTCAGGGTAAGAAGTTCAGGGCCAGTAGAGATACACCATTCATCGCTTTGAATGCCACCCCAACCACTAGCTACCTCTGTCCCAGTCCCCATGACTGCATTATTCCCCCCACCGACAGCCTGATACATAAAAACATTTATTGTTCAGATGTTATGTACTTTTCAACTGTGTTCATTAGATGTCTGTACACCAAAGTGCGATTAGCAATTGGTTAATAAAGAATATACTTACTTACTTACCATGTTAACTTTATGTAGGACAATGCTATTATTGAGGTAATTGATGTAAATAAGCTAGGACTTTGCACCTAATCCACAAATCACTTAGATGGTGTAATTAAGTAATTTTCCGCTTACTTGCCGCGAAAGTCATTTATTACAAATTTGTTTGAAGCATTTTAAATTAGATTTTTTTTATTTGTGGTCTGCAACTTGTTTACAAATTGAACAGGAAGTAATTGTCTGCTTCCCTGCTTCTATTAATTGAAATTGGCAAATTAATAAGGCAATCTGTCCTTCTTTTAACAATGCTAACTATGTAGCATAGTTATAACCAATAGGCCTACAATGCTAAAACTTTGACATCAAAGGGCCACCTCTAAATATTATCCGATTTCTACCAATTTTTTTTATAAATTTTTTCTCCATGAACCTCACAACTTGAAAGGGTGAGAGATTGAAAATTTCAATTTTCATTTTTAAGAGACACCCTAATACATATATATATGTATATATGTATATAAATGATGCCATATATATACATATATATGGCATCATTTGTGACAGGCATCAACCGACCGAGCAACTTCTACAATATGCACATGTCTAATCTATGACCCGCATACCAACGTCGTCCGTCTGTAGGAGTCATTTTCCATTTCAACAACAGCCGTTCATTAGCTGCTAATGAATTTCAGTTTCATACGGTATAACAAAATAGCTTCCAAATATTATTATTTATTTATCTTTTGGTGCTCGGCTTTACAGCGTCCGAGGTTGCTGCCGATAAAAGAGATTGAATTTAGGTGCTGCGCCAGACAGTGGCGTCGATCTTGTCTGAGAGGTGGGGGGACAAAGTCGGCCACGATCTCGTCGACGACCGTTTTTTTTACTTTTTCCCACTTTCATTTTGCACCAATTTATCTCCGGAAATGTTTCATTTCATCTCCCAAAAAAAGCTGACGACCTTTTTTTTAGTCATTCACCACGTTTTACTACTTTTTCCCCCTCTCCCAACAGATGATAACAATCACCTCATAACCCTTTCTTTCTATAATTTTAGAATTTTATATTTCCTCTAAATACTTTTTATTCTTTTTCCCACTATTTTTTTTTACAAATTCCTTCTTTCTTTCTCGTAATTTTGGGGGGACACTTTTCCTCAGAATTTCGATTTTTACCTCGTCTGGTCACAAAGTCTGCGAAAACGCTGCGAAAACCCTCACGCGCAATTACATTTCTCAGCCTTTTTTTGGTGTTTCTTCAAAAGGTGGGGGGGGGGACAAATGCATGGAGTGTCCCCCCACTCTTAAAGGTGGGGGGACATGTCCCCCCCGTCCTCCCTAGATCGCCATGGCGCCAGACATTTTAGCGTCACCTGTAAATTTCTGATGAAATATAGTAATTACAGTAATTGAGTCGATTTTGATTAAATTCGTGTGCCTATATATATGTGTGTGTGTGTGTGTGTTTGTATGTGTGTGTGTGTGTGTTTGTGTGTGTGTGTGTGTGTGTATGTGTGTGTGTGTGTGTGTGTGTGTGTGTGTGTTTGTTTGTGTGTGTGTGTGTGTGTGTGTGTGTGTGTGTGTGTGTGTGTGTGTGTGTGTAGTTGTAGGTGTGTGTGTGTTTGTGCGTGTATAGGCGTTTTATTTGTGCGGGATACGAGAGGTACCGTACCCCCACTTTTTTATTAGTTCCCCATTTTTTAAACAATGCCAATCAATATCTTATTGTACCTTCCCAGAGATCGCAGACTCCGCCTTGCTTCATATACGTGGACAGAGTGACGAGTATTTACCACAAAGTACTTAGATATACAGGTAAATCGAGAGCCAGACGAACCGAGTCACAGCCCAGTGTTTAATCTAGACGTCATTTGGGGGGGGGGGAATTCCCCCACCCCAGATTGAAGTCAGTGGCGTGCAGAGGTTCTTTGATGCCCGGGGCCAACCCCTTCATTGGATGCCCCTAAATTGTTCTTTCCCTAATTCATTCCCCCTCCCACTGCACTGTGCTCAGTGTGCTGCCCCCTCTCCCTTTCCCCCAGGAAATTTTAGAGAATTGCACATTGCCGTATGGTACTTTTAGCCTATTTTGACGATCGGAAACCGAATTGTAGACTTTGTATTTTATGCTTAGGAAGTTAGGCTACTATTACTAATCATAGTATAGCCTGTATCGAAAACATGACATAAAAACGTGGGCACTCATGTCTTACTTCGCGATGTATTGTAAACATAAATATTTGAATGGCGATTTATTGGCGGCCGGTTATATTAGTTACTTGACTGGGCCAACGCCAACCGTTGGATGCCCCCTCCCGGCTGGATGCCCGGGGCCGTCGGCCCCTCCGCACCCCCCTCTGCACGCCACTGATTGAAGTTCCCCCCAGAGGCCGGCAATATTATAATGCATGGACTGTTTTGGGGAAGAAATTTCCCCCCCCCAGGATCTAAGGATACATGTTGCGCTGCCCCCAGAGACGAAGTAAAGGAGAAGAATTCCTTTAAAAAAAGGTCGTCAAAGAGTTTTAAGTTGAAAAAAATGGGACGAATGACTAAAAAAAGGTCATCAACTTTTTTTGAAGATGAAATTCCAACTTTGAAAGCTGAAATTCCTAAACTCTTAAAATTTTTTGGCGTTTGAACTCCGATGAAATTTCTCCGAAAAAGGTCGCCGATGTTGATCCCCCCCGACAAACCTTGTTTCCCCCCTCAGAAGAGGGGGACTAGATTAAACACTGGTCACAGCCTCACTGCAGGTAGTCAGACACAGTCACACAGATCACCCAACAGACTGACCACCGTGACCAGGCCGCAGGCACCACAGATCTGGGCCACGGCTACGCGACATCACTCTCACTCTCCGCCTTATACTTGTCATCTTAGTCATATCAGAGCGCAAGCTTCTAATTCCTTCATTAGTTACAAATCTGTATATGGACTCACACTCATATTGTCAGCTTTGATTTGACTCCTCAACCCTCTGCAGTCCCCTCACAATCTCAGAATCAATAACTGGCCTTGGTTAAACATATCCGAGCCGTGTGTGTGTGTGTGTGTTTGTGTGTAGGTGTGTGTGTGTGTGTGTGTATAGGTGTGTGTGTTTGTGTGTGTATAGGTGTGTGTGTGTTTGTGTGTGTATAGGTGTGTGTGTGTATAGGTGTGTGTGTGTGTGTGTGTGTGTGTGTGTGTGTGTGTGTGTGTGTGTGTGTGTGTGTGTGTGTGTAGGTGTGTGTGTATGTGTGTGTGTGTGTGAAGCCACTTTTTTGACCAAACTTACGCCCCTGTGTGTGTGTGTGTGTGTGTGTGTGTGTGTGTGTGTGTGTAGGTGTGTGTGTGTGTAGGTGTGTGTGTGTGGTGTGTGTCGTTATTTTGCAAATTCGCCTATTAAACGAAAGGGCGCTTAATATCGAACATTTTGAAATGCACCTGAGCCCAAGTAGTCTGAAAATATCCCAATTTATTCGCTTCCAAATTGAATCGCTCCTTCTGGGTCCACTTGTCACCCATGAATGCCTGCCAATCCACAACACGCAAATCCTCTTCCAACCCAATTATGTGCATCGCCCGATAAGAAACCACGCAATTATGTTTCCTCGCTTCTTTTTTTAAAGATCTCCAGTGTGTGTGTGTGTGTGTGCGTGTGTGCGTGTGTGTGTGTGTGTGTGTGTGTGTGGGTGGGTGGGTGGGTGGGTGGGTGGATGGGTGGGTGGGTGGGTGTGTGTGTGGGGGTGTGTGTGTGTGTGTGTTTAGGTGTGTGTATATATGTGCAGGTGTGTGTAGGTGTGTGTATAAGCATAAGATAGCAGGTTATGTATGTATGTATGCATGCATGTAGCCTATGTGTATGTATATATTCATGTATGTATGTATTTATGTACGTATGACATTGTATGTTGGCTTATGTATGTATGCCTGCTTGTCCATCGTTATTTGATTGATCTACAATTCTGAGCTTCTGAGATGCAGCTATAGTAAGTAACTCATAATATAATCTCTTCTTGAACCAGATAAATCGTTCGTAAGCGGAGTTCAATGTCTTGACTCCACAGTCAAGTTGACTGTGGATTTCCTGATTCGCCGGCTTTTGGCTTTGCGTCATCACCCACTCAGACTCTAGTTAAAATTCTAATAACAGGAAATTGCAATTAAAGAACGTCCCTGACATGTCCACCGCAACTCTGAAAGCAGCTCTTCAGCTTCTGTATGTATGCTTGTATGTATGTATGTATGTATGTATGTATGTATGTATGTATGTATGTATGTATGTATGTATGTATGTATGTATGTATGTATGTATGTATGTATGTATGTATGTGTGTGTGTGTGTGTGTATGTATGTATGTATGTATGTATGTATGTATGTATGTATGTATGTATGTATGTATGTATGTGTGTATGTATGTGCACGTATTATGTATGCATGTGTGTACTGTATGTAATGTGTAGGCCTGTGTGTGATTGCCCGTAAACTGCTAGCGGATTCAGGGTGCGGATTCAAACTGCAACAGTGACGTCTGCCAATGGATCATCAGTCCCATGATTGGTGCTCATGGGAGGGGCATGGCCAGGGTATGGTCTCTGCATGGGTTCACCTCTGCATGGTGCATACCTGCGCTGTTTTCTTACTAAACTTGGAGGGAGTACTGTGTGTATATGCCCTTGCTGTGGACTTGGTTGTACAAGAGAGCGCAGGAAGCAACGCAAAACCACGGACAACAACATTGTCGACTGTACACTGCGCAATGATTTCAGATCATACAAATTGCCCAAATGACGAATGTCTGCGTCCTACGGAAGACTGAAAATCGCCTCTAAATATTAATTTACTCCGCTGTCTCATGTCGGCCAAGCGTCGTCTGCGTCCGCCGATAAGAAGCCAGTAAGACGCAAACGGCAGACATGCTAGCGCCATCTACACGGTGAGTCATTAAAAACCGTGTCCCTATATAAGTTAACGTAGTTCATTCAGATAGCCATGAATTTTAATGAAATTTCAGAACATTGACGCTTGATGGTCTAGCCAAGTGCTACATAAATTATTTGTTATAAAAAGCTGGCCCAGCCTAAACTGTAATTGCGTAACGACAACCCCGAAAAAATGGTGTTTACCGAAGAAGATAAACATATGTCACAAGTTCACAACTTCTAAGAAAGAATAAAATTACAGTCCGAAACGTTTTTCAAAAGAATTTTCAGATTAAGGGCTCGACGTGTGGTGGATTGAATGCTCTCCTTTCAAAGATCGATGAAACTGGGTCTTTTCATCGTCAACCAGGTAGTGACCGCCCTCAATCGGCCAGAACGGTCGACAATGTTGAACAGTTTGAATCGCTGGTGCTCAGTCAGGAGCATATGGCGCAAACGCATTGTACGCAGAGACAAATAGCTCGAGAAATAGGAATCAGCCAGTCATCCGTTAGGAGAATCGTTAAGAGTGATTTACATTTGCAATTTTTAAAGAAACGAGTTGCGTCATCGAATTGTGGAGGTCAGGGACGAAATGGATCAGCGCATCTTGATGAGTCAGCCAAGCAGTTGCGTACGCGTCTTCGCGCATGCGCGTATGCCCAAGGAGATCAATTTGAACACAGAATTTAACTTTCTCAATGCTCAGTAATAACTCTTCTATCTAAACTTAAAATTTCTTTAACATAATCTGATATCTGACGAAGTTATAGTAAAATATGTAGGGACACGGTTTTTTATGACTCACCGTGTAGAATTAATGACGGCAGTTACATCAGTTTGGACGAAACTCGTCTGACTACAGGCTGTTTTTGTTTTGTAAATTCGCATGCGGCGTAGAAAGACTATTCATAGACAGTATAAGATTCGCAAAAACAACGCGTACAGTTCTTACAGCGTTAAGACGTCTTCGATCACAGTTGTACACTGTAACTTAATTTACTGCCGCTGCATATATCTGCAGGGATTAGGGGAGATTGACTTCGGAATTCACGCCACTTCACGAAGCCTCTTACGCCGAAGATCCATTAAACCAAGGCTATTCTGTTTTCAGTCACGGATTAGGCCTAACTGTGACACATTTTCCGCGACATTTCTTGTACAAGTGCGACTTCATGTTTAAACAAACAGCCCGAAGAGTGTTAGAGGGCTTGAAACAAATGATGTTGGGTGAACAACAAGCGTGGTGGAGGAAAGGGGCCATCAACCGAGCCTTTTGCCCTCACTTGCCCCAAATTATGTCACTTTTTACATTTTTTCTACAGGGAGAGGCAAAAAGACGACGGACCTCCAAGTGAGTCCTCCTACCCGACGTATCTTCCAAATTATAGTGCACTTAGTCATAACGGAACATGATTCATACTGACGACAAAGCGCGGTCTGTATAGGCCTACCAACGACCTCTTATACACAGGGTGGGCCAAAAAAAGTGAGAACATCTGGTAGCATACGAGTTATTTAAAAATATAATTCAATTAATTATATTGTTTCATGTAATTTTGTTTGCCAAGTATTTAGCTAATCAGAAATCATGTTCAATGTGTCCTCCTTGCTTCTCAACGAGTTTTTCTAAGCGTCGACGCCACTCGTTTATGCTACTGTCAATAAAGCGCTGCCCCAGATTTCTCCATTCTTCGATTATTGCCAACTTGAGCTGCTCAACTGTGGTAAATTTTCGCCGAAGGTAGACTTTTTCTTGCAAAGCACCCCCTATGGCATAATCTACTGGGTTTAAATCAGGACTGTTCGGTGACCACATGTCTGGCTCGATGAAGTTAACATTCTCCTGACGAAGAAAGTTGATCGTATTTCTGGCTGTGTGAGATGGAGCTCCGTCTTGCTGCAATGTCCAGTTATGGCGACCACATGTCGCTTGCAAACCTTGTCTCAGAACATGTTCACAATAGTATTCACTGTTTACTTTGGCGCCTGGTTCAACGAACACAATACTAGTTTTCCCCATTCGAGACACACCAACTGATACCATGATACCGCGGCTGAAATGGTCACGTTCTCGTATAAGTCGACTTTTTTTAACTTGCATATTCTTTGTTTCAACGGAATAAACACGGTCATTTTGAGAATTAACTGGAGTTAATGTTTTCATCTGTAAACCAGATGCTTCGTACACTTCTCTCATTAGGCAACCGCTCAAGTAGCTGCCGACTGCGTTGCAAGCGTTTCAATTTGACATTTTCATTGACTTCTGCCCGATCACACGCTTGTACGTTTTGAGTTGTAAATCTTGCTTAACAATACGTCGAAATTGTCGAAATAAAGACATCATATAGCTAAATAGGTGAGTAAGTAAATGAGTAAACAATTTAAGCTATTATGGATACAGTTAAACAAATTTTGATGTAATTATATTACTTTTTACGCGATGTTCTCACTTTTTTTGGCCCACCCTGTATAAGCCTATAACGGTCTCTACATGCACAAGTCAATAAAATGCTTAAAAAATAAAGAATAAAGTCGATGTTGATTATGATAATCCGGAGTCCTCAGAAATTGCCAAGTATTTAGCTAAGTGGACGGCGGTCGTTCAAAACCCCAACAGTACGACCAGAAAATTTGTAATGATTATATAGGCTAATGATAATAATGACTACAAATAATCCGTCAGTTTTTCGATACACGTTCAAGTTGCAACTTCGATTTGGACCTGTAAGTAGTTGTCCTCCACCTCTGGATGGTCTCGGATCTATGGCTATATAGTTTAGCAAACGTAATGCTGCTACTTTAGGCAAAAAATACATTTATAGGCCTATACTGAATGCCATGTCGTTTTAGTGCACAAGCCTCAAATCTGGTATGCGGACTACTCACACTACAACACATAAAGGCCACAATCGTAATCGTTGTCTCCAAATTTCTAAAATGCTACTTGAAAGCTAAGCTCAAGACACTACATAGCTCATAGTCATGAGCGCTGGCTGCGTCATGTCTGAAGGATTGTCCAGCGATGTACAATGATGATCCGCGTCTGCTTGCCAGAACGAAATCCGATTAAGTCCGACTGCAGGGCCAAGTCCGACTGCCAGACCGGAGAGAGAGAGACAGAGGGAGATAGAGAGAGATAGAGAGATAGACAGACAGAGAGACACATGGAGACACTTAGAGAGAGAGACAGACAGAGACAGACAGACAGACATAAACAGACTGACATACTGAGAGGCTATTATTCCCGATAATGAAACAGATGTACGAAGAATTTACAGCAACACAAAAATCGAAATCGCACAAATTCTTGTAGGCCTATTTTATTTGGATCACAGAAATAATTCCAAAGTAGATCTTATCACAGACTAGTTTATATAGTAATTTCTTCTAAACACAGATCCTATCAGTTAGTTCTTAATTCTATTCGAGAAACGGTGGCGGAGGCGGCGTCGGAGGTGGTTTATTAGCCGTAGACTCGGTCACAGCACCACCAACAACAGCAGAAGGTATCCCAGCATCCATCGCGTCTAAACCACGACCTGCACAGCAAATCGTAATCTCTAATTTTTATCAGCAGCAATAGACCTACATTAATTAACTCATTTCGTAAGAAGAAATACAGTCTTGTGCAGCTATAAATGTCCTGTGGTCCTAGACAGCAACTGCTTGATTGTTTGTGTGTTTTAAAAAGACATTCAACATCATTTCGACCAATATCACTCCAGCTCTCTTGCACAAATGCTCGTGAGTCTCGGAGAAGCTTCTTTTAAAAGAGGCGCTGTATAACTCTGTGATTAGAGTGGGATCAAATGTTTCAAATTCACTGCCAATTCTGTGCCGTCAACGCCCAGTTCAATCTATACCATCAGGTCTCAAGGTCTCGAGACTCTTCCAGGGTTTCATCTTGCTCCACTCCTAGTTGTTTACCTATCGGATTTGAAGGGATTTCCACCGAACTTTTCCAACGGATTGTAATTTTGTCAACGGAAGCTGGAACCGACAATCGATCAATAAAATGCCTTAAATGTTCATTATGATGACGGCGTTACAGCAGTCTTTAGACTTATATTAGGTTAGACCAGGGCTGTAGTGGTAAAATTATTAGAGGTGAGTAAGCCTACACGCTGCAGGTTCTCTTTCGAAACACCGAAGGGAACGTGTCCCCCTCCCAAGCAAGAAATTGACGGAATTACTCATGCATCAACTATGCCAACATTTATTGAAAAATTAATGTTTTTTGCATCCAGGTCAAGCAACCAGAAATAATTAAATTTCAAGCTGAAGTTCTGTTTAAGTTATAGTCTACACTCTGCAGCATTAAAATATATGTCAAAAACGTTCTGGAAGTAAGTAAACTTTCTCCAGAGGTGAGTATACTAAAAAAAATATTGTGTGAGGTGGCTATGCGGTCTCTAAAGGTGACTACACGCTGTATACCCACGTATAACCTCGTCAACAGCCCTGGGTTAGACTTAAAGCGTAGTTCCAGAATCTACACAATTTATATATATGCGTCATACTATAGACAGAGTAACGTTCTCTTAATATAAGAATGCGCTACATAAAATGTCCGTTGTGCTTACTCTATTCTTTGTGACGCGACAGATGTGCGCGAAGGCCTCGGTTGCCGAGTACATTGGGCATTCGGATCAGTCGGTAATTTCGTCGGCTGGTCGCTGCCAGGCAGCGCCGTTGTCTTGGTTACGTCTTTACCGGAAGACGGTGGATGAAGGGCTTTCGGATCATCGGCTTTTCGTTTCGGGGAAATTCCAGCGGTCGATGTCGCTTCAGCAGCAGCAGCCGCCATACTTCCTGATCCCGTTATTAACCTCAAAAACACAAAGAGAAGATCACAGTGACAAGCATCTCAGTCGATTCTCGTCATAGAAATACTGGGTTCATTGATCGAAGTCATTCCATCATATTGTCTACCTGACACAAGTTTGTCTTTTACACTCAGATACACCAGAAGTTTGTGATTAAGTTACCAGAGGTGTAACTTTGGTCTAGACAATGACAATGAAAGTGTAGAACAATCCTATGAGTCAGCGGTCTCACAGATCCATAGTGAACAGAACAGAGATTCGGAAGATACAGCTTGTGTTATTTGTTTTTGTATTAGCAATCAATTTGTGAAGCGTCGGCCATAGGAGAGGCTGGCAACGATAATAATAATAAATAATAATAAATGGCAACATATAATAAAAATAACAAATAATCATACTAACAAATATCACAATAACATATAATAGTAATAAATAATAATAACAAGAACTAATAATAACAAATAGGCCTAAACACAACTAATTAACACAACAAGTAACAATAACAACAATTAATAACTAATAGTAGCTAATGATAAGTAATTAATAACTAATAATAAATAATTATTAATTAAGGATAAATATATGATAATTAAAATTACAAATAATTTTTTTATAATTAATTGTAATTACTACTATAATGAATGAATCATTAATAGTTAACAATAACAATGATAATAACAATAGCAATAATAATAACAATAGCAAAAATAATATTATTTATATGTCAACCTGCTTTAATGAAAACAACCCTATTGGACATCAGGGCCCTCTAAAAGAACCATTATCCTAATTATAATTTCAGAGTCTGGTGTTGTAGTGACACGTAAAACCTAAAGCCCAAAATCCCAACAGTAATTCTAACAGATCTGTCACTATAGGCCTACTGTCGCATACATTTTCCGTAATTTGTTTGCGTTGCCTCAGCAATGTAACAAATTTAGAGGCCTATGCGGCTACGAAATCTGAACTAGAATAAACACAAACACCTAGAGACGATGCAAGGAAAATAACCCCAATTCAGTTTTCGTTTTTTATTAGAAACGAACTCTCAGCTTCAGAGGGCTTCGCTGTCTGTACCCTCACCAGAGGCATTGCCCCTTGACCCCACTATGCCCCGTCTCTGGATTCTTATACTTAGGCCTATTATTATATTGTAATGTGATGTAAGTCTCCGAAATTTCTCAACGCCACACAAAAGCGACCTAGGGGAGACCAGCTTATTCACCTGCGTTAAAATGTGCATCGGCCGGGAATCGAACCCGGGCCGCCCGCGTGGCAGGCGAGCATTCTACCACTGAATCACCGATGCTTGTTCAGCTTTAAGTTCTGTTTGTGTTTTGTCCTGCTTTTAGTTCTCACATGTGCACAAGTGATGATGAGAAAGGTTTACCTAAAGGCGCGTCGATTCATCGTGTATATAATATTATTACGTTATATATATAGGCCTACGACATAATTTTTTATGACATTATATAGATACATTTTCCATTTCAACAGCAAATAGGGGCATTCTCTATTTTCTGAGGTCCATGCCTATTTGTTTAGGTAAACAAACTCCCACCAGTACTGCGAGAAATTTCAGATCCATCCTACGAACTCACCAAAACCTCACCACTTGCTAGGCCTATATCTCCACAGGTCTTTCACTCAAAACTGAAAACACTGCTTTTTCACAAATCCTATCCCGATTCCTCCTCCTCTATCTATCTACCCCCTCGCCGTCTAAACCCTAAGCCGTCTTACTGTCTTCCTGACTGACTCCTTTGGATCTTGACCTGGAACCGATTTGACCCCCCTGCCTATCGATTTTGATTTGTCTAAGCGCCTGTGAATAAGCTGGTTCCCGCGACTTCGCTTTTTTGGCGCTGTAGAAATCCGGAGATTACGATTACGATTACGATTTCTTACAGCGGCTTATGTTTTGGAATATTATATTGACTGGATTAAGATTAAAAACTTACGGGCACCACAATAATTAATCCATGTGCACTTACCCTATATTAGCCTTAACCAGAATATCCACAGCGCAAAGAACTTTACGGCTTGTAAACTTAATTTCTTAACCTCAAGTCTCCACGACTGTGTGTGATAACCACTCCTATTAAACGTAGCTGA
>OY744606.1:40288878-40653878 GCA_963556255.1 Allolobophora icterica | reverse complement strand
CAAACAAAACATATAATACTTATTATCAATTAACATAATCTGACAATACAGGAGGCCCAAAAGGGTCGTAGACACCGCTATCAGAGATTGGGGGATGAAGTCTCCGCCAGGGCAGAAATTTGGTTCGAGATTTCTTCTTCTTCTTCTTCTTCTTCTTTTTCTTCTTCTTCTTCTTCTTCTTCTTCTTCTTCTTCTTCTTCTTCGCATTCTTCTTCGCATTCTTCTTCTTCGCATTCTTCTTCGCATTCTTCTTCGCATTCTTCTCCTTCTTCTTCTTCGCATTCTTCTTCTTTGCATTCTTCTTCTTCTTCTTCTTCTTCTTCTTCTTCTTCTTCTTCTTCTTCTTTTTCTTCTTCGCATTCTTCTTCTTCGCATTCTTCTTCTTCGCATTCTTCTTCTTCTTCTTCTTCTTCTTCTTCTTCTTCTTCTTCGCATTCTTCTTCTTCTTCTTCTTCGCATTCTTCTTCTTCGCATTCTTCTTCTTCGCATTCTTCTTCGCATTCTTCTTCTTCTTCGCATTCTTCTTCTTCGCATTCTTCTTCGCATTCTTCTTCTTCGCATTCTTTTTCGCATTCTAAGATTTCCGGAATCCAGATTATTTAGTAATTAATTATAGTAACTATTAGATGATTATTCGGGTTAGTTAATTACTTAATGTGATTAATTACGTGGCAATAAAGCTTGCTTTTGCTTAATTCTTCAGAATGATTGCTAATCTGATTAATTGGTTGGGATGCAATAGACATCCCCTGGTGTCGTCTGTGATAAGCGTCTGGTGATGTTACTGGCAATCAATCAATTGAGTCCAAGTCGGCGTCGGTCCATATTATATGTCGACTTCTATGTATAGCCTACGTGTGGTGGCCATGAGACGCTTAAGAGTTCCAGAGAGGAATTTCTTTTCATTATAAGGCCGAACGACGTAGAACGACCACCTCAGGCAACAAGATTAGAAGACTTCCACCTCCACCCATGGGCCGGAAATTAAGTCATCCGATCAACTGCCACCAACTTTGCACACGCACACACGCATACAAAGCCCGATACATATATATATGTATGTGTATATATATATATATATATATATATATATATATATATATATATATATATATATATATATATATATATATATTAGAACACAACGAACAAGACATAAAGAAAGACAAATGCATGGTCGGATGGGGACAGGGTCAAAAGATTATCAAAATCTTTTTGCATTGTTCTTCTATATTAGTTGTTAACTCCAATTTGATTGTTTATTATTAATTAGTAACTTCTATTGCGCCGATATCTAATGCACAAGGCATCAATCAATGGCGCACCAAAATCAGACCGTTCGTGTCAATGTCCAAAAGAAGCTGAGAGGCAACCTATAGTGTGGATATGCGATCAGATCCCTTCCTTCTTCCTTTCGTTTCTCCCATTTCTCTGACTGCATCCTTCTTGGTCCGCCTCACTGACTGCATGGCTCCATGTTGTATTGTCGATTGCGGGTGACGATGGAGATGTATTCGTCGATTGGGGTGACGACTTAGGCCTTCTTTAATAAGTAGCAGCAGAATTAAATAATGAATAGGCCTATATCAGTAGCCTGAAGAATATCCAAAATTAAGCAATTTAGACAAAACCTAAATTGTGGAGTGACATCCCGAATCCTTCCCTTCTTTAACACCTCTCTCTGTCCATGACTTCATACAGATAAAATGGCTTAGATGGGGATAAAGGTTCAACAAACCTCGACAGTTTAAATATTTAATATGGTTTCGCTCTACGTATAGGCCTAATTTTTATGTTGTTATCGTTAGCAGCTTGCTAGTGTTTGCATCGGACTATCGACGCGACGGTGTTTCTTTCAGCGTTACCACTCCTTGGGTTTTTTCCACAAGATTTTGGGTTTTTTAATCCGAACTGGGTTTTTTCCTGGAGACCTTGGGTTTTTTGCTTGGGTTTTTCTTGCTTTATTGAACCCCTATTTTTCATTAATTTAATCAATTTTTGCAATGGTCTGGATGATCGAGGTTAATAAATAAATTGCGCAATGTGTGCAAGCATGTGCTATAATAGTCTAATGCTATATTTAATATATGACTCTTAAGAATAAATTAATGTGCTATACTAGTCTACTGCTATATTTAAAAACATAGCTCTCAAGACCAGGGACCCGGGAACATATGGCGCCAAAGGCGCCTATGCTCACACAAGTTTTGGCTCTGTGGCGCTGAGGCAGGCGCATACTCACACAACTTTTTGGTCATTAATACAATAAAAAAATCATTGGCGCCTAAATTTTAATAGTGATTAGATAAAATATGAGCGCCTCTGTCTTGCAGGGCCAAAGCTTATGCCGATGCACTCAATAGAAATAACAGAAGGCCTAATAGAACCCTGACCTCAGGGATGGGTCAGCAAGTTAAGCGACTGCCAGAGAGCAAGAGAATCACGAATAGTGGAAACCTTATACTCTTGGGGTCTGAAAGCTACAACAGTTGTTAGCAAGACCCTCCTCTAGTTTGAAGTAACCATCGAGAAATCCTATGAAAGATAGGATTTCTCGATGGTTACTTCAAACTAGAGGAGAGTTTTTATGTGACACACGCAGTATATCATCCTACAAGACTGCATGGGGAGAGAGGGGTTGAAATTCGCAGGACAGCTCCTTATTAAGACAGCTGTAATGTATATATATGTATTGAATTCCATCTTGAATTCCATATCGAATTCCATCTTGTGGGACATGGAGTTTGTAGTTGACCAAGCCGTTCTAGCTACAGTGAGTAGGGTTAGGTTAGGTTTGGGTTAGGGTTAGGGTTTGAGTTATGGTTTGGGTTAGGGTTATGGTTTGAGTTAGGGTTAGGGTTTTGGTTAGGGTTTTGGTTAGGGTTAGGGTTTGAGTAAAGGTTAGGGTTTGAGTTAGGGTCTGAGTTAGGGCTAGGGTTTGAGTTAGGGCTGGGGTTAGGGTTAGGGTTTGAGTTAGGGTTAGGGTTTGAGTTAGGGTTTGAGTTAGGGTTTGAGTTAGGGTTAGGGTTTCAGTTTAGGGTTAGGGTTTGAGTTAGGGTTTGGGTTAGGGTTAGGGTTTGAGTTATGGTTAGGGTTTTGGTTAGGAATTGGGTTAGGGTTAGGGTTTGAGTTAGGGTTTGAGTTAGGGTTAGGGTTTGGGTTAGGGTTAGGGTTTGAGTTAGGGTTAGGCTTAGGGTTTGAGTTAGGGTTTGGGTTAGGGTTAGGGTTTGAGTTAGGGTTAGGGTTTGAGTTAGGGTTTGAGTTAAGGTTTGAGTTAGGGTTAGGGTTTGGGTTAGGGTTTGAGTTAGGGTTAGAGTTGGGGTTAGGGTTTGGGTTAGGGTTTGAGTTAGGGTTAGTGTTTGAGTTAGGGTTAGGGTTTGAGTTAGGGTTTGGATTAGGGTTAGGGCTTTTGTTACGGTTTGGGTTTGAGTTAGGGTTTGAGTTAGGGTTTGGGTTTGAGTTAGGGTTTGAGTTAGGGTTAGAGTTAGGGTTAGGGTTAGGGTTTGGGTTAGGGTTTGAGTTAGGGTTAGGGTTTGAGTTATGGTTAGGGTTTGAGTTAGGGTTTGGGTTAGGGTTAGGGTTTTGGTTAGGGTTTGGGTTAGGGTTAGGGTTTGAGTTAGGGTTTGAGTTAGGGTTAGGGTTTTGGTTAGGGTTAGGGTTTGAGTTAGGGTTAGAGTCAGGGTTTTGGTTAGGGTTAGGGTTTGAGTTAGGGTTTGAGTTAGGGTTAGGGTTTGAGTTAGGGTTTGAGTTAGGGTTAGGGTTTAGTGTTAGGGTTTGAGTTAGGGTTAGGGTTTTAGTTAGGGTTTGGGTTAGGGTTAGGGTTTTGGTTAGGGTTAGGGTTTTGGTTAGGGTTTGAGTTAGGGTTTGAGTTAGGGTTTGGGTTATGGATTGAGTTAGGGTTTGAGTTAGGGTTAGGGTTTGAGTTAGGGTTAGGGTTTTGGTTAGGGTTTGAGTTAGGGTTTGAGTTAGGGTTTGAGTTAGGGTTTGAGTTAGGGTTTGAGTTAGGGTTAGGGTTAGGGTTAGGGTTTGGGTTAGGGTTTATGTTAGTGTTTAAGTTAGGGTTTTTGTTAGGGTTAGGGTTTGGTTAGGGTTAGGGTTTGGGTTAGGGTTTGGGCTAGAGTTTGGGTTAGAGTTTGGGTTAGGTTTAAACAAACAAATATATATATATATATATATATATGCAGGGTGCACCGGCTCAATCTGTGGTTGTAGCTTGTCGCGAACCTTTTGTGGTTGCGTCGCCTGTTGTGATGGTTCTTGGTGCCTTTGGATATATTAAGGCCAAAGGGTGTGTACGTCATCAGTTGATGGATCCAGTATAGTTCACGTATAAGACGCGGTCCACGAAAGGACGTGTTCTTAAATGCAAGGTTGGCATCACTGCTATGGTATTATTACTGAATGTGTGACTTGCTCAAATAAGTAAGGGTTTTTAACACAAATAATTTTTTAACATGGTTAATTTAATATAAGTAATTTTATTTTACACTATGTGATTTGAAATTACAAATTACATAGAAAATGTAATTCACTTACAAATTACAAATTATGAATATTACCTTGACACAGAACAACAAATTACCAATTAGGCCTAAGCTTGTAATTGAAATTATGTAATACATCAATTAAATTACTTAAATTATATAGTATGATTAACTTTTCCAGTGTTTGTAAAAAAGGACCAAAATTTAAAAAAATCACATCAGATGTATACAGGCCTTGGCCTTTAACCGCCTCTTATATAACCAAGGCAAACCTTCTATAGGTTTTCCTTGGTTGGCTCACCCAACCTTTAAACACTTCCCGAGCCTCTGCTCAAGACTAGAGGAAACTGCAGACTGAGACTGTACTTTCTCGGAAATTTCCCCGAAGTAATCAGCTGTCACTTTTTTAAAACTTAAGAAATAATATTTTGAGTTTCATTATGGAAGTCTGCAGGAGGTTTTTAGTGGGGGCGAAATTTTGTTAGGAGGGCAAATTTCTTTGGGAGGGGCAAAATGATGTTTGTGCATTGAAAAAAATTTGCATAGAAAAAAATTTAAAAGTAAATAATGATCAAGAACTGTACCTAAATAATTAAGTGTTTTTCGCATTGAAAATCGTTTTCGGACTGTTGTAATAATCATAATAATCGTAAAATTTTATTTTGGTTAAATATTTGCAAAATCCAGCGCCCCCTATGAGTTTCATAGTCTTTTATTTTTACTCTTGCTTCAGAAATAAAAAGTAAGATGTTCGATATAAGTAATAATTCACGTGATCGGACTCAGAGATGAAAATGAAAACATGTAGGCCTATATTAACATTTTTAATCTGCCTTGAACATTAACTAATAATTTTTAGCAATTAACAATTACCCATAAAATTGTAAAAATGAAAGATTGAAATGAAAAATAGAACAACACTTTTATTACAGAATTGGTATAATTGCATTATATTATTATATTTTATCTTATAATTCGTTTATTAATTTAAAAAGTCTGCAGAAAAACCACCTTGGGTTTTCTTGGGTTTTTAATGTCTAAACTTGGGTTTTTCATTTTTTATGAGTGGTAACACTGGTTTCTTTATCCCTGGGAGACTGACTGGTTTCAGGACTGTTTAAAATTAGAATTCGACTCAGGGTTTTATTATTAGGCGGCTATTGTTCGCAGAAGGCGCCTTTTCACCGTGCGACAGTTCTATGGTGTAGAGTGTAGAATCACAAGTGAAGAGCGTTGAGCAGAACGCTTTCGGTGTTTGTCTGCATTCATCGCTTCTTAATAGATATAGTTCATGTCTGATCAGTTCAGTCGAAGATGGTGGAGTTTGTGAAGAGACTTGAGACTCACTCGCTCGCTCGCTCGTTCACACACTCACTCGCTCACTCATTCAATCAGTCACTCAACCACTTATTCAATCGGTCACTCAGCCTCTTAGTCGCTCACTCACTCACTCACTCACTCACTCACTCACTCACTCACTCACTCACTCACTCACTCACTCACTCACTCACTCACTCACTCACTCACTCACTCACTCACTCACTCACTCACTCACTCACTCACTCACTCACTCACTCACTCACTCACTCACTCACTCACTCACTCACTCACTCACTCACTCACTCACTCACTCACTCACTCACTCACTCACTCACTCACTCACTCACTCACTCACTCACTCACTCACTCACTCACTCACTCACTCACTCACTCACTCACTCACTCACTCACTCACTCACTCACTCACTCACTCACTCACTCACTCACAGACTCAGTTAGTCAATTAGTCAATCAGTTAGTCAATCGGTCAATAAGTTAGTTAATCAGTTAGTCACTCACTCAATCAATTAATCAAACTCCCCATCAAACTCTCCATGGTCTGTGAGTAAAAATGTAGGCCTCATATCCTGTATGATGACTGCTTTTGAAAAAGTATACGGTGAACGTCAATCAATAGATGATTTTATATTAATGCAATTAGAATATAGGCCTACTCGTTACTTTGACTGTTGAATTTTTATGTTCATAGAATGTTGATGTCTTTCATACGACTGGCGTTGGTCAGTCACAGAAACAACAGCTGCTGCTGCTGTTGCTGCTGCTGCAGGTCGACTACACAGCAGCCATCGTCTGCTTCATCCTTAAGTTGATGCAATTGGCATGCGTATGCAGAATTATCTAGATCCACATGTTCGTATACATACTCACATCACGCGTAATTGCATAAGAATAAGTGAGCGATTATACATAGAAGTTGACCATTTTATGATATAAATTATTTATCTGAGTGTTACATGCGTAGGCTTTATCTATGCATGTCTATCTCCACTAATACACGGTGTTCACTTCCAGGCCCGTTACCAGTAAAAGGCAAGACGAGGCGAGTGCCTCGTCGTAATTTTCAAGACAAGGCAAGACAAGGCATGCCTCGTCTTACTTCGACATGAGAATTACTTTAAAATATCGTGTAAAGAGTAATAGAGTCTTTCATTACCTTGCCTGGCCTCTTCTGCAAGCGTCTGACCTAAATAATATGAATGAGTTACCGTTGATGACCTTTATATGTTCGAACGCATTCTGAGTAACTATGGAATCAGCCTATACAATTTCAAATCATCATTTTCCTTTCTTTCGTAAGTTCCGGGAATCGAAAAAAATTAAAAGATTGGCTATCTCTTTTTAAATAATAATTATTATGAAACACGTTTAAGCTACAAGTAAGCTAGGATTGGAAAACTTAGTCGGCTACATGCAGGACAAGGTCATGATGAGTCGACAACCCATAAAACGAGTACAAAGTCAGTCTAAACTTCAGTTCAGTTTCCTGACTGTGAAACAAGGAGAAAAGTTCAGTTTCTCGAATAAGAAGAAACAGCTAAGACCGTAAAACTGATGAGAGTTATTCAGCAAATGTCATTTAGGCATAATTAGGCACAGGAGAAGACGGGGCATAAACATACACTTTATGAAAACTTGCTTTTTAACACAAAAATGATTTCAACGGTCATATTTGCTAGTCGTTTTATCAATACTATCATTAAGGATATAAAACTGAATATTTTTTTTAATCAAAATTGCTAGTAGGTTACTTTATCGATATCAATGTTTTTCTTAGAATTTCTTGTTAGTTCTCTTTATCCCACCGTAATGGGCAAAGAGAAACAAATGAGATAGCCAATCTTTACCCCATTTGGTGAGGCAAAGAGATACGGCGCTCTGTTTTCTTTTTAAAATTATACTTTTACCAGCTGGTCTGAATAGAAGAAACGAATCATTTTGGCTATTTTTGGTGTTTTTCTGAATCTTCAATTTCAAAAATTTCCTCCACAAATTTTATTATCTTTTTTTTATCTCGGTTTATATGTTTTCATTTTACTATATAAAACATCTGCGGTTGACATGTAGGCTATTTCAATCTTTAGCCTTTTCAGTTAATTTCGACAATTACATTGTGAAGACTGTGGATGCCGATGGCAACTGCCTATTTGCCAGCATCGCTGATGGAAATTTGATGTATTAATACATCTTAGAACAGTTGAACAACACAATTTGAGTCCTGCAAAAATCCACAAAACTGTAATGTTTACTTCAAAAATTTGCTTCGGCTTCAGATACGACCATAGTTGCAGACAGGCTTTTACAGAGCAAAATCCTGCTTCTATTGGCTGCTTTTACTGGCTTTAACATGTTCTAAAGCTCACCAACAGTATCTAAGCATCTACAGTATCTAAAAATTTCCTGGACCCTACAGTTTCCACCAATAAAAATCAACGAAACAACAACCAATCAAAATCAACGAAACATAAAGCAATAAAAATCAACGAAACATAAACCAATCAAAATCAAAGAAACATCAACCAATCAAAATCAACTATATACTAACCATTCAAAATCAACGGTATATCAACCAATCAAAATCAAAGAAACATCAACCAGTCAAAATCAACTATATATTAACCAATCAAAATCAACGCTATATAAACCAATCAAAATAGACAATCAATCAACATTCAAAATCAACAATTAATCTACAATCAACACAAACGATCAATCAACTAATCAAAATCAACGATAAAGCGACCAATCAAAATCAACGATCAATCAACCAATCAAATTCAAAGAAACATCAACCAATCAAAATCAACGAAATATAAACCAATCAAAATCAACGAAACATCAACCAATCAAAATCAACGATCAATCAACCAATCAAAATCAACGAAACATAAACCAATCAAAATCAACGATGTATTAACCAATCAAAATCAACGATATATTAACCAATCAAAATCAACGATATATCAACCAATCAAAATCAATGAAACATCAACCAATCAAAATTAACGAAACATCAACCAATCAAAATCAACGATATGTTAACCAATGAAAATCAACGAAACATCAACCAATCAAAATCAACGAAACATAAACCAATCAAAATCAACGATCAAACAACCAATCAAAATCAACGAAACACCAACCAATCAAAATCAACGATGTATTAGCCAATCAAAATCAACGAAACATAGACCAATCAAAATCAACGATCAACCAACCAATCAAAATCAACGAAACATAAACCAATCAAAATCAGCGAAACATCAACCAATCAAAATCAACGAAACATCAACCATTCAAAATCAACGATCAATGAACCAATCAAAATCAATGAAACATCAACCAATCAAAATTAGCGAAACATCAGCCAATCGATATCAACGATATATTAACCAATCAAAATCAACGAAACATCAACCAATCAAAATCAACGATCAATCAACCAATCATAATCAACGATATATTAACCAATCAAAATCAACGAAACATCAACCAATCAAAATCAACGAAACATCAACCAATCAAAATCTACGAAACATCAACCAATCAAAATCAACGATCAATGAACCAATCAAAATCAATGAAACATCAACCAATCAAAATCAATGAAACATCAACCAATCAAAATCAACGATATATTAACCAATCAAAATCAACGAAACAGCAGCCAATCAAAATCAACGAAATATCAACCAATCAAAATCAACGATCTATCAACCAATCAAAATCAACGATATATTAACCAATCAAAATCACCGAAACATCAACCAATCAAAATCAACGATATATTAACCAATCAAAATCAACGAAACAGCAGCCAATCAAAATCAACGAAACATCAACCAATCAAAATCAACGATCTATCAACCAATCAAAATCAACGATCAACCAACCAATCAAAATCAACGAAACATAAACCAATCAAAATCAGCGAAACATCAACCAATCAAAATCAACGAAACATCAACCATTCAAAATCAACGATCAATGAACCAATCAAAATCAATGAAACATCAACCAATCAAAATTAGCGAAACATCAGCCAATCGATATCAACGATATATTAACCAATCAAAATCAACGAAACATCAACCAATCAAAATCTACGAAACATCAACCAATCAAAATCAACGATCAATGAACCAATCAAAATCAATGAAACATCAACCAATCAAAATCAATGAAACATCAACCAATCAAAATCAACGATATATTAACCAATCAAAATCAACGAAACAGCAGCCAATCAAAATCAACGAAATATCAACCAATCAAAATCAACGATCTATCAACCAATCAAAATCAACGATCAACCAACCAATCAAAATCTACGAAACATAAACCAATCAAAATCAGCGAAACATCAACCAATCAAAATCTACGAAACATCAACCAATCAAAATCAACGAAACATAAACCAATCAAAATCGACGATATATTAACGAATGAAAATCAACGACATATCTACCAATCAAAGTCATCGATCAATCAACCAATCAAAATCAATGATCAATCAACCAATCACATTCAACGATCAATCAATCACTTATTTATTGCCAGAAATCTTAGCTTGCTATTGTTAGTGTTGTATCAATGTGTCAATTAAAGGGAAGGGGTTGAGGAGGGTTTGGGAAGGAAAGCAGGGGATCGGGCGGGGGCGGGATGGGACAATAATTGAGGGGACGTAAGGATAGGGAAGCGGAGAGGACAGGACGGGTGGGCAGGGGACGGGGAATGATTTGCCTCGTCTTGATTTTGCCTCTGGTTACGGGCCTGTTCACTTCCCATAATTATACTTACACAGATTCATGCAAACATACATAGCCTACAATCCTTACATGCAGACATACATGCGTACACTTGCAGATACATACATACATACATGCAGAATCCGAGGAAGAAGCAGAATACATACATATACATGTACACATACAAATACATGTAATACGTCTGCAGTTGATGCGTGCACTGAAATAGTCTGGCTGCCCACATTGCTGTGCAGAAGCGAAGAATAGGATTGAGCGCATCACCCTCCTCGTCCTCCTCCTGCGCTCTACTGCTGCAGCCGCTTCTTCCTTCGTTTCTCCTTCATTCCATCGGCAGCGTTCATTTACGCTTGACATGTTCCTTTTCTCCGGTGTCCGGTTAATGTCCCAATGATTCACTGATTCCATGAATCTCGATTTGCATCGACGAAGAAGCAGAATCCTCTTCTAGTCGTCGTTGTCCTCGTCGTCTACTCTGAATAGTCGCTGCTCTGTTGACTTGACATCGGACAACGGATGGCGCTTTAGAAGCTCCTTGATAAAATCCCGCGATGCTACAAAACCTAAGTAATGGTTTCGTTTTCCTGGTTTTCGTCGAAGTAGCGACTATTTGTCGAACGCTGAATGAAGCCAAAGGTAGGCCGCAGATTCTGCCACTAGACATTATTATTATAGGTAGGTCTACTCTGCAGGTCGTTTCGTACGGTTATAAGTTCTATTATGCCTGTTCTCTTGTTCTTTCTGACTGAATTTTATCGCTTGTAATACTCTCTTCACTCTTTCAGATGATTGAATTTAACTCTCCATAATTCCTGCATTTGACGATATTATACTATATGGCATTTCTTTAATTTCACCCAGATTTAAGAGAGCTCGAGTGTTTGCGCTGAGTAAATCTGTAGCGACAGTTAAACAGCAACATTAAACCCGGTGAATAATTGGCCTTCGTATTGGAGTTAAACAGTCTGCGCTTGGGCTTAATGAGTCCGTCACCTATAGCCGATATAATAGCTTATAAGCAGATGATTATGCATGCGTGATGGAGGTTTTGATCTGATCTAATTACTTCTATAGCGCTATTACCATAAATCACCAGTCGATGGTCGTCTCAAGAGAAGTCGAAGTATTAATTTTTAAAAGCTAATTAAGAGATCAAGATCTTCAACGTCGAACCCTTGTGCCACTCTTCTTTTGATCGAGAATTGGCGTTGATGCAATTTAATTACGAGAAGAGAGATTTGATACAACGCATTCACGTGTATTCTAACGAAGCCTTTCATTTACGAGAAGCCTTCTATATATGTAAAATTAAAACGAAAACACTCATATTCTCTGTTAAGCTATAAAAATGTAAAGCAGAAACACGGCCAGGATTAAAAATGTGTGCATATATTTATACATACACAACTATGTCTTTTTGTGTAGCTTATAATATACAATTATACATAGTGATATGTAAATGCATGAGATTTCTTCTATATAGGCCCATTAGTCCAAATAGCAACTGCGTAACTAGACCAGTAAACTAGACATGCATATTCAGAATATGTAGCCTACGTGTAGGCCTACGCATGTGTATATTTTTATGTATATCCTTTGTAAGAGAAGATGCGAACTTTATAATTGACCGGCATTAGGCCATTTCCACACCGATCAACGTTACTTAATGGAAGTAGAGTTTCTATATAGACAGACACACTAAGGTAGAGAAAATGCGATACCTACGAAATGCACAATGCGTATCCAGGATATATACACATATAAATGTTTGTATAAATATAGCACGAGATATAATAGGCCTACAATATGTATAATATGTCGATTTCCCGAGAGGCTGTTTTTCGATTTCTATAGGCCTAGAGGCGGAAGTAATTCGGTGCTACGTGAACCTATATGCCTCGTATATCTTGCGCGATGAGTCGATAATGCGCCTATATATGAGGACGAGGTGTCAGTTATTGGAAGAGGCTAAGGGAGGAGGAAGAGGACGAGGAGGAGGAGCATTAAATGGAGAAATGGTGTGGATGTAGGACTAGGGGCAGGCAGTGCAAAATGGAAGAGCATATCATGATCCATTATTTGTCCGTCGCTCATAGAGGCGTGAGAGAATGACTTGACTTTCCACAGAAATAGGAATCGCATAAATGCTGTGTTCGGCGAAATGTTCATCATGAGATCTATAGACTGGCGCATGGATGAAGGAGCAGATTTCAGTTGTTTGGCTGAAGCAGTTACCTCACACCATGAAGGCCAGATATGGGTGCTTCATTGGTTACTTCCGTCAAATAACAAAAGATTGATAAAAAGGCATTTACAGTTGTGTAAAAATGTGCAGAAATTTTGTTATCGGTGCTTGTAAAATAGAATACATTTGACAGCTGCAGTCTTCTGACACACAGACATACGGAGTTAATGTTGCCAGAAGTAAACATACTATAGGCCTATGTATCACTGCGGATCTATATATACTTATATTCAAATTATGCTATTGCTATATAGATAGGCCGACTACCATACGTGTATAGTCCTATTTCTAATTAACTCAGACGATGCTAATAAAACCTAGAGGGGAGAAATCATGCTATTTATTCGTCAGACAGCAACGTAGCACGACGCCATAGAACTACGATCAGTGATCTGGCAATGCCACTGAGCTGCATAGATGGCAGCAGAGTCCGTAGTTGGTAGCAGCCAGTCGTTGAAGCTAGCAGATGTGAATACTTAATCGGCGGAAGCAAGAGGAGATGAAGAAGCCACTCGGATGCTGCTGCTTCTGCGGCTGCTGCTATAGGCTGTGATACGATCACCATAATAATTAGCCCAGAAGAACGTACTTAAAATGGTCGGCTTGCTATAGCTCAGTTGTTTAGGTTGTTTTTTTGTATTTCTCTTTGCTTGAAGGTTAGTTTTAGTTTTGTTGGCAGTTGGTTTTGGTTTAACTGTTGGTTGCTTTTTTGCTGGTTCGTTCTTAGTTTGTTAGTTCTGTTGGTTTATTGAATTGTTCTCTGTTCTTCTGCAGGCTGGATATCTTGCCGGTTTGTTAATTTTGATTGTTAGTTTTTTCAGTTGACTGTAAGTCTGTTTGTTTTATTTAATGGTTGCTGCTTTGTAGTTGGTTTATTATTTGTTGTTTTTTTGTTTTTCTGATTGGATTTTCCAGCTAACTGTTTGTATAATTTGGTTCTTTGGTTGACTTAATGGTGGGCTGATTGATTTCGTGGTTGGATTGATACCTGGTTGGTTGGCTCCTGATAGGCTGAATCGTATGTCTAATGGTTGAGTGCTTGATTTACTCGTTCGGCTCATTGTTGACTGAAAGAGATGTACGAAAGCCCGGATGGAGACAGACAGACATAATCCATCGAGGCAGAGAACCAAACATGGAGCCAGTCAGAGAGGCTGACCGAGAAGGATGCAGTCAGAGAAAGAGGAGAAACGAAAGGAAGGAAGGAAGGAAGGAAGGAAGGAAGGAAGGAAGGAAGGAAGGGTGGCAGAGAGAGATACAAAGCAGGGATCTGATCATAGTGGACAAGTGTCGCTGGCTATGTAAACGGTGTTGTCAGCGGTCGACAGATGGCGTCATCAGTCGTTTCAATCGTCTCCACCAGATGGCGAACGATCGACATAATAAGACACATCCCCATTAATCCTCATTTTTACCCTGCTGTTTTTGCCATGGTCCACGTGAGCCAATTAGGGGTCTGTCGGTCGGTCGACCTATCTCTCTCCTGCAGTCGCTCAGAGGCACCGCCGCATGCTTATCCAAAATGCTCCTTTATCGCTCAGTCGTGCTGCGTTTAGTGTCGTTAAATTATAAGATCCACGCTTATCTGCTTAGATGCCGGTATAAATTGGAATTATACTCGATTCTGCGAAGCATTTATGTAGACCCTATATTTCATATTTAGCTTATATGGAGTTTCTTAAAAACTGTATGCAATCGAGTTGCAATCGGTAAAGAGCTGCTGCTCTGCCCCTCCTCTCTGTCTCTGTCTGTCTGTCTGTCTCTGTCTCTGTCTCTGTCTGTCTCTGTCTGTGTCTCTGTCACTGTCTCTGTCTCTGTCTCTGTCTCTGTCTCTGTCTCTGTCTGTCTCTGTCTCTGTCTCTGTCTCTGTCTCTGTCTCTGTCTCTGGATGGAAGGATAGATGGAAGGGACGAAGAAAAGAAGGAAGAAAGAAAGGAAGGACAGGAAGTATTAATGGACGTACAGGCAACAGGAGGAACGAAGTAACGGATAGGATGGAGGGAGGGGCAGACGGACGGACGGAAAGACTTAAGAACAGACTGAGGGACAGATATGACGGATGGAAACTCGGAAACACACACGGACGGATGGAGAGACGGAGAGATGGATGGATGGAGAGACGGAGAGATGGACGAATGGAGAGACGGAAAGATAGACGGATGGAGAGACGGAGAGATGGACAGATAGAAAGACGGAGAGGTGGACAGATGGAGAGACGGAAAGATAGACGGATGGAGAGACGGAGAGATGGACGGATGGAGAGACGTGGAGATGGAATGGATGGAGAGACGGACGGATGGATAGAGAGAAAGATGGACGGAAAATTTGTGGACGCAGGTTCTAATAGTTAGAGTTAAACTTTGGACCTGTCACCCTAGAGGCAGACCAAAGTCGGCAAAGCTACTGTTTTCCGAATATACAATATTCATGGGTATTTGATTATAGTGTCCGTTTCATAACGCAAGCGAATAAGCTAGATTGGATTAACCCTCGGAACATTGCATCTCGTCGCCAACCATGCATTGCATTCGGTCCATTATTGGTCATCGGGCGTCAGCTTTAGCTTCCTGTAGGATGCTCTGGAGCCATTGTCCCCACCCCGAGATTTCGCCAAGCGTCCTTTGACGGCTCCATAGGTCTTTGAAGGAGTTTGGCGTCTACTAAAAGCCCTGCTAGGGACATTGCTTAATGATTGGTGCAATACTCATCTTTCTATATTTTCCGAAATTCATATCGATTTTCGTTCGTTGTACTCTACATGCTGCTAAATTCCACTCTGCCTCTCTCTGCTCTTCTCCTCTCTCCTTCTCTCTCATCTACTGGACTACACCAGCTACTACTTTTTAGACTTAGTAAAAGCTTTGGTGTCTTTGGAACTGTCATAAACTGGCTAGCTTCTTACTTCTGCAATCCGCCTCAGCAAATGGGTATTAATTTGACTGGCCGAGCTGTCTATACTGCTGGTGTCTCACAGAGGTCTGTTCTCGGCTCCCTATTATTTACGATCATTATTATTTCATCAATCAGCCGCATAGCCAATCACTTTGGAGTCCAGTTACAGAAGTAGGTCCTATCCCGATGATGCTTAGCTCTACATTGCTCTGTCACCAACAGATCGGTCCGACAAAGTTGAAGAGTGCCTTTCTTCAGTGCATGCGTGGTTCTGCTTCAACGGTCTTGCTATAAACCCAGATAAATCTGAAGCATTCATGTTTGGTTCAAGCCCACGACTACGCTCCTTTTCTCCCCAATCCAGCACTGACCTTGCTGGCACTATTGATTCGCTATCACAAAATTTTAAAACAGTGAACGCTTGGAGTGACTCTGGACAGTAATTTTACATTTCGACCCCACATAACAAACCTTTGCAAATCTTGTTTTCACCACATCAGGCCAGTACGTCACAAAAAGTCTGCTTCTACCAAAGACATGTCACAGACCATATCCTGCTCTCTTGTCTGCTCTAGCCGCGATTATATCAGTTAGGCTATGTGTTGCATGTAGGCCTATCTCAGATCTTCAAATTAAGAGGCTTCAAAGCATTCAAAATGCCTTGGCCCGTGTGATGTTAGCTATAGATACCTGTCTATACTCGTAGAAACTCCTTAATCCTGCACGGTCGGCTGTATTGGCTTCCTGTTGAATTCATAAAAAATATTTAACCTGGCCTGTTTGACCTATAAAATCCCCACAACGAGCACGTCCACCTACTTTCAACCACTATTATCTCCGTACGTCCCTCCCCTCAGTCTTCGGTCTTCGGATATGGGTCTTTTGGTTGAGGCTCGATGTGACACTGTCATGGGCTCTCGTCCATTCCATGTTGCTGCCCCAATGAATGGAATCACCTACCTATGTCTGTTCGATGCTCGAACTCTTTCTCTTCCTTTAAGAAACGCTTCAAAGCTCACTATTTCTCATTGGCTTTCAAGCATCCGGATATCTAACTGCTCCTCACCTGGCGACTGACAAACCGCGTCTCAGATTCGCATTTCTGTGTGACTTTGCGCGGGTTATAGATGTTTGTTATGATCAAACAACATAATAACCGATGTACGTCTGTCTGTCCCGTAACAAACACTATTGTGACGTCACTATACTGCCGCCTTGGCGACGGCTGTCTTGACGATGATTGTATTGACGACGGCTATAGGCCTATAATATGACGTCATAATATAACGGGGAAGTAAGCTTAATTGTTATCACTGCAATAATGGTTTTATATTCCGTGATTTTTCACAGGTTACAGCTAGTTAAACAACATAATAACCGTTGTACGTCTGTCTGTCTGTCTGTCTGTCTGTCTGTCTGTCTGTCTGTCTGTCTGTCTGTCCGTCCCGTAACAAACACTATTGTGACGTCACTATATACTGCCGCCTTGGCGACGGTTGTCTTGACGACGGCTATAGGCCTATAATATGACGTTATTGTTATCACTGCAATAATAATTGTTTTTTATATACCGTGATTTTTCACGGGTTACAGCTAGTAATAATATAATACACACCGCCTCGATAGAAAAGGCCTAAAGTCACGCAACTCTCATCCAAGATTAGGTTTAGTCACATACGTGATTTCGGAAGGCCGTTTCTGTTGTCCATCGCTGATTCAGTCCAAGACGAAAAAGCCATTAACTAAGCGAACTTATTAGATGTACCACTAATACACCAGTCGGCTAGAGTGCTTAGCACAGCAGCGCTTACATACTGACCTGATTCGGCCGAATGTAAATGTACATGTAAATCTTCCAAAATTCTCAGCGCCACACAAAGCAGCGTCAGGGAGATCAGCTTATCAGCGGCGCTATATCAAATCAAGTCCGCATCGAGGTTGACATTTAGGACCAATATTCCAGACCGTGGCGCAACGGGTTATCCATTTTCTCCAATAATGGATGATCACAGCATGGAGCAACACTTTGGCCAGCTTGGCAGCTCCAAAACATGAACGTAAGAAAGTCAAAGCACTTTGAGCCTAAAGGCACAACATGTCCTGTATTGCCTGTATCCCCTTGGTGATAGCCACCCGGCCAATAACACCCCGGCCAATAACCCCGGAGATAAATGACCCCCAGTAAAAAAAACGACCAATAACCCCAACATTCATCTTTAAATATGTATATTTGTGTAAACTACTCATAAAGCATCAAGTTATAAATAGCGTAGAATCAACGAACGTACACCCAAAGCAACACAGTATTGTTGGAATGCCATTAATTAATTATGAAATTGAGTCTACTCTCTCTTTAATAAACCGGATACAGGTCAATTTTCAGCGAGCACCTCCACAATGAAGTCCCGTCTGACATCAATCTCTGCGCTGAGTGTTAAACGCGTTCGCAAAATCTAATTTGACTAAACTATGATCCTGAGGCAACAGCTAGCCTGCGGTGGCAATGCCGATCCGGAGTGGAGCAAAGAGGGAAGCAAATTTCTCAACGGCAATTTATTAGCGCATTCGGCTGCAAGTCTTCTCCAGTTATACCCAATAACGATAACACATCCGGGTTTTTAGAGGGCTATGAGAGTGCCCGCAAACAGCAACCTGCGAACCAATTTAGGGCACTGACCACGCCAGTCAGTGCTTCAAGGAATTCCACTGACGATTCTCGGTTGTTCAGCAGGTCCAGAAGATAGAAGGTTCTGTGGGCGGAACCAGTTTGGTTCTCCAGCTGAACCGACGGGGAAGGAACCCACCGCATCATAAATTTTAGCCTCCTCCTCTCCTCGTCCTCGTCCTCCTCGTCCTCCTCCTCCTCTTCGTTGTTGTTGTTGTTATTATTATTATTATTATTATTATTATTATTATTATTATTATTATTATTATTATTATTATTATTATTATTATTATTATTATTATTATTATTATTATTATTATTATTATTATTATTATTATTATTATTATTTTTACCCGAGATAGATAAGATCCCTCAGGTGATAAAAAAATTGTCCGGAGACAGAAAAATGAGCATCTGGAATGGTTACGTCTCCTCCAATTCTGGCATATAGGCCTAACGAAGATAGGACTACCGCGAAAAGCGACGGCGTTGAAGCGCTGGATGATTATTGAGAGCCGCTGAAAAAGATAGATAGCTTCTCGAGTGTCCGGATATATACGTTACGAGTCAGGTTGCGCTCCAAGTCATATACAAAAGTAAGGCCACTGTTGTTTATGGTACCCAAGGTTTCAAAGGCCAGGAGGATAAATTCGTATGAATCGAGCAATTAAGGCATTGTATTTTGAATTCTTTCTTGCTGCAGCCATCTCGACCGCCGCACCAACCTTTACAGCAGTTGCTGGTAAGTATGAGGCAGCAGTCAACATATTATTATTATATTAATAATGTTCGAGTTAAAAATGATCCCTCAGGGACTTCATGATTAGTAAAGTTTTTAAGTGTATGGAACGGTTAGAACTCCTCGGGCTCGGGCAAAAGGTTAGCAAAAGTTCCGCAAATTGCAACAGCGTTGAAGTGTTGGATGGTCAGGAAAATAAGTTGAAACAAGTAATTATTTTTTATATTATTATTATTATTATTTTTTTGCCCCAAGGTACATATGATCCCTTGGGGACTTAGATATTAATTTGTTGTTATGTTATTTCCAGGAGATCAGGCCTCGTCCTCTGGTTATTATTATTATTATTATTATTATTATTATTATTATTATTATTATTATTATTATTATTATTATTATTATTATTATCATTGTCATCATCATCATCATCATCACCATCATCATCATCATCGTCGTCGTCGTCGTCATCGTCATCATCATCATTAGAATGAGGAATTTGAGCGGCTGAGTGAAGTTCCAATAAATTCCGTTTCTGGTTGACAAAATCTCTGCTTCGTCTTTAATGTTGTGGTCGTCTTATGATCTAAGTGTATTTTGATGCTATGTGCATGAAACGAACGAAGAAAGACATCGAAACAGACGGAGAAGGATGCAATGAGAGAAAATGGAGGAAGGAGGAATGTCAGTTTGACTGTTCCTCGTCGTCGTCCTCTGATCCACGTCTATTGTTTTCTGTTGTGTGGAAGTGAATATAAAGCGAACGTCGAAAGGATTCGATCGTTATCTATCACTGTTCTGCATGTCAATGGCCTCAAAGGTTGCTGCTGCTGCTGCTGCTGCTGCTGCTGATGCTGTTGGCTGCTGCTGCTGCTGCTGCTGCTGCTACATAGAGATTCATCCCTTAGGTGGCGTCGTCGTTATATAGGGCAGTGATGGCATCAGCGGCCGACAGAGGAGGAGAAGGAGGACTCAGGAGGCTCTGCATGCACGCACGGTCCTTCGGTCGTCCCTTCCGCTCGGCACGGTCGACGAACCGTGCCGAGCGCGATGGATGGATGGACGGAAGGAAGAGTGGACTGGTGGAGCCGTGGGCCCTGTAAATATCCCGTTAGCATCCAATTTATGCCATCTCGGAATTCTTAAGACGTTCTGCGGCAGAGTCAATGTAATGAGAGGCAAGCAGGCAAAGGCACCGAGCGATGCCATCGAGGCATCGTATCATTTCATCGAAGATCGTTAGAGACGCAACCGATATAACGCAATCCATCACCAACACTTCCGCTGCCTCTCCATCTTCTCTATCCCAACCGCCCCCACCCGCTCCCACCCGCTCCCACGCACTGTCTCATTTCTCTCCCTCGTTTGTGTGACTTCCTCTCTATCGAAGTCGTTTTATATATTCACCTTTGTCTCAGTGCTTTTGCTTATGTTGTCTCTCTTAACGTCTTTCTATCTTTGACGTCTTATGCCTCTGCCTGCATCTGTATGTCTGGCTGTCTGTCTGTCTGCCTATCTGTCTGTCTAACTGTGTCGGTGTCGGTCTTGTTTCTGGATCTGTCTCTTTCACTTTATATTTCTCTGTCGATATATTTAATTTCCCCTTACCCCTTATATCTCTGTCTCTTTGTCTGTCTCTTTGTCAGTCTCTGTATATACGTGCCTACGTTTAAGTTTCCGTCTCGCTGTGTCACGTCCATCCGTCTACCAGTCTTTTCCTTCTGCCTCTTTTGTTCTCAGTCTGGTACTCATGGCACACATTTACATCATCCAGCTCCTGACAAATCGTCGTTTTGTGTGACCTGGTAGTCAATGCTACCCGGTCAGTCAAAGCGACGACGCCACGGCTGCAGTGCGCTTGCCGCCTTGTGATTGAACGATCGCCAACACTAGCCTCTGGTTCGAGTCTTCTGAAGGGTCGACGACGGTTAGTCTCCGCTGAGACGTCGTAAGCAAGGGGCTGTTAACGCATAACTGCCTCGCCTCTAACCGAGAAACATTGTGAGTATGGAAGTGAATGGCACTACAAGTAAATCATGACGTCCACGACAGCATTCGTTCCTCGACGTGCTGGTCAGGTGAATGTCTAGATAGAAAATAACACGACAACTCCTCGTTGTTTTATTTCCCATGTGAATATCTATTGTGATTTTGGTACAGACCTAAGAACGGGGAGACAACTCATATGGCTGTCGTCAGAATGATGCGTTTTACTCAGTTCAAAGGCATGCGTTCGTTAACGCTTTTACTCTGGACAGACTGCAATGAAGAGCAATATTGCAGACACTGTCATCGTAAAGATGAAACAACCGTTATAGATTGACGGATCTACGGAGCTTGTTGCAGAGGCTGCAAATCTTCTTCTTCGACGAGAGAGAGAGAGAGAGAGACAGAGAGAGAGAGAGACAGACAGACAGACAGACAGACAGACAGACAGACAGACAGACAGAGACAGAGACAGAGACAGAGACAGAGACAGAGACAGAGACAGAGACAGAGACAGAGACAGAGACAGAGACAGAGACAGAGACAGAGACAGAGACAGAGACATACAGACAGACAGACAGAGACAGACAGAGACAGACAGACAGAGACAGACAGAGACAGACAGAGACAGAGACAGAAGCAGAGACAGAGACAGAGACAGACAGACAGACAGAGACAGACAGAGAGACAGAGAGACAGAAGAAGAGAGAGAGACAGACAGACAGACAGGCAGATAGGCAGATAGACAGAGAGACAGAGGAAGAGATAGAGATAGACAGATAGACAGACAGACAGAGACAGAGGCGATGCGGATTGCTTTGAGTGCCGCACAAATAGTCTTCCATCGCTAAAGGATGGCATTATGGCGCTCTTGCATCTTTTCCTCTCCCAACCCCCATACAGCGACAAAAGGCCATTGACACGTTGATATGACCAGGTCGAGACATCGACAGACCCAACAGCAAACAGCAGCAGCAGCAGCAACAGTGGCATCAGAAAGGACAGTGTTCAGCAGCTTCGGGGTTTTGTTTGTAGTAATCTCGACAAACACTAGACTTGTTTGTTATCAGCCTCTATCCATGCAGCGTCATGCGCAGGTCAGCATCCTCCGCCTTCTCCGCCTCCTCCTCCGCCTCCTCCTCCTTCTCCGCCTCCTCCTCCGCCTCCCCTCCGCCTCCGCCGTACATCGACGGCGATGAGGACGTCCAATGGCAGAGTCGTAGATCGTGCGTCTTCGAAGCAATATGTTCTCAATCGTAAACACTAAATTTCTAAAGCGCCATTTGAAAGCTAAGCGCAGGGCACCAGCTTATTCACGAGCGCTGGCGATGTTCGCAGCCTGTTACTTGCCACGCATCGACTCTAATTTAACAAGAACTTCATGCACCAAAAAACTAACATGAATTATAGATCTGAATTCTGAACATAAAAACCCTCCACACATAGGCTACACATGTATTTTTATGCCGAAATGGGTAGCATGTATATACATGTCAAATACGATATATCTAGACCGTAGGTCTAATTATCTAAAAATCTTTCTGCCTGTCTGTCTGTCTGTTTGTCTCTCTCTGTCTCTCTGCAGTAGATAATGGTCTAAACATGGTCAGAAAATGACTCGACTGAGTCCCAAAATTATGTCTAAATAGCATGCACATTGAATGCGATGTAGAATGAGGTCACCTACTTTCCCTCCATCCATGGAGTTGATAGCGTGATTGTGAACAGTTAATAGCATGGACGTCCGCAGGAATTTTTGTAGGGGTACAAAATGGGTTTTTTTTGGGGGGGGGAAATGACGTTTTTGCATAGCTATTCATGAACACAGATAACATGTGGCAACTTTTAAAATAAATGATGGTCAAGGACGTCACCTAAATAATTGAGTGTTTTTCGCGTTGAAAATTGTGTTGGGACTGTTGTAATAATCATAATAATCAAAAGATTTCATTTTGGTCAGGTGAATGTCTAGATAGGCATTTGCAGCCCCGCAAATCCGGGGCTGCAAATGCCACCCTTGCCCCCCTCCGGACGTCCGTGATGAATAGTGCAGTTTTATTTGAAAAATATTTGCAGTTGGCAGATTGGAAAAGAAGGTACAGTTGTGATAAGAGAGGTGACAGGTCAGACTATGATTACCTCCTTTTCTATGATTTTGGAGATGAAATTTAGATCAGAGATTGGATGATAGTACGATCGATCATAAGAAGAGAGATGGTTTTACGATTAGGGCAAACTACATTATGTTCAAGACTAGTGAGGAAGCAGCCTTCAACTGGACAGAAGTTGACATTGAATGTGATAATTTGGCCAAAAATAATTACATTCTTCATTATTTCAAACCGACAGACGCAGTAAGATTACATTGAAACATGAAAGTACAATCAATATCTTAATTAACACACGGTTTGGCAGCCATGCAAGGCGCCGCCCTAGAGGGGAGTTACGGGAGTCGATCCGCGTACCTTATGCTCTCCTGACCATGAGTGTTACCACTACTCTATCCCCCCTCCCCAAAAAAGACATCGAAGCACTTTTTCAGAAGGGCAGTGGCAATGAGATCTATCATCTAAGGCGTATTGCTAATTCTGCTCATGAGATGAGAAATTAAGACTAATCTCAATGGTAGTCGTTGGTTGGAGCAAGATGAGAATCGGTGGAACAGATTTAAAGTATGAATGAAAGCACATAGGATGAAGGGACTTAGGAAAACTTGAGCTCTATAAGGACGATACCTCGTCAGAAGAAAAGCTTAAGAACCTGTCTGCAAAGGGAATAAGCTTACCTTTGTAGTATAATAATGCATTGGTCACGAAAGCTGTTTCATCTCCTCTATCATAGATTCATAGTAACATTGAAGAATAGAAGCTTTCAGAGGCAAGACACTTCGGTATGAGGCTTTGTCTGCTGAGCCAAGCTTACGGACAATGCGACATTGGCGATTAGATTTAATTATATAAAAAGCTAAATTGGGGCGTCGCCAATATCTTTCAGCCCGTCTTCGGAGTCTCCTATCATCGGCAATGTATTATAAGTTGTAGCCTACCGGCGCTGCAAATTAAGGAGCATGCTGCAACTCTCTTAGACTTATCAGGAATGTAGGCCTATTTGCCCTAATTTTCAGATAGAATTGAATGTAACTAGACAGCAAACTCGGTAGACTGTTATGTTAGGAACGACCGCAAGAGGGAGGTAAAAACGTCAACTATGAGCTTTGAAACTATGTGTATTTTTCAAAGGGCGCGGTAACCGATGAAAGAGTAAGTGGAAGGTGGGTTGTGATGAAAAGAAAGTCGAGCAATACTAGCAGTGTGACCAGATAAATATCACTCAGACTGACAGATGTTTTGAACAGCGACAGAACGGATCCGAGTAATGAAGTGCATGGCCCATGTCATGAGTTGGAAAGGAGATATTTTGCATTAGGTCATAGCTGGAAGGAGATCCATAAACTGTTGTGGGGCATAGGCCATTGTATCAATGAATATTGAAGTCCAGGAGAAGTAGAAACCGGGGATTCTCGCAGCGATTGGGATTCCGAGAAAAAAATCAGGAAGTGCAAACAACGGAGGACGGAAAACTCCTACACGAAAGTGAGTCGCCGATTTCTAGAGTCCAGGATTGCGATAAGGATTTCAAGTGATTTTGGGGCCCCTTGAATAGGTAAAGGAAAGCGAGCAAGTTTAATCATGTGCGATTTGTGAAAAAAAGGCAACTTCGTAACTAAATTCATTCTGCCGAGATTTGTGTATTCAAGCGAACGTGATGAAGGAGTTATGTCTAAAACGAAAGGAAGATGTTTGAACGTTTAGAGCCAAGTTACATTGAGTGTGAAAATAATAAAAATATCTACACGTTGCCTATCCTAATCGAGTATCATGGCTGTAATTTTGAAAAGATAAGTGATATCATAGCCTATAGAATGGATTTTAGGTGGCAGTAAATTTTTTGATCGGTTACGTGTTTGAATAAATCAGGGTTAAAGGCAAGATACCGGTAGGCCTAAATCTTTGTTTAAACCCTGAACGACACGCGAATGTCTAGAAATTTATAAATTTAAGTTAACTTAAAAAGGCGTTTAAAAGTCCATTTCGACCCAACTAGCAAAAGCCACACGAATAGGTTATACCCAAATTCCTGAAAATTAGACTACGTGTTATATAGGCCTAGTGTAGGGCCTATATAATACACCATTTACGATAATATACACACATAATAGGCCCCTATTATGCACTTGAACATGCGTGCAATACAAGTAAAATTTGATGATGCTCTTTTCAATCCGTGCATAAAACGTGGTAAAAGACTATAAAGTTAAATAAGGTTTAGTTCGATTTAGTTCATGTGTTCGTTCACAGCCGTGTTTGTTTCGAACAGCAGCGACGTATGCTCGAGCTCTGGTCGAGGAGTAGGGCCTATAGTGACAGTTGATGGCGTCACTGGTGGAGTGTCTTTCTCTGGTAGGGTGGGTGGTCGTCTTTGGTGGAGTGGGTGCCAGTCGCACGCTCCAAAACATCAAGTGTGTCGCTATTTTTATTCCATCAATTGTGGCCAAGTAGCTCCTTCAGAGAGCAGGTGCAAATTAAGCCACATGAGTCGCGTGAGCTATTATTAGCATTTAGCACACATAATTACGCTTCTGGCTCCGTCTATGCTTTATCAGGATCTGGTGCAGGGAATCGAAACGTGCGGTGGGGTTCAGCCGCTGGTATGGTGGGCATCGATGATGGAGTGGGTATCGCTCGTGGGGTGGGCATCGTGGGGTTTGGGAAACTTTGGGTGAGATTGACGTTGTGAAGATGACGATGTAGATCTTTCATGATCGATAGAGTCATTCGATGCGATTTACTGCGTTTCTTGTGACAAGTTCTGTGATCACTCGAGGTTTAGGGCCTACTTATGCCGACCATGTCTGTCATGATTCTCCTGTGTTCTTTCCATCTCTCTCGAGTCAATATTAAGCATCACATCGACAACTCTTATACCTGTTCCGCACATGGAAGATCTGTTGTTCCGTCCGTCTATCTGTCTGTTTGTCTGCCGACAGACAGACAGACAGACAGACAGACAGACAGACAGACAGACAGACAGACAGACGGACAGATAGACGGACAGATAGACTGTCACATAAACACCAGAAACGCGCTCTTCCTTTTAAATCATCTTGTTATATCGCATCAAACGCGAGTAGTGGTTGTTTGGCGAGATGACTATGCAAATGCAACGCTATTTTGCATAACCTCTGTTATCGAAGGAAACCTCCTGAGGCCTAACTAAGAAATCTATCAGATCGTTCTGCTTGATTCTGCTCTCTGCCTGCAAATGCACTTGATAGCCTTCGTCGGCTTCATTCGCTGTCTGGCACCATGTAGTAGCCAGTAGGTCGAATGGTGTTTTTAATTTGATTCAAAATCTTGCCTTTAAAGCACTGAATACCATCCTCCTAATCCGCGCTTTGCCAGCTTCATCTGTTCCTCTTCAACTTCTGCGTTCATCTAATACTCACTTTAATCAACAGGATCAACTGTAAAGATTGACTGGAAGTTGAGGGATCACTTACTTTCAGTTGCTGCCTCTCTCTCTCTCTCTCTCTCTCTCTCTCTCTCTCTCTCTCTCTCTCTCTCTCTCTCTCTCTCTCTCTCTCTCTCTCTCTCTCTGTCTGTGTGTGTGTGTGTGTCTGTGTTTCTCTCTGTCTCTCATAGCCAACGGAACCAACTGCCACAAAAGACACGGCGCGCAAATTTCACAGATATTCAAAATCACATGTCAATAGCTATAGTTTACTCTCGAGTTCTTTACTAAGATTCATCAATGAGTTTCTGTTTAGTTTCCTGACTATTGATCAAATCTAATCTTTTCGGTAATCTGTTCTAATGACTAAGGCCTATATATCGCCGTAATCATAGAGTCCAAGATATCAGTCGCTGGCTACTTCGAGTGAAATCACAATTGAGAAGTCATTGAGAAGTCATTGAGAAGTCATTGAGAAGTCATTGAGAAGTCATTGAGAAGTCATTGAGAAGTCATTGAGAAGTCATTGAGAAGTCATTGAGAAGTCATTGAGAAGTCATTGAGAAGTCATTGAGAAGTCAGGTCGAAATCCGACAGATCAGACAAACTACATTGGATAAGCAAGTTGAAAGGAATGAGTCTTAAGTTTAGACGTTAAAAACATTAAAGAATTAATTGACAGAACGAAATGCATTGGGAAGCGAAAACCATTGGCTTCTTTAAGTTTCTTAACTTCTCTTTACAGCTGAAATATCTGGAAACTTTCCGAAATTTTTACTTCGCTTTTCAGCTAAAATCCTTCAAACTTTCGGAGACTCTTTGAGTAGTATAATATAGTTTAATTATTGTAGTTTATACATAGGCTGTATAGCTTCAATGATTTTTGAGCACGATACAGATTTGGCGAGAGAGAGAGACAGAGACAGAGACAGAGACAAGGAGACAGTGAGAAAGGGACACAGGGAGAATGACAAGACTTCGATCGAGAAAGCAGCAGAGAGCAATAGCCGTCCTATAGGAATTTAGTTTAAAAGTCTGAGCCATCTGCGTGGTTTTGACAGCTACTAAATGAAATTCGGTGGATGCCTGCTGATAAAAAACGTCTTATTTATGTGAACAGAATTCAGAATTACGGAAAATCCATCTCTCTTAGCCTTGACGACGAAGGCGAGAAACGATGCGTCGTTTGGAGAACGACAATCTTCGGATCTGAATCCGATCAACTGCAGCCAAGCGACGGACAGTAAAGCCCTGCAGACGGTTTCCTTGGAGACGGGATACGATTCCGTTGCCGTGGAAACGTCAAGGCAACCACAGCGATCCAGCAATCCAGTTCGAATCTGCAGAAACACGGAAACCGACAAACATCGATTAGAATCTGGTGTTGGTGATTCATCGTCGAGCTACGACGATGACGAGAAAGACGATGAAAATGGTGATGAAAAGGAGAAAAATGGCGACGATGATGACGATGACGATGAAGATGAGAAAAACAATGACAAGAATGAGAGAAAGAGCGATACACAGTCGGACCAAGCACGGATTTCTCTATCTGACTACGACAGCGACTATCCATCATCATCGTCGTCGTCGTCGTCATCATCAACGTGGGATGAAGACAAGGCTAGCGACTACAAATATTTGAATAACGGCAACTACGACGAAGTTTATTCGGAAGATGATGATGAAGATGAAGATGATGATGATGAAGATGACGATGATGAGGGTGATGACGATAATCAAGGGAGGGTGAGTCTGAATGGAAAAGATGAACTGCAAGGAAAAAGTGGCGAAGACAGAGAGTATGATGAGGAAGAGGATGATGAAGACGAAGATGATGATGACGATGAAACACCTGTACAGGTGCAAAGTCGCCTTGTGATTCTAACGAACAGCAGCAACAACAGCGCCGAAGATTCGAACAACAACACTGTAACTACTACAGGTTGTGAACTCCACCAGTACTAGGCTACTACTGAGTTACTAATACTACAAATAGGATATTAACGCTACTAAAGCTAATGCACGAGTTTGCTAATACTACTATAAGTTTTAACGCTATCCTAGTAGGCCTACTAGTATAGGTTTATAAATACTACAGGTTTTAAACGCTTCCCTATTACTCTATAGTACTATAGTTTAATAATAAGTACAAAGGTTTAGAAGTTTATAATTTGCTGTTGCTGGTAAGGATTGTAGATCTATTTGCCATTTATTCAAACACATGTCGTAGTCCTTTTATTATTAAAAACAAATAAGAAAATAACATAAAAAATTAAGTAAGAAAGCAATATAGAACCGTCTACCATCTACCATTTAAAAGATTAACAGCTGCTTTCAAGTTAATCCTTTTAATTAGCGCAAAACTCACATAGGTCTAATGGTCTATGCATAATTATGCCAAAAATTTGGTGTTTAAAAGACGGCAAATGCTGTAGAGTGTAGATAAGAAACGACTTTATGACAAATGATTAACTCTAGTGATCTTAACATAAGCAAAGCCTATGCGAGGTCAGCCTATAGTATGCATGGACATTATAACGCTTTCATTTTTAAAAATGTTATCTTAAATAGGCCTATAAACATAGAGACAAACTTAGAAAGTAAAAGATTTCAATGTATTTCAGAGTTCACTTACTTTGATGGGAACTTTAACTATGACTATAACAAGCCACTTGATGATATGGCGCCCGATTTGTCATCGGTCGAATCGAACAGAAATAGACCACCAGCTGATCCGCCGATGGAAGAAGATGCTCTGCAAATCAGTCGCAGCAGCAACAACAACAACGACAACAACAACAACAACAACGACAACTGGACAGCGAAGAAGGTGACAGGTAATCAAACGAAAGGACGTTATTGCAAATTAACAATTTCTATACAAGTAGAGTAGCCCCCGGCGCCGCCGCCATCCGCCGCCGCCGCCGCTAAGTCTTCAAGGCGAAACCAGTCGCTAAGCTATCGACTGCTAGCGACTTCGTTAACGTTAATATTTTGCTTGTTGTTCTAATCGCGGTTTCCGAGTTTCGATTTGACGAAGGCATCAGCAGCAGGACAATAGCAACAATTGCCTATAAGGTACGAGTCACAGTGCAACAGACTAACACTCTAACAGTCGGTCGATATCAGATCACCAGTTCTTTACTTACTACCATAGTCTACCTACCTACTTACTACTTTACTAGCTATACTTACTACCACCACTCAGATGTCTGTCACGTTACCTGACGTCACGCACTTGTTTTCGTCAACAATGGCGTCTCTTCGTACACAAATAAATAAATAAATAGTGGAGATTAGAGTGCCGTAGTTCGTAGACAGTCGATGAAATCGAAACAACGATTCAGAAGCACTACGCAGTGGCTAAATGTGGATTCGAACCTGCGACCTTCCGGTTACAAGGCGCCAGCCTACACCACTACACCACCGCGTCCCTCTGCAAAATTCGCTGAAAATTCGCTGGTTTCAACGACTTCAGCCAGCGGAAAAACGGTATAGCCTAGCCATGCATATTGTTTTAAAAAATAGGCAACTCAGCCGTTGTTGCTAAATCAGACATCAACTTAAATAGCATCTTTCACATGCATGTATACTATGGCCTACGCAATGGCGAGAGTCAGATGAAGCTGGACGAGAATAGTAGAGAAGAATGTGAAACGATTCTGCAGCTTTCAACAGAATATTGCGCATGGAGGAAGATTACTTACTCTCCGCAGATAAATGCTGCGTCGAAAGAAAGGAAAAGCTCTCCCGACACAACCTAAAGTAGTCCAGAAATAAACAGGCAATGCTGGAAAGGGAAACCTTAACGAATTAACTGACCGATCGACCGGCTTAATAAATGGACAGCTCAGGTGCATGTGCTTGGTCTTAACCAGGAGATCGTCCTGGGGAATGTCCACCCGCCCCGTCGGATTGAATACGTCCGGCCGACTTTACGGGGTCCGGTCGGGATATCTGTCCCATGGGGAAGCAGTTGGTGACGACTCCCGGTTCCGATTTGCCAGAGATTAGCGGTGACTGACAGACTAAGACGAAGAAGTAATTGGGCGCTGCCATTTTGTTCCTCGGAGGGAAGGCGGCGTCTTCCGGAACAGCAAGGCAATGACTAGGGGGAGGGAAGTGCATCAGCCGTTGACCTCGAACGACAGAAAGTGTTTCGGGGAAACAGATAGGCACAGATGGACAGAAACAAACACAGATGATCTGTGTGCGCTTGACAAAGTAGCTAGGACTCACAGCCGGAAACCTCCAAAGGGACGGGATTGTAATGAAGCAGAGACATTTCTACAGAAAATGTGTCATTACGCAAGTGACTGCAAATGTAAAATAATTCTGACTGAAGAATTTAGCAGGTCTCGATATTATTGCAAAACTGTACATGACTTTGGAAATGTGTCTTCACAACCGCATTTAGTCTGCCCTGTCCTGGACCTCTGCATACAATAGGACTATTGAAGCCTTCGTGAAAGCTGCTCATTCTAATTTGGCTCGAATTTGAACTTAGTTTAGTCTTTTTTCATCTTCTTGATTCTGGAAATGTTATTCTTTTACAGGCTTGGATTAGATGTGGTTGGTTGGGCATTCGCCCTCAAAGTCCAAAAGTCAACCCCACCACAGCTATTTTAAATTCTCGGCCCTGGTTTCTGTTTGGCGATTCAATCTCCCTGGTCAGTCCCAATAACTATCTAAGATGAACTAGAGCGAAAAACAATATATGGCCTAACCTTTCAGTACAAATTAAGTTTATGCTGCAATCAATGCGGAGCTCTGCAGTATACAAACTCCATTGCACTTCCTATTTGGCTACTGGCGGCGCTATATTTGCGGTTTTGGGAATGTCCAACCTCAGGTTCTAAGTAGGGCCTAAATGCCCTAAAACTTCCTAGTATTGACCAAATTATTCAATCTATGGGTGCTGTTTTAATCCAGGCTGGTAGTCTTTTACGTACAACTGAGCCTGCGCTTTAAAACCCACAGCTAATTGATTCTAAACGGTTTGCTCTGAAGATTAGGCCTTCAACCGCGGGCACTGCATGCGGGCCCATGAACAACGTACACGTCACAGTCTCACAGATACGCCTAATTTAAACCCTCGGTCGCACACGTGATTTCGCACATCCAACTCGGTTCGGTAATTTGTTTTTTTAGTCTACCAGGTTTCTACGATATTCCAACATATGCACAGATTGACTCATGCCCTCTTGTTCAAAGGGATCGTGGATTTGCTAAATCGCAAACTAAGCTTTTTTAAACAATGGTGCCACGTATTAGTCATTTGACCAGAGTAGATGACAGCTGCAGACGACGTTCAGTGACCTCTCTGTCTGTCTGTCTGTCTGTCTGTCTGTCTGTCTGTCTGTCTCTCTCTCTCTCTCTCTCTGACTTAACACAACAGTTTCGACCAATGTTTATTCGCGGGGGCGGGGGGGCGGGGGCCGTCAATGTATGGACGGAAATTTTCCCGAATAGCAGCAACCTGAAGCTGAATCTGAAGACTACTTGACATGCCTCGTCGTCGTCGTCGTCGTCGTCGTCGTCTTCGGCCATTGTCGTTGATTTCCGTTCGTTCGTCTGTCCGTCCGTCCGTCCGTCCGTTCGTGTAAAGGCGCTATAAAATGCGATTTAGACGACGGCAAAGAGGTTAAATGGTCATTTTCTCCGTCGACTGCTGCAGCCGTGACAGCAGATGCGGCAGCAGTTGCATCAGCATCAAAGGCACAAGCAGCAGCAGTAGGGAGCCTTGAACAGGGGCCTGCGATGGACGACCAACCATCGATAGCATCTCCAAGCATCTATCTCCGTCTTCATGCGACGCGACTATAATGATCATTTCAGCGATGTGGTCGGATGATGCCTGGATGATCAGCGGGGAGGAACGCCAGTCCAGTCAGAAGGGAGAGGAAACCATCCAGAAGGGAAGAGGGAAACAGCTAGAAGCAAGAGGAAACCGGCCGGAGATGGATGGGAGACTATAAAAATTGGAAGGGAGATTGAGAAAGATGTAAAGCAGCAACCTTCAATGATGCGTGAATAAATGAGGATATGGACCTGAAACAGTCGCCAGCCACGTTCCGCTTCAGTTCACTAATTCTTCGACTACGGAGAATCAGAAAAGAGTCTAAAAATTTATTTAAAATGCGGTTTAATAGCAGGCAATGCTTACGCTTCAATTGTTTTATGGATACTTACAAAATGCGAATCGTCCAATGCACGAAAGATTTAAGAGAATGTTGTGCGTGTTGATCCATTCTTATTATTAATCCTTTAAGTAAATGTAATTGATTGCGTTTGATATGTAGTCTTTATTTCTGACGCCCAGTAAGTGTCTGAATGCAGCAGTAATTATATAGACCTGTTAATATTGCAGTAGGCCTAAAAAATGACAGGCCATTCTCGATGGATCTGGACCGATATTTTACTTTGCAGCTGGAGACAGGATGACCAGCGACAGAGTTCAAAGTCATCGCTATCACGTGTTCAGTCTGGCGTGGCTGGAGGACGAGAACTTCGTCAGCAACTTCACCATCTTCGTCTGGATTGTGGCTGCTTTCATCTTCGTTGTCATGGCAACGGCATTCTATCGGTACCGACGATATGTGAGTATAGCTTGCATCATATATCAGATAGCTCTTCATTTAACTACGGCAAAGACTATAGCATTTCTTCTTCAGCTATCATCAGAATCTTCTTCGTCATCATCATTGCCATGCATCACAAATGGAAATTGCATTACGCACTGGTTGTCCTATTAATTATGTATGCAATCCCAATTATGATAATCACTCGGCCCGTAATTAAGACAGCTGCTGTTTCAGAAGTCTCATCTGTCGAGCGGTAGGTTGTTTGTCTTGGCTCTACAGTCGAGTCAAGAATATGGCTGAACATGTCATGTGTTCAAAGACGTAGTCTGCGTAGCCTAAATGCCTTTAATAAACTAAAGATACATATATGTAAACCGTGTAGTAAGCAATTAATAAAGCCGTCCTGACAATGCATAGGCCTAACGCTATCACAAGTTACTTCTGAAGCTTAAAATTTAGGAATTTTTACTCTTTCACTGATCGTCGATTTTTAGGTCATCCCAGGACATTCGGTTTAATACCAAGCATAATAATAATTATCAAAGCACAGGGCGTCGTATCTGGTCTTGCGAAAGTAGACCCACAGTAATAAAGTCAGGGCCGTCGACAGAAATTCCGGGCCCCTAGACAGAGCAGTCGCGGGCCCCTAGACAGAGCAGTCACGGGCCTCGAAGATATATCTTTAGGCTTTATATAAATATAATATCGTACGGTCGTACGAAAAAAATAAAACGATAAAAGTGGGGGTTCGACCGTACGATATTATATTTGTATATACAACTACGATTTTATTCAGATGCTTATAGTTTAAACTGACTGTATATAAGCATCAGATAATATATTTAAAAAGGCATAAATCATAAACTTTGTATTACGGATTATAATATTTTTCATAAGTTGATTTTCGGGCACGCCCGGGCCCCTAAAAAATCGCCGGGCCCCTGGGCATTTGTCCCACCCCCCGCTGCCCCCGCTCTCGGCGGGCCTGAACAAAGTGCAAAAGGAAAAGCGGATTGAATACAAATGAGACTAAGATTAGGAAATAACTTGCGCACATACGTACAATTCTCCGGTCGCTTCCATAAGACATCCACCAAGATGGTCGCCAAGATGACCGAGTTGTATCAGAAAGAAAGACATCATACCACCGGCTGGGAGTTGCCCACCGGCGAAGATCTTTGGTTCAAATGACAAGCTACTCTGAGCGAAACGCACTTCCGGCCCCGTCTGTTGTTCTGGCTGGATACCTTCCGCTGTCCAACTGGAAGATGGAACTGAGAACCTAAAGACTGAAGATTTCGGGCAGGGCAGCACCTTTATGAGGTTATTATTATTAATAATTACTTAAATTTGTTACGCGCGCACGGTCACACCGAAATGTGAATCCGAGGCGCGGATAGACAGTCACAAGGAGAAGATGCAGTTATATATCCAAGTGTTTGAAAGCCAAGGAGAAATAGTGAGTTTTCAGTCGCTTTTCGAAGGTAGGAAGTGACTTTGAGATGCGAAGAGAGACTGGCAGTCGATTCCATACCCTGGGGCAGAGGCATGGAATGCACGCGAGCCCGTAACTGTTCTGCATCGTGGCTCAGGTAAACGACCCGTACTTGATGATCGCAGGCAGCGAGGAGGGATGTAAGGATTAAGTAGTGATTAAAGGTAAGGAGGTGTGCTGGTGCTGAGGGCTTTGTAGGTCAAGCAGGCTAATTTAAATTTAATTCTGAACTCAACAGGAAGCCATTGCAGCTGATGAAGTAGGACTGAGGAGTTTGTTCGTGGTGGAACACGCAGCACTACGCTAAGAAGTTTTGGATACGTTGCAGCCTGTTGAGTTCAAGGTCTGAGAGACCAAGAAAAACAGAATTAGCGTAATCAAGGCGCGATGACACAAGAGAACGAGCTATGGTTTGCGACATACATGTATTCATAGCCGTATTGCTCTCATGTGATAGTAACAAGATTTACACAGGTTTGTTATGTGTAGTGGGTATGTGAGCTTGCTGTCTACGGTTACCCCAGCCTTGAGCAGGTTGTTGGTTAGTAAGCAAGTTAGTCGTAATCATTCCATAAAATCAGTGTAGGCCTATATGATTCAGGAGAAGTAACTTCATTATTGTTTCAATTTGTCCTTCTGTTGAAGGTCACTTCTCTAGTGGACTTTATCCGATGTGGATACAGGCGAAGAGATGGAATCATTAACCATGAAACAGTGAACGGAGTCCAGGAAGAGTCCAACAATCTCCTCGCGCACGTCCAAGTCTGACGTCATCGACTCTGGTGGTGAAAACCAAACGGAGACACTTTGCTAAGAGTAGCATACACACTCAACCGTTTGACTAAATTAATGTCTTTCCGACAATCTGATAACCTCTACAGATTCATGCAGCCTGCCCGTATTTCGAAATAGGCCTAAATAATTTTTATTGCGCCAGGTGAGGAAACACATAGGCCTACTGACATTGAGTGGCGTGTGCAACGGAACTGCCATTGAATTTCTTTGGCGGATGGTTCACTTTGGCGAAAAGACTGACCATGGTCAAGGGAAAGAGACAGCGAAGGTTGTGTAAGAAAGTTGGTAGAAGTTGCAGATTCACCAAGAGCAAACTCGTTGAAAGAGCAAAATGTTTAATGTAAGATCCAGTACATTAACAACCAGTCACGTCCAGACCGATCCGGACCTGATATCAGAGGACCATAACACGGAATATCAGAACCACTATCCGTCCGTCGGAGACGCTAATATGTACATGTATAAATTGTATATTCGAGCTGTCTCTCTACGCACTAGCAGTTTCTCTTTCTTCCCGCAGCTATTCTCTGACGCCTATAGGAGCGTCAGTTTGCTTATTTTAGACCAGCCTTGCTGCATTTCCAGGCTTCCATGCGTAGCTGTTCTGAGAGATGTATCCCTGCCGTGCTACCGGTACTGCTGTTTGCTACTGAAAATCTGGTTCCATAAAGACACGTCGATTGTCAAATTTACCTCGCCGATACTCCCAAGTTCACCTTCAAAGACACAAAGTATAGGACTACCCGATAGTTCAACCACCGCCTGAGATTCCGTGTTGTACCTATAGTCTCCGCTTCCCTTGTCTGTCTTCTTGGTGGAGCCGCTGGTCGAGGTCTATACATGCTCTGTCTTCCATTCCTTTAATGACTCGCAGCCACTTATCTTTGAGTCGATCCTGTCCAAAATGCCAGACTCCCTAATGGATCGATACCATCTGCGCCCGTATAGCACTTACGTGACACGCAGGGCTGTAGTCGAGGGTATACGCGGGTATACAGTGTGTACTCACCTCTAGACACCGTATACTCACCTCACAAAATATTTGTACTAATTTCTAATGTGTTTCGGAAAACTAACCATTAGCGTATACTTACCTCTAATTTATTTCGGAAAACTAACTGGTAGCGTAGGCCCCTATACTCACCTCTAATTTTACCACTACAGCCCTGGTGACACGACACTCTACTACTATATCAATCCTATTCTTCTCGAGTAAATCGTTTTGTTGGCCTCCTACCTATTCAGACGCTGTGGATAAGGACGCGTCTGATTAGTTCTATCGGTCCTTCTCGAGTTGGCGATGTCGTGCAAGGTGGTGTTACAGTTCGTGTTGGCTTTAATATATGCTCGGTATTGATGTTCGCGTTCGAATTGGAATGCAATACTCTTCGTTTTCATCTTCATCCTCCCTCACCGATCGCCCTTGATCGGCATTCTCTATCTTTTTGAGAGAGAAAAACGTTGAGTTGCTTAATTATCACGGTCTGTGTAATTTATCGACATATAATTTATCGACATACACATGCTGTATACATCTGTACAGCCCCTTATTATGAGTAAGTATATCTTTAAGCTAATGTTCGGCAATCAATCTTTACGCACATTGAAACCCAGTGACACTCAGTGAAACCCAATAATAACTAATGAAACGAAACCAATAACATCTAAAATAATTATATCTAATGAAACTAAATGAAACCCACGATATCTAAAAAAATTGTGACCTAAAATAAGTTTCTACGTATTACAAAATTGTCTCAATTATCCATCGCCCTTTGTAGGGCCTTACCTTACATAGCATTTATACATCGTCCTTATACATGCTCTGCAATGCGCCGATCACGCAAAGCATAGGGCCTACTACAAGCAGTTCGGTACAAACGAAATAAAAGAAATTGCTTTTTTTACCATGAATTGATAATGTAGCAAGGCTTTGATTCTTATGTAACCAAACATCATGACTCGAGATGAAAAATACAGTACATTTGGCTACTTTTTCCCACATATAAATCCCCAACATATTCCTTCCATCTTTTCCTGATGTCGTCTGCGTCTTCTAGCAACTTGCCATCCTTGTTCTTGATTGCGCTTCCGCCACCCATTTTCTTCTTATTTGTTAGTGTTTTGACCTTCCATATACTAGGTCGTGTCTTCCTCGTTTCTGTAGCACCTCTAGCTCCTTACACTGCTCTTCCCACAAATCTTCACTTGCCTTATCTGTTGTTCTTAATTGATCATTCAGCCTTTTTTTATTCCCTCCTTGTCTCTTCTGTGCTCTGGTGTTTCCATTTTCTTATTTCTTCTATGTCCTTGAGCATCTCCGTTGTAACCCATGGCCGCGCGGTCCCGTACCAATCTGGAACCCCACAGTCTTTGTCTTTTCCTCAATCACGATCTCCTTCAGACTCCTCCACCCTTAATTTGTTATTGTCTCCGTACTCAACTCCACCACCCGTTCTTCTATCTTTTCTGAGAGTTCTTTACGCTTTGTTTGCATTCTTTCTATATTCCATTTCTGTTTAACTACTGTTTGCTTCTTTAGGAACTTAAGTCGGAGATGTATTGTCATGGCAACCAGGTTATGGTCTGTCTTAACTATCTTAATTGAAGAACTACATTAACTACAGAAAATATCTAACCTAAAGAACTATCTTAACTAAAGAACATATCTTTAACTAAAGTACTATCTTAACTAGAGAACATATCTTAACTAAAGAACTATCTTAGCTAAAGAACACATCTTAACTAAAGAACACATCTTAACTAAATAACTATCTGAAATAAAGAACATATCTTAGCTGAAGAACACATCGTAACTAAAGAACTATCTTAACCAAAGGACTATTTTAACCAAAGAACACATTTTGACTAAAGAAACATTTTATATTAAGAAAACATATAGGCTAAATAAAAAACTACCTTAACTAAAAAACTCATCTTAACTAAAGAACGCATCTTAACTAAAGAACTATTTTAGCTAACAAAAAGACGTCTAAACTAAAGAACAATCTTCACTAATAATAATAATAATAATCTTCGTTTAATATCTTCAATCAAACTTACAATAACGCAGTATGATTACAAATCAGTATGAACGGATGATCACAAGTTATTACAGGAGTTGAATTTAACTGTACACGGCAGCCATGCAAGGCACCCATCATGTCCTATATCTCATTTTAACAACGCGCCATCTCGCGAATGAAAGGCTGAGTGGACCTAAATTTGGGGGTACTCTTGGCCTGCCTTAATTATGACCTGCTTATTTTACGGTTATCCTATAGACAGACCTGGTTAACTGTTTCTTAGCATACGTGTTCACATCTTAACTAAAGAGCAGAGGCCCGGGAAGTGTTTAAAAGTTGTGTGAGCCAACCAAGGCAAGAGAAACACACACACACACGCACGCACGCACGCACGCACGCACGCACGCACGCACGCACACACGCACGCACACACACACACACACACACACGCACGCACACACACACACGCACGCACACACACATATATATATATATCTCTCTCAGGGACGGTCTTATATATATATATATATCTTATATATATATATATATATATATATATATCTTATATATATATATATATATATATATATATAAGGTGGATAAAATTATCCATTATATCCGATATGATGTAAAAGAATATTTTTTTAATTTTTTACAAACACTGGAAAAGTTTTTTATACTCAATATGCAGGGATGGGCAGTAGACCTAATTCAATTGATGTAATTGAAATTATGCAATTTGAATTATATATGTAATTGGTAATTTGTTGTTCTGTGTCAAGGTAATTTGTAATTTGTAAGTGAATTACATTTTCCATGTAATTTGTAATTTCAAATCACATACTGTAAAATAAAATTACTTATTTTAAATTAACCATGTTAAATTATTTTTGTAAAAATTACTCTTACTTATTTGACAAATGGAAGTCACACATTCAGTTTCAATTCAATTCTCTGCTTGACAGTTTGATACTCTTGCTGAAAATTGGGGAAGGCTTGCACATTTATGAACACTCTAGGACTGATATGCGTCAAGGTTGTTGAGCTGGGCTTCATGTTTAAGTATACCCATAACCCAGATGCTGTAGCCAATTGGATAGGTTGCAGGGTCAAGATGACTGCTCCCTGCCTTGCAAATCGCTCCATAGCCATTACTTTATACCCCGAATTCTCTACAAGAATGCCTATTGACGCTAACTGTAGCTGTTCGTCAGTCAATTCTCTGTAGCTTGTTCAAGTTGCGTTATGCCAGTTTTGATGTCCAACAAACAAATATACTCACCGCAAGATAGCGATTGCGATTACAAGTAAAAGCTGCGACCAAAACTGTTTGTCAATTTTTCTAATGCTTAGATCGAGGCTGTGGCGAATTGTTTATAAATACACTCTCAACAGTTTATAGTTGTACATACCATCAAATCTTCCAGCTGGTGACTTGGAAACGACAGAAAAGATTGTTTTAATGACTTCACTAGACATTACAGAGCTTTCTTATCAATTTATTTATTTGAAATTTACTTATAATCCTGTGTTTTCGAATAGAGCCTACAATGATGCGATCTCAAGATGAACTAATCACTCTTTCTCCTCCCACTCTGAAAGCCCACACACACTAAATATTGTAAATATTTACGTATATATATATATGCACTAAATGTTGTATTTACGTATATATATATATATATATATATATATACACACATATATATATGTACATATATGTACATATATACATACATACATACATACATGCACTCATACATACATACGTACATACGTACATACATACATACATACATACATACATACATACATACATACATACATACATACATACATACATACATACATACATACATACATACATACATACATATATTTATACCACAGCTGTCTTAAGAATTAGTTGTCCGTGTCCACTCTCCTCAGTCTTGTAGGATGATATATTGCGCCTGTCACTATCAAAGTCTCCTACAGTTTTGGATCAACAAATCGTTCAACAGGCTCACAGCCAACACCTTTGTAGTTTTCAGACCGAGAGGGTAAGGTTTCCAGTATCCACGATTCTCTTAGCTTACTGACCCTTTCCAAAGGTCAAAGCTGACATTCGCAGGTTCCATTAGGCGTAGGCCTATACTGCGCTCTTTCGTTAGTAGGCCTATATCGAGTATATCGAGTATATCGAGTATATCGAGTATATCTATAGTGCTATTTCTATAGTGCTATTTCGAGTATATCTATAGTGCTATTTCTATAATATCGAGTGAGGTTTCGCGTCGGCACAAGCTCTGTTTGACAAAGGCTCTCAAATTTTATCTAATCACTGTGAAAATTTAGGGCGCAAATTATATTTTTTATTGTATCAATGCCCAAAAAGTTGTGTGAGCGTTCGCCAGCCTCGGCGCCACAGAGCCAAAACTTGTGTCAGCAGCGGCGCCTTTGGCGCCATAGGTTCCCGGGCCCCTGCTAAAGAGCCATCTTAACTAAAGAGCTATCTTAACTCAAGACCACATCTTAACTAAAGAACTATCTTAGCTAAAAATACATATGAACAAAATAACCATCTTAACTAAAGAACACGTCTTTGCTAAAAGAACTATCTTAACTAAACAACACAGTTAAACTAAAGAACTATCTTAATTAAAAAACGCTTCTTATGCAAAGAACATATCTTAACTAAAGAATACCTCAAAACTAAAGAACTATCTTAACTATTGAATACCTCAAAACTAAAGAATACATCTTAACTAAAGAACTATCTTAACTGAAAAACACATCTACACTAATGAACCACCGTAACTAAAGAACATATAAACTGAAGAACTATCTTAACCAAAGACAACATCTTAACTAAAAGAACTATCTTAACTAAACACGTCTAAATCAAAGAACTATCCTAACAAAAGAACACATTTTAACAAAAAAAACATATCTTAACTAAAGAACACATCTAAACTAAACAACTATCTTAACTAAAGAAAACATCTTAACTAAAGAACTATGTTAACTAAAGAATACATCTTAACTAAAAGAACGCGTCTAAACTAAAGAACTATCTTAACTAAAGAACACATCTAAACTAAACAACTATCTTAACTCAAGAAAACATCTTAACTAAAGAAACATCTTAACTAAAGAACACATCTTAACTAAAGAACTATCTTAACTAAAGAATACATCTTAACTAAAGAACGCGTCTAAACTAAAGAACTATCTTAACTAAAGAACACATCTAACCTAAACAACTATCTTAACTCAAGAAAACATCTTAACTAAAGAAGCATCTTAACTAAAGAACACATCTTAACTAACGAACTATCTTAACTAAAGAATACATCTTAACTAAAGAACGCGTCTAAACTAAAGAACTATCTTAACTAAAGAACACATCTAAACTAAACAACTATCTTAACTCAAGAAAACATCTTAACTAAAGAAGCATCTTAACTAAAGAACACATCTTAACTAACGAACTATCTTAACTAAAGAATACATCTTAACTAAAGATCTAATCTTAACCCACGAACACATCTAAACTAAATAACTATCTCAACTAAGGAACCGGATGCAGTTTCTCGTCTTGTCCAGGACAATGGGCTCTGTATGGATCCCATATAAGAAAACGGGTGTTACATGAGACCCATTTAGGAATTCTGGCAGAGTAACCTCATCTTGATTCAAATACTTAGCATCGTTCAAGTGTCCGAGAAATTTGTAAGCAACCCCGCTATTACTTTCGTAAAAATTCATTAAAAGAGACTTATCTTTCTCCATAAGAGTCGGTAAACTTGATAGTCTTAGCCGCTCCTGTCTGGAATTGTGACAGAGCTGAAAGCTTAAAGCTGCCAGGACGGACGGTGCCAAAACTGCCGGAATTCTCTGGGATGGTGCCAGAGCTCACAGGCTGCCAGGATGGACAGTGCCAAAGCTGCCGAAATTCTCTGGGACCATCCCGGCTGCCAGGATGGACGGTGCCAAAACTGCCGGAATTCTCTGGAATGGTGCCAGAGCTCACGGTACCAAAACTGCCGGAGTTCTCTGGCCCTATTTAATTTATCGACACGCTTATGCTGTATAGGCCTACATTTGTACAGCCCCTTAAAATGAGTAAGTATATCTTTAAGCTAATCTTTACGCACATTGAAACCCAGTGACAATAATATCTAATGAAACGAAACCAACAGCATGCAAATGAATTATATATATTGAAACTAAATGAAACCCACGATATTTAATAAAAATTGTGACATTGAGTGAGTTTATACGTATTAAAGAATTGTCTCAATTTATTTATCATAGCATTTATACATCGTCCTTAATTGCTCTGTAGGCTATTGCGCCGACCATGCATAGCCAGTGGTGGCGCTACCATAGGTCGCGGTAGATCATTTGACCTGCCTAATTTTACTCTTGGCCTCATGGCCTGCCTTAATTATGACCTGCTTATTTTACGGTTATGCTATAGACAGATCTGGTTAACTGTTTCTGTAATGTCGTGGGTCTTAGACTTAGCATACGTGTTCATGATGACATGATGTTCTGTGTAGCTAATCAGTACTTCCAAATCTTTAAAGATTAGTTAAGTAACTAAAGTTTAACGTTTTAATTGCCGAATTGTTTCAAATTTGAACATGCTACAACAATTGGGCTATTAGCGTTCAAAAATAATTTTCTTCGTTTTATATAGGCCTACCTAAGTTGTGCTGCTTATGTTGAGGTTATGCTGCTTGATATTAAAGTCAAACTCAAACATTAATTTCTTCGACCTGCTGAATAGCTCCCATGACCCTGACGCGACCTGCTGAAATTGTATAGCTGGCGCCACCACTGCGCATAGCAATACAAGCAGTTCGCTACAAGCGAAACCCAATACAAAAATTCTTTTTACCATCAATTTACCAAAAATTATTTATACCGTAGACACGTCACCAGATTCTAAGGGTATGCTAGAGGAAGACAAATAGACATAGCTAGGGATGTAGCTGATTTAAGAGATAGCCTATTGAGAACTATTGATTCCGAAAGTCGTAATCGAACCCCACCATTTCCCTCGTATGGTCGCTTAGCTTAGAGTAGCCGCGCCTTTACCACTCGTTGTGCCAAAATGTTGCTAGGAGTACTTTGGATCCGCTCGGAGCAAAGTCCGAGCAGGGAGCTAGTGCACTCCACCCTTCGTTCAGAAGGAGTGAACGTTTGCAGATGAAGTCTAGATTAAATTATAGTGAACAAGGGAACCGCTGGAGTCGAATCCCAGCATATCCTGTAGATGCTCATGGATTAGACAACCCCACTTGATTAGAGGTTCTTCCTTCCACGGACTTCTTTGTGTCCGCCCCATTTCAGCACCCTGACTTAGCACCCAGTGCTGAGGGTGGGTCACGGCGTAACAGTGACACTTCTGCCTCGAAGGCGGGAGAGAGAATGGGAGCGATAACTGATAGGCGGTCGGCCTAGGAATAGAGTTGACAGAATAGGGTGAATCAGTACGTGCTGGATGAGCCAATGGGAGTGTGTCTAGAAGAGATTGAAATATTACTCCTTACACGCGATATCTTAATTCTCATGTTGAAGTAAGACGAGGCATGCCTCGGCTTGCCTCGTCTTGAGAATTACGACGAGGCAATCGCCTCGTCTTGCCTCGTACTGGCTACGGGCCTGATAAGGTGATAAATCCAGCACAGAATATTTCCATAGGCGTAGCAACGCATGCTTTCAGAAACTATTTCCGATTTACGCCAAAATCAGGCTTAACGTTATATCCACAGAATAGGCGAAAACTTAACTCAACTCCAGAGCCTAATAGACTGCAGAATTTCGCACTGTAACTCTCACGACGGATTATAGGCCTACAGCATCGATAATTCCTGCTCCATGCAGAAGAAGATAATCGCAAAAGTCAATGCCTGTTTCGCAATGCTAGCGATCTCCACTTATCATTACTCGCTGTGCAAATCTTAAACTGCAAATATTTAAACTATTTTGTGCGGCAACTCCACGCTATGGCCAATCTGATCTGCAAATATTTGACATCTGCCCTTCAACAGTCATCTCTATACCAGATTCTCCTGAACTGCAACTGCACGCATGCGGCTTTTATAGACTTCAACTTTCGCGCCAATCGCATCCAGGGTTATCGGCTGAACTAATTTGGCGGGAGCAGCTACAGCAGCAGCAGCTCTGCTGTTCGCGCCACTCGGACGCCTCATCATCCAGGTTAGCAACGGCATGAAAATTGGCGGGACAACTTAATACGCGAGGATTTATAATGCATTGCCAATAAAATAAATAATATATATAGGTCTATATAATTATAATTATAAACACGTATCTTCAATAATGAATAACTTTGTTACGTAAAACGTCACATCACTCCTCCTAAACTTTCTTCCCAACAAGCAGTGTGGTGTCCCTCAAGGCTACGTCCTGGGTCACCTCCTCTTCATCCTATTACTGTAGACCCACACATTTAAACGATCCATAAATTCCTCCTCTGATGATCACCATCTCTACGCAGACGACACCCAACTCCACATATCCCTCTCCACAAACTCTTTCTCCACCTCCACCTCCATCACACAATTACTCAACGTGGTTAACCTACCGGTACTCTCACAATAAAAGACTAGCAATTGTTACATAGGCCTACGTCATTTCGATTAAGAAAAACATGACTATAATTAGAATTTTTAGATTTAGACAATAAAGACCTTTGTTACGTCACTTCAGTTGTCTGTAAAATGTAAAGTTTAAATTTAGAGCATAGAGGCCTTCAATTATGATCGAAACACGTCTCTTCAATAATGAAAACGTCTATTGTTAGTAATTTTAAATTATCATTATTATTATTATTATTATTATTATTATTATTATTATTATTATTATTATTATTATTATTATTATTATTATTATTATCATTTTTATTATATAATTATTATTGTTGTTGTTATTGTTATTATATTTATTATTATGCTTATTATCATTATTAAGGGTCTATTATATTTATTTCAATTGTTAATATTATTATTATTATTATTATTATTATTATTATTAATAATAATAATAATATTTATTCTTTAATTAAGCGCCTGCAAACGCACTGCGCTGTACATGTACATGTTATGCGATAAATCTTAACTAGTTAACTACTAACAGAACAGACAGCCTGCAATACACGGCGCAATTTGCAGCCTACAAAGCATGTCCGCCTATGGGACTCGATCCTTGTACCTCTCGCACTCTACGCCAGATGTTATCCAATGCGCTATCGGGCCCCCCAATTATTATTATTATTATTATTATTATTATTATTATTATTATTATCATCATCTTCATCATCATTATTCGGAATTGCAGATAAATGGCGCCAAATATAGATTCATTGGGCGCCATTATAATTATTTAACAGTCTTGATGCGAAATTTGGTACACCCACTTTCTACACCAAAGTTACGCCCCTGCTGTAACCACATCTCCAACCTCTCGCGATCCTGCTTCATGTACATTCGTGACCTCTGACGCATCCGGCCCATGCTTCTAACTGCCTCCACCATTGCTACTTCCATTGTTCATTGAAAGATTGATTACTGCAATTCCCTCTTCCTCAACTTTTAATCCACCCAAATCAAGCGTTTGCAACTTATCCAAAATTCACTGACCAGAGCTGTCACTACAAAACGCCCAAACATCATCATATCACTCCCATCCTCAAATCACTCCATTGGCTAAAAATCCCAGAGCCAATCCACTTCAAAGTCCTATCACTAACCTACAATTTCCTACAATATTCCAAGTCCAAGTACTTCCGTGATCTCTTCACCATCCAGGCAACCCGCCCCACCCGATCCTCCTCCTATCACAGTCTTTCTCGACCCCCCAGTCACTACTCATCTCAAGTTCTCCAACCGAGCCATATCCAACACAGCACCACGCCTCTGGAACGATCTCCCCTCTCAATTCCCCAGATTCTCGGTTCCTCCATCCTTCTCCTTAAAAACCCCCATACATCCCCCCCACATTTTAAAGATAACACCAAAAAGGTCCAGTTTTTTCACACTCATGCGCGAAATATTTACCTCTTTTTTGAGCAGATCAGTTCAAAACTTTTTTGACCAGATCAGTTTTAAAATTTCCCCCCCGCCCATCTGTCAAACAAGACCTCCGCCAGTGCTCCTCCTCTGACTCATCTGATCCTCCGCCTTCCAATTCTCGCCCTAAACGACACCCGCCTTAAAAGCTGCTATGCCTGAGCGCCTCCTCTCTTCATCTGGCCCTCTGGAACCGGACTCGGACTTTTCGACCACTCTCTAGAAAACCTCATCTGATTTGATGTAGCGCTCATGAATAGACTGGTGCCCTGCGCTTGGCCTTCGAGTGGCGCTTTAGAAGTTTGGAGATTACGATTACGATTACCTTGCCTGACTTCTTCTCCAAGCATCTGATCTAAATAACATTACCGAGTCACCTCTGCTGACCTTTAGGCCTATATGTTGGAACGCATTCTAGGTAACTATGAAACCAGCATATACAATTTCAAATCGTCATTTTGCTTTCTTTCGTAGGTTCTGGTAATCGAACATAATTAAAAGATTAGCAATCTGTTTTCAAAATCATAATTATTACACAGTCCCAACTTAAAGGGAATGGGCTGAGGAGGGAATGGGAAGCGTTTGGGAAGAGGAAAGCAGGAAATAGGGTGGCGATATGGCGGGACGGTGAAGGCAGTAGGGAAAAAAGGAGGGGTAAGGAGAGGGAAGCGGAGAGGACGGGAGGGGAGGGCAGGGGTGGGGATTGGAGGGGATTTGTCTCATCTTGGTTTTGCCTCTGGCTACGGGCCTACAGCTTAGTAAATATGCGGGTGACACTATACCCCTAAGCCGCAATTTTTCTGGTTAACGGCTGGCTTGAGCAGATTTACGGCTGGTTTTTCGGCTAGCCGTAAAAACTCGTAAACTACATTTTTCGGCTAAAAGTGCATCCGACAAAAAAATTACGGCTTGAAACGGTTCGTTCATAAAATGCATGGACTATAGAGAGTCCTGAGTTCCAATAAGGCAGTTAATTAGACACTAGTACTGTAAAACAATGCTATGAACAAATGAACAATGATGAGTGGCACACAGAAAGTTATACAAAACAGAACAGTTTAAGTAAATCCGAACTTGTGAGCTAATTTACAAAACTCACCACTCATTAGTTAGTAATTAGTATCCTCACTGACCTCAAGACAGCGTGCAAACCTTATAAGACTTAATCACATCTCTGTGCATGTAGTAGCTGAACTTTTTCCGGCGGCTAGCCGTGAAATAACTCTCGGCGGTTTTTCGGCTAAGCCGCAAAATGTTTGGCGGTTTTTCGGCTTGCAGAAAATTTTACGGTTCGGCGGCAAACGGCGGCGGCTTAGGGGACTAGGTGACACTTATTTAATAGTAGGCCTAGGCTAGGTTCATCACACATTCGAACACTGGTTGAAGAATATGGTCATATTGCGATATGAGCTAGAAACAATTTAATAACCTCAAGTTAGCCCAACCAAAACACCAGATATCTTCTCCAGAAGAGGTCAGAAAGGGTCAAACATCCATCGGAAAGTCCAGACATCAAGTTCAACCTCCCTGTACACGCTCAGGGTTTTGAAAGCCCGTGATCTTTCCCCTTAGGCTTTGCATGATGTATACAGTAAAGGTTACCACTATTTCTCACCTTATGTACGCTTCTACACAGTGAGTAATCTAGACGTCTTTTGGGGGGAATTTCCCCCAGGATTGATGTTCCCCGCCCCAGAGGCCAGCAATATTATAATGTAGAGACCTTTTTGGGGAGGGAAAATCCCCCCCCCCCAGGATACATGGTTTTCCCCTCCGAGAGACGAAATCCTAAAAAAGGTCATGAACCTTTTTGAGAGAGTAATTCCTATAGGAAAAGTGTAAAAAGTTGGACGAATGTCTAAAAAAGGTCATCAACTTTTTTGAAGATGAAAGTTGTAAAAAATTCTGAAGCTCTATCAAGTATGGTCGGTCCCCCAGAAACCCTTGTTTCACCTCCCAGGAGAGGGGGACTAGATTAAACACTGGCTTCTACAGCCTGCAGTGGGTTATACCCCCAATGTACCAGCAAATATGATAGGGACAGGTTAGAAAGCATGCTACATTCAGTTCAATTCAAAGCACAATGCATCAAACCGTGCATGCGCAGAGGCTCCCTCCCTCCATCCCAAGTTTGTATGACATGATTGATGCTGCAGATGCCGTCTTATTTCATAAAATCTGTTGCCAGCCTTACCATGTCTTTCGGGGTATTTTCCTCCTCCACGACAAATAAATACGACTTACAGTCAAGAACTCGCAATTTTACCCTTCCCGCTAAAGATAAATGTAATTTTATTCCTCGTGTTTTGTTCAAATTAAGATGCGTATTAAATAACACATCCCTCTGTTCTCTTCTCTCAAAGCCATTCTAATATTATCGTGCTTCTGTAATCTGTTGCGTTACTGTCAACTGGATTTGTTGAATCGAACGAATAGTGATTGATTGATTGACATCCTTCTATCGACAGTATATATATAGTTACGAGCTATATAAAATATATGAGCGCTGCTTACCTTCATATGTGCGTCTGCTGGAATGCAAGATTTCGAAGTATATTGTGTTCGATTTTGTCAAAATGTTGTTTTCTACCGCGGAATAAAGGGAAATGTCTCTCAATACCTCAAAAACGTCGACTGTTTCTTTAAATTACAACTGTTTCCTGTGTAGCACGAAATTACGTCACAGATAAACGATGACGCAACAATTAAAGTTACCATCGACTGATGTGTTGGACATTATATGATTAGAAGTCGTTAGAGGAGATAAACACCAATATTGCAATGAACACTAAGCTAGTTGGACTCCAAGAATAGCCCATTTCTTTATTCTTCAGGAAGAGGGATATCTTCTTCTTTGGTTCTCTGCCCTTAGGCAGGTGAATAATTATGTCCAACGGCGCAATATTCCTCTCGATGCTGAGCTTCCGCCTTATCTATCTGTAGCCGTCCTTCTTTCTCATACAGACTACAGTCCAGGAGCATCGTTCTCGGCCTTCCTCGTGTCTATTCCCCCTCCATTATACCCTCGATAATATTTCTCAGCAGAGAATTTCCTCTCATTAGGCCTATATGGCCAATCCATCTTCTTTGACGCTCTCTGATTGTCCTGATTGATTACATAGGGATAGGCTTATAATGTGAGAAAATGTGTCTGTTGTGTTCCTGCTTTAAAACTGAATTAACATAGGCCTACAGTGCAAATCGTATAACACGAAATGCACAGGACTTAATAGGCCTATGTGAAATTCGTATTAACCTTATCTCATCTTAACTGCGTAGGTATCATGCGCAAATTTTGTGCCATCTTCTTATTCGCTATAGTGTTACCGGTATATAGGCTAATTTCGTTTATTAAGAATCAAAGTTGACAAACCGCAACTTCTTACAGAATGAGTATGCTACAGTAAAAAAAACCACTAGGGGCCTAGTCTAGATTAGTCTACGAAAGGTAGAATCATAGGCGTAGACTCTGGGGGGGGAGCCAGGGCACGTGCCCCCAATAATTGAGATTGGCTGTACATCTAATGCAACAAGTGTAGAAAAAATAACCAAATCCCCCCCCCCAATATTTTGGACAAGTTCACGCCAGTGGGTAGAATACTATTTAGTCCCTGGAACATGTCGGAACAAAACTCTAGGTATAAAGTAGTGATTGTCCTTGCATGGAAGTTCAAAATCATGATGTCTGGGCGTAGATGATCATTTCACGATATTTGTTGACATTGAGAGAAAGATTGTTCTTTTTAGCCCATTCTGAGATATGGTTCAGTTCGTCTGAGACCGTATGTCTCATATTCTCTCCTGAAATCAGATAAGTATCATCTGCATACTTATCTATCTTGTTTGGGGTATGCAAAGGATGGAGATCCGAGGCTCCAACGACGAAGGCACCAGGGCCAAAGCCTGATCCTTGGACGATATGCGTTGATGGTTGCAATGGAAGATAATTTCATGGCATATCGCGTCGTTCGTTGCAATATTGGTGTTTATCTAATTTAACGACTTCTAATCATAATGTCCAACGCATCAGTCGATGGTCACTTTAAAGCGAGGTCGTTCAGAGACAGCAAAATTGGCAGATAGACAGACCTGTGTTTTATTTTAGGCAAAATATTTGGATTTAACAGGCTACAGCAATGATGAAACCACTTGTTGCAGTTTTCACACGGAATCCATGAAATTTGTTTCTGTGCTGCAACGTCTTTTCGCGGTTCAGATAGACCACACTTTGCACAGTTCTCGCCGATTGAAGCTGTGGGTCATGATGCATTTGAATCTGTTGCCGATTCCTTGCTAGTAAAACTCAATATTTCAATGACATGTTATTCCTATTAGACAGTTAGAGTTTTCAAGCCCAGAGAGTATTAAAGTTCTATTGCACGGCATGAGGTTTTAGGCAATGACCTCAATGACCTTTTAGTCTCTTGGGTGGGCGGCGATCCGGGAGGGGTCGATGGGACAAGACCTCCACGTTTAACAGTGGGGGACACACCATACAGTTGTCCCTCAAATTTTGAAGAAACACCAAAAAGGGCCAAAAAAATTTCACCTCTTTTTTGACCAGATCAGTTCAAATGTGCCCCTTGTCCCACCCCCACCTGTCAAACAAAATCGTTGCCTGTGGTCTCTTGGGGAAGGTTGAAACAATTAAAACAATTAAGGAGGTGTCTAAAAACTATAAAATTTAGAAACTTAGATGCGGATGTCCGCACTGGTCATAACCCCTAACCTGTTGTCCTCATTTGAATGACCCCTCCTCCCCCTCATTGCAGACGTCCTTTATGGATGACCCCTAAGCAGTCATGTTTCTTAAACCCAAATTGCTTCAAGTCAAAATAACTTGGTCAAGTCACAAAAAATGTCCACACAGGGCCAAACAGCCATGACTGTCACTATCACCTTTAAAAGTGGTAGTGACCAGACACCAATTTCACAAATTATGAAATTGGTGTCTGGTCACCACCACTGAATCAAAATACAAAGCTATGCCTATAAGCCTGATAAATTTTTACCTGAAACTAATGTAATAGGCATGTAGTATGATGTGTATGCCTATTTATGTGATGCTGCCGATGCTCACATGCAGCTGTAGGTGTATATATTTACAACAGTATTGAAAGCTATATTTGTCTCTTTCAATTTCTAACGAGATTCCAGACTGCAACAGAATTACGCTTCACAGCTTTGAAGAACACTTAATTTACAAATAAATACCTATAATAAAAAAAAGGAATAAAAGTGAACAAGGAATTCTTATAATCACCGTGAATTAAACATCATAAAACAAACATCCTCTCATAATAGATGTAGCCAGTTTATTTAAATCCTCTACATCCATCTATTTATTTGTTATGATTCCTTAGATTTGCCAGGCTCTTCTTCATTAGTGTCAAGCTCTAACTTGCGCCAATTGCGAATGAATTTTATCAGAGGTCGCTGTGTACAGAAAAACACCGCAAGGTTGGAAAGCAGGAAGAAGGCCCCAACGCCTATGTGCACAAAACGAAACTTCCATCCATGTTCGCAACAGAAAGCAGCCTGAAACAGAAAAAAATTACTCAGCAAATAAACTTCACAAATAAAACTATCTTCCAATCAAAAACCATCCACCAGTCTCATTTAGAGCAGGCTTATAACTAAAATGGTCAAGGTGATTTAGATGCATCTCATAACTTCCTTAAAACTTGTCATGTCAAACGAGCCTTTACTTGGTTAAGCTGGGAGGGGACTTTTAAACTAGCTACCCCCTACCTTGTCTTATCAGCAAATTCACTTGTTAACAGAAGAATGCAACTATGCTCACTCAAAATTTTGAGTCAATAATAAAAATGAAAGCATACTGCAACAACTGTAGCCAAGCAATGTGTTGTCAGCTTGCTTGGATCAACTACGTGAACATGAGGCACTAGGCCCTATAACATTTCTACCACCAGAGAAGAAGGCATCATTGTAACCGAGAATCTTGCACAGAACTGCAGCTTTTAAATCTACGCGTCGCTCAAAAAGAGTCATCACCAAAAATTAAAAGTTTACACTTCAGTTTTAGTAGAAGACATTAACTAGAACTACTGAGTGTTGCAAGAAAGTCTTCCATTAGCTACCTCAGAACTTGCAGTGAAGCTTAATGCCAGAAAGAAGCCAACAAACATGGGTATAGATGGCAGATGACTCCAGACTGGTCGATGGATGGTATCTCTGAAGTACTGATGAATGTAATAAGCACTGAAATGAGACAAGCAGAAATCCACAAATTTTCAGCTCAAAGAGAGAATAGAATAGTATAATCAAACACCAATTTATTCGCTAGTGATAGCACAGACTTGGGTCGGGAACGCCTCTGAATCGTTGAGTGGTTCTTGTATAAATGTTCAATTACAATTAAAAATAAAAGCCAATCCATCAATAGTGTTGCTAATAACAATGGCAGCCAAGTTCATATAGCCATTTTAACCCTGTTTTGTGGTAACTTGTGTTAATAATGAAAGTCCTGATCTTCCATGTAAAGAAAGGGGAGTAAAAGGAAAATGGAAAAATTTCAAGTTTCTATTCTTAAGCCTGTGCACCTCTGGGTGTACAAGATATAGCAAATAATAACTACAACCAACATGTTAAAAAACGGCAGTTTAAATCATACCAAGTGTCATTCAGTTTCTTTTTCTATTTTGAAATTATTGCAGCTAAGTTCAGTTTCACAGAAACCTAAATAAACTCTATGTCTGACACAAAGCACTTATAATTTAGCAAACCTGTGCAGAATTCGTAAGAACATGTTCAGACAGTTGGAAAGAACAAATCCAACTGCACCATATGATTTCGTCAGAATCAAGGAAGAACCAAGAAATGCCAATGAAAAGAGCAGCATCACTTTGTTATATCTACAAAATTATTAGAAATATTCACCATCATTTAGCTCTTATTATAACCATTTTTAATATACTGATCATTCAGTCTGGTGATGGGTATAACATCAAGATTAAAAGTGATTGGAAACATCATTATTATCTTCACTACATTTTCTTTTTCAAAATCAAATCCAAATTACATGGATGATTTCAAATCATCAGTCCTGAAATCATTTGACAATATATCATATGCCCTAGGTATGGTAGTTAAATTTAGTACTTAGCAATATTCATAAACCGATATTCCAGTTAATCTATTTAATATTTCAATATGTAATGTTCATTTCAAGACTTATGACACACAACATAATTTCTGTTGGTCAAGCACAGAACAGACGAAGTGCTATAAAGACAGAAATAGATCAGCATAAGTGCACAAGTAATGGCGTGAATGGCACAAGAAATCTAATTGTGTACAAACAGAAACATTTAGATGGTTGCTATTAATGCTGAAATTCAACTAGTTGACTAATAGTGGCAACATTCTGGAAACTTTTTAAATTTGAACAGAGGAAAATGCTTAACTTGAAGACATTTAGCACAAAGTATTGTTAACATGACAAGGATGATTAGACCATTCCAACATCAATGCTTTTTATTGTAAATTAGTTCCTACATCATAAATCTGGTCACATGAAAATATCAAACACAAAACATATCATAGGTTCTACGAGTTAACCCTGATTTTTAAAGTACTGTGTTTAAATTTTTACAAGTTTATCTTCTACTTTTTAAAATTAATTACCACAGGGAAGAATTAAAGGAATTTGTGTAGTCTTGTGTAATTTGCTGGAAAGAGTGCCCTATCCAACAATCACGGTGTATAAACTATAGTACCTGCTTATATAACAAAATTTTAAACTAGACTTGAAAACACGGTTAATAAAAAATTCAGTTAACATTTATGATGGTTCACACTAGCCATCTGCAATGTTAATGATTTGTACTGTAATAGTATTTCTGACTGAAATAGTGATATGATAGCATAGCCAGATTTACCCATTTCCAGTGTTTAATCAAATGCAAAAATCAGTACTTAATAGATATTGCTTTATCTACCAAGTACATATATTATGTCAATAGTTTTCAGACCATTTGAACTGTCATAATTTAATTGTGCATTTACATGTATAATATATTTTGATTTCCAATTTCTTCAAATTAGTAGATTACATTCTAGTCACTATTCCAAGTTTAAAGAATCACATTAAAGTTTTGTCAATGATTTTAAATCAAAACTATAAATCACTACAAAATCACTGACATAATCTGCAATGGTTTCATTTCAAATACTATCAATCATGTTTTAATCACTTGAATGAGCTTGTTAACGTTTTTATCACCAGTCTAATGACCCTCTGTGAAGACTCCCTGTAAAAATATTCATGAGAAAGGCAAGGGTTTAAGAAAGCATACCGATCAACTTGAGCCTGGGTCATAGAGGCATTTTTGAAACCTTCTGTGATTCCATTGATGGAAACCAGAAGAACATAAAGTGATATCCAGCGCAGCAGTTGTATACCTAAAAATTGCATCAGAAAAGATGAAGTTCACAAGAACATAAATGAACGTTAAGCATGCATTACTTTTACATTCATCTAGAACAGAGTTTCCCAAACTGTGGGTCGCAAAGCTTTGGCAAGTGGGTCACTAAATTTTTTAGAAACATTTATTTTTTGCAGCAACAACATTTGGCTATGATTGGGCTATAACTAGCTGTATTGCAATGAATTGTAAACTGTTTTTACTTAAATTTCTTTTAATGTTTTAAATTTCTAAGTGCTGTACGTAAATCCGCATATTTCGATACCAATTTACGAAGCAAAGTTTAGTACAAAATGCTTAATTTTACACAATGAGTACCGAGACTGCCAAGATATTCACAAGTGGGTCGCGACCCAGAAAAGTTTGGGAACCGCTGATCTACAATACAATATACATAATGCACATAATTATGGTCACCGCTTCTGATTTGTGCTAGCAGTATCTGTTACATTGCATCACAGTGCACACACGTGCAAATACACCTAATATATACACAGCTGTCCTACATTAGCTATGAATTTGTCTCTTCGGGCATATCCCAAAATATGGCCAAGCCTCTAGATGTATGCTGGAGGTCCTTCACTGGCTTCCTATCCACTTACGCATTGAATATAGGATCGCTGCCTTAGTATGGCGATGTTGTCAGGGCCCTGCTCCTGCCTACCTTCGAAAGCTTTGCTACTCCATTTCAGGTGCCCAAGGCCGAGGGAATGGGAAAAGGGGTTCTTCTAGTCCCCTTCGCTCATTCCACGACTATGCAAAGTCGAGCTTTTTCAGTGGTGGGCCTTGTGATCTGGAATTGGCTTCCCTTAGAGCTCCGCTTGTGCCCTGTGGTCACCCTGGGCTCTTTCTTACTAATCTTAAAACTTTACTATATGAACATAATATATGGGAGCGCCTCTGAGTAGTTCCCTTTAAGGGACGTTATACAAATCCTCGAATGAATGAATGAATGAATGAATGTGAGCAATATAATCAACAGTTTTACTACTTGGTTTTGTGCTACATCTCTGATAGTCCAATGCTTAGTACTGATTGTAAGACTGGAAGAATTTTCTTCCAAACTGCCTCCACCACTCTGCAATCATAGCCATCTTTCTGCAATAGCACATTTTTTTCACTTATTCTCTTTATTTGGATATTGGTGGAACAAATATTGTCCCTATACCTTAGCTGTCTTGCAAAGGACAGGGTGGCGCTTCCTCATCCAGAACCAACTGTTCTGCTGTTCTGTAAAACCAGTTTTATCTGAATGGCAAATGTCAACTCAACAGAGATGCATGCATGATTGTCTAACAGAAATATGAAGGTCCCAATTAAGATAACATGTAATGTTTAGCTATTTCAAGTAACACTGCAGCAATTTCCCATAAGACTGTTCTATGTAGACAGCACAATGTACAAGAGAGCATACTGCGTCCTTGAGCTGAACAGCATAAATATCAACTCACGTTGTTAGAGACAAGAAAAATTTACAAAAAATGGTTAACTGACCAGAATCTTCACTGAACTGTCCTCCATATAAAATATCGAGTGCTAATGCTGAGTAACTGAAGCCATAGGTTGCTATGGTCAGACCTAAGAGAACACGGATCTCAAGAACGGCTTTCAACACAAGGCCCATTAGATCAACCGCATCCTACAACAGGAAACTAATAAACTAAGCTCATACCAAATAACAGAGGGAGCTATTCTAATCGTAAGCTACTATAAGATGACAATACGACATCTAATAACTGGATGAAAGAAGATGACAGGTATAGGCAGGCCATCATAAATTAACTTACCTTTGACTGTTTCTCCAATGGAATTCCTCGTTGTAGCACCTGGGAGGTAAACAGGTAAAAGCTGTCTTCCATGGGAAGAAACAGAATCCTCACAACTAATGATCCCAGGTTACTTACAACATTGTAAATGCCTAAAAACCAAGCAAAACTTAAAGATATGCAAACAACCAGTTATCAAACTCCAGACTAAGTTATGTACACTCAGTGTACATGAAATGACAACCAGGTAACCATGTTCTCAAGGACACCAAGTAGATTACGTTAAAGCACATCAAGTGCCAATTTACGAATTATATAGGTCAGAATGCCAGATTAACAGTCTTTTTATCTACTTCTTTTTCTTCTTCTTCTTTATGGCTTTGGCGATGCCCCAGCACGCAATAGCCGCTCATTTATGGCGAGTCTCCACTTCTCCCTGTCCTGTGCTCTCTGTGTAGCCTCCTGCACGGATAGGCCCATCTCCTTGCAGTCCTCTCGAATCCCATCAATCCATCGTAACCGTGGTCTTCCCTTCCTCCGCTTTCCGTGTACGTATCCGTGTAGTGCTATATTCAGGTATCTTTCATTTCTTTTTATCTACTAACACAACTAATATTCTCTTTTGATCCCTTTGAAAGTCAAAAATAGACACACCTATGTAGTAACTAAACCCATGCCTTAACCATTAAAACAGATACTGGAAATGTTAGCTCTTTAAGAAAAATTCTTCAGAATAGCCCTCATCTAAAAGCATGACAAAAGCCAAAGAAAGGCTATGGAGCTAAGGATCAGCAGTGGAAAGCATATTGAAAGCAACAGAAATCTATCTAGGGCTCTACAAAGAAACAATGCCTGTATTCTCCAAATACCACATGTTAAGTTCAGTGTTGGATCTTATGAGAGCTCACATGTAAAAAGAATCAGTGACTGTAGATATGAACAAATCAGTGTTATAGCAGATGAAACTCCCATCATTACACAGAATAAAAAAAATTTTGTAGCCCATAATCTGAAAGATGTTTTTCCTAACAACATGAAATCAATCACAATCTGAAATCTGCTAATTGTACATTATTTGTCCAGAATAACTGTAACTTAACTGACTTTCGCATCATTTGATAAGTTAGCGTGTTGTAAATTTACTCATGTACATGAACTCTACGGGTAATAATTCAGTGCTTTGAATTCTGCTACTATTAATTTACCTTGATTGGCGAATGTAAGAACATCGAACAGTGTCATCACATATTTTTCCCCTGAAATCATAAAACAGATGTTGAATTTCAAGTGAAAAATATTCATATTAACTTGGAAAACTTTTCTTCATTTAAATGAAATGAATCAATGGTCTTACTATAACACAAGACACCAGAAAAAATGAGGTGTTTTAAAACCCTTTACTGCACACCTGTCTAAAAATGCATAATGTAACATAAAGCATTTATAATTAAATGCTATGTACTGTAAAGCCATTCTAGCACAGACACAGATTAAGAAATGCAACACTCAGCACAAGTAACTGAAACTCTTAACATGACACAGGGCAAGACTCTAAAGGACAATAAATTGATACATTCTTTGTAAATAACGGTACACTTTAAGTTACTAGATGCAAATAAATACCTTCAGTTAGAAGTTGCTTCAAGAAAGACTGCTTGCCAAAGCTCCATACCAAGCCATACAGCTCGCTATTTACAAACGACTGTAAAAACAACATCACAATCCCATATGCTCCAAATGACAAAGATCAAAACCCCATGACTACTTCTAGGGCTACAGAGAGGCACTCGATCACGGTGGTGAACTGCTCCCCGAGTAATATTACGCGTTCAACTAGGAGACAAGTAAGAGTTCACCTAATCCATCGAATGTTACTCATCAAACTTTGATAATCATGAATACATGGGTGCAAGTGGAGCACATTTCTGGGATTTTGTGCATTTTTTGCAAACTTTTATCAACAGCTGGTTTGTCAATTTAAAATGACTCACATAAAATCCAGAAAGGCTAATTATTATCCTTCACCATTTCGTGTAAAGTTGATTTGTTCATTCTACAGCCAAGTTCGTAAGATGGTGCTAGTTTATGTATGTATGCATGCATAAATGAGGCAGAATGACAGTCTATTATTTCAGTTAAGTGACAACTGAGTTAGTGATGAAAGTAATCTCCATGGAAACTACAGTAAATTAAATCCAGAAACTGTAAGTTTTATAGAAAAAGATTATAAGAGTTATAAAAATCGGTCCATTGTAGTGGACAAATTTACTTATGCCAACTCGATGCACGGAACCACATATAAATGCAGCCCATACATTATACTACGACATAGTTGGAGTGGACATTTGTTGAAAGGAATGGACAAAGCATCAGGTTTGTATCACAAAAGCTGTGTGCAACTTGGTGTACATGCACAAGGAATAGAAAAATTACATGCTAGAGACATGACCACAAGATAATCTTGAGTGATAGGCATAGGCGCCAACTTTTGCTTTTGTCTCTGGGTGCCAGTCAGAAGCGGATCCAGAAGTATCAAAGTTTTTTAAGGGACCAACGAAACTTTTTTTATGAAATCATCTCCGAAAAAAACTGATGACCTTTTTATAGTCATCCGGGAAAATTACCTCCATCCGCCTCTGGTGCCAGTGCATATTTTAAGATAATTTTGACAACTTTTTTGGGAATTCATCCCCCGAAAAAATTTGACAACCTTTTTTTAGGAATATCCCACACAACTTAATTTAAGGTCCGAATTCTTCTGGGTGCCAGGCCCCCACTGAACTTTTTCATTGGGTGCATTGGCACCCAAGGCCCCCAAGAAGTCGGCGCCTATGGTGATAGGATAGTTGCACTATCATATCACTCATGAGTATCACCCGCTTAAGCTGACTTAACATTCATAGCTGGGGCTTCAACACCTTGTGTCGTTAAACTTCTCGTCTTACTGTTACTTCTAATACTACTACATTTGTTACTGCTACTACTACCACCAACACAAGACCTTAACATTCAAAGAACTATATTACATTTTACATATTTTACATCTACATAATATAAAATAACTGAAAAATCATACTTTGTCTGCCAGATATGATGGGAGTAAATCTTGAAAAGATGTAAAAGGAAAGTTGTCTCGTTTTCTGTGTGAAATGCGGTGCAGGAAATACCAGTAATAGATCACAGTCAGGGTCGATGAATACAGCAACTAAAGACATCAAAATTATTCAGTTAGGACAAAAACAGACAATTCTGTCAACATAATCTCCATCATCACTAATCTATACTAGATGTTTGCCCCTCCTAAGACGGTTTAAAAGCAATTTGAAAATGTATTTTCCAATGTGCATGAAATCTATTATGAGCTTCTTAGTTTAAAAATTTGTGAAAATCTCATTGTAAACAATGTGCATCAGAGGCCGTTAACAGCCACTGACTTCTAGCCAGGGTCAGCAGCTTCATTAATATTCAATAACAGTGCGCACCACAGACTGTTAGCGGCCAACAGTCTCTGGCCAGGGCCAGAGGCTTAATGAATATTCAGTAAGAGTGCACATCAGAGGCCGCTAGCGACCGCTGGCCTCTGGCCAGGGCCACGGGCTTCATGAACATTCAGTAACAGTGCACATCAGAGGCCAGCGTAACAGAAAAGTGGGCTTCACCAGTGAGTGACATTTCTGTTCGTTTACTATTATAATATCACTGTGTCAGCTAAGCTCAGGATTTTAGTTAACTTTTGCAGCATAAACTGTGATATTAACTAAATTCATTTCAGCATGAATTATGATTTTAACCTGGAATCTTTACAGGGAATATACACTATTCATTGAAAAGTTTACTTTTAACCAATACCACCAACTGCAATCCTCAATATCAATTTAGTAAGTTAACATGGCCCCACCAATAAACAGTAAGGCTTCCATCAGTGGGATGCTACAAGTATACATGAGCTGATAGAGTTTGAGAGCAAATGAAAATCTAGCAGATCATAAGAGGTGCGATGGATTGAAATTGAGCTGTCTCTTTAATAGTGGACTGTTGCAGGAGGATGCCAATGCACAAGAAAGCATGATGTGCCTACATTGTCGTAAAGAAGCGAGAGTTTCCACAGGCCACTGAATGCAATGACCCTTAACTAGACTGGCTAGAAACAGAAATGCAAAGCTCTCTGATGTATTTCTGGTGCCATACTAACTATCAACGCTCTTCCCATGAGGAGGATCTTGAAGATAATCCACTATTAAATTATACTGCTTGGTGACAGAGGCAACCATGTGTGGGCAAGCAATTTGCCCATGGTCATTATGAGGAATTTGGTCAGCAGGCATGAACCTCCAATCAATCGACTGCACATGAGTTACTTATTCCACAACTTGAGCACCTAATGGTTTAATTGTTCACATAATTATCATCATTATAGTCAGGCACCAGAGGGGTGCCAATAGGTTCACGTTGACAGGACCAAATAGGACAGCCTGCAACCATGCCTGAGAAAACCAGACCAAAGTCTGAAAAATTCTGAAGTTAGTTTAATATTACGTCATATTGAGCTGAAAGTGCTGAATATTTAAGTGAAAATATGTTTCTATCACAAAATAGTAGAGAAGTTACAAGCATTTAGTATGAATGTCTCCACATGAAAAGTTTTTAAAAATCACTACTTAAATTTGCCCTAAATTTAGCTGTCTGGTGTAAATTAATCATTTACATGCAATTAGTTATTACGCCTGATGTTTAACATGCCACCTTTGAGGGATTCATTGTGTGCTTCTGTAAAAATAATGCACCAACTATTTTGGACCTATTTCATGCCTACCCTATTTCTAACATACTGATTTTTCAAACTTTGGTTGGGTTTTCTCAGGCATGGTCACATATACATAAATATTATAGATCCATGAGAAAGGCTGACCTGAGCAAGAGAAAATGAAATTAGTCCCCCATGCGGCACATATATGACAAGGGAAATAGACACGATGCACTGTACCAATAGTGCAACTCCTTCAGCAATTGCCTGAAAGTAAATGTCAAAATATCGATTGTTACTGGTGTTCAAAAAGGTCTATCAGTTTTGTCATTTTACCACTCAGTTACACTCTTTTACATAAGATTTACATGTAAAATGTTTAGTTGCTGGGTGACTAAAATGCTGTTTGTTGCTAGATCAGTGATTTGAATTCTGTGCAGCTGGTACGTTCAATGGGCTACGGAGATGTAGCACCTCACAAATTGCACGTATGTATGCATCTGGTTTTTTATATAGCCCACGTATATCTAAATAATATTTCTTAAATGAAGTTTTCACACTTAATTCTATGTTACAATTCAGTCGAATGTAAAATGGAAATAACAAGAAATTCAGAATTTCTGGTGTGTTTGCTGTCTGACCAAAGATACCATAATCATCACCTTTTCTGTCTAGAGCTCTTATTAATAACCTATCTTTTCTTTAAGTGATATAATTGGGGCAAAATTTCTGAGGGGTGAAATTTGAGGAACAAAATTTTCAGGGCGAATAGTGGGGGCGAAAAATCTGTAAACCAGATTCAATACACTCTGAAATTCCACTTTAGGTTAGTACTTGGATGGGTGAACACTACAACACCTGGCTTATGCTCAATATTCCATCCTCTAGCGGTCAGTAAATCTAATATAATCAGGAACGTCTCTCTCACTGAACGTCTCTCTCATTCCCTGCTGGCTTCGTGCATGCCATCCTTTTCTTAACACTTTAATGACGAGCCCATTGGTTTCCCACTCGCTTTTAGTACACTCTAGTGTTAATGCTATCTGTTTTTCCTGAAGACCTATCAAACTATCACCCCATATCTACTCTCAATTTCATCCCCCAAAATCATCTTACATCTCACCAAGAATTCTCTAGACTACCATTAGCATGCCGACAATACACAGAAGTTCTTTACTTCAATAACTTTTTTCAAATTAAGCTCTCCAATTGCTTGCTTCTGTTCACAAGTGAACAACTCTATAAATTTGTCTGTTCAGCTGTTAGTTAGATTGAGTGCTGATCTTTCTGATTGTACACATAATTTGAACATAACTTTTGACTCCACAATAGCTTGATCTTTTATTTCACTGATTAATCAGTTTGACCTTGCATCTCTAACAGATCATGACTTTGAATATGGCTTTCACATGAAGCAACTATTGTTTGATGCCTTGTAAATTATGAAAACGTACTTATGCAAATCGTTAGATTAGATTAGATAATCTAACCCTGAATTCAACAAGAAGCAGTAACTGTCCAGCAACAAACAATGGTTGGCTCAGCAGTTCAATGAGTGCAGATGACAGATAGCAGATGACTGCTAGATGGTAGTTTGGTACAATGGAAGGATCAGGCTGTTCCAGCAAATACAACCAAATGAAACCACAAATTATGGACCAGAATATTCCCAATGGCAATCTGAAACAGCAAAATTATCAAATGACAAATGATAACATCAAACGCTACAACGGTAAAGTTTTGTTAAATACATTATAAGTTGATTTTAATAGTGCTTCAGTTATCCAAGACACTTTCTCTTATAAGTAGCTTCAACAAAGACATGTAATAAGTATTAAAGTTACTCTCAGCACAAAACAACAGAAGCAGAATAAGTCAAATATCTCCCATGTTACATATACCACAATAAAAAAAGTAATTTTAAATAAAATAACTGCAACCAACCACTTAAGTTTACTTACGAACACCACAGGAGGTTCATGATCTGTGGCCAGCACTGGTTCTGTGTTTTGCTTAGACATGCTCTCACAAATGGCTCACTTGTCATTCCATAGATGGTCATGTAGAGCAAAAACAGTCTGCAAATGTTTGACAGATTAATTAATTACTAAACAAATGCCACAGATTAAGCAATAATCAAGTACTATTGCACTTTTGTAAGGCACTTAAAAGGCAAATTATAATTATATTTTAAGTAGAAACGAAACATTCAGTAAGAACAGTTGATGAATGACATTTCCATACATGGTAATTTACCTGACAGTAATTTAATTTGCTAATTTTTTAATTTTAATGGTTTATGGCTTTAACTGAAATTGTAAACCTGACATAGATATCATATGAAATTATAAGTACAATATAAGTATATAAATACTTGTAACGATGGTCTAACCCTCGTTACTGCAAATTATTTAGCGCCAGCTTGTATTGCCTTGTGTCCATTGATATTACGGTTTAATTATATAGCGCCAGGCCGTACTGCTGTTTAAACTAGCTTCGCGTCTCATTTCGCGCCGATTTGCCTACGTCACACAATTGGTTGCTAAGGGGAAAGGCGGGCTGGACGAATGCATCGACTTCAAAGTGCCGACGTGACACAGACCTAGCGATACAGAGAGACCGAGTCGACGGGTAAAACGCGCATACAAGTAGGTTCTAAGGAATTTCGATATGCCGCCTTAGTGGGAGCTAGAGGGACATCGGCACGGACAACCGCGCGACGGCGTAAGGCAGGCAGACGGTCGAGGCGGATCAGAGGATTACGCCGTCCTTGCGGGTGAGCCCAGACGCACAGAAATTGGAGGGGGGTTTGACTTGAAAGGGGAGCGTAGTTCATGTGAGTGCAATTTCGTGAGCGGCTTCTTTCAAGTCGAGTTGAAGAAACTAAAAAAACTCGGTGACATCCGTAAAATTGCGGAGGGGTTGAGGCCCTTAGCAATGGCTTTACTATATAAGATTTCGCTTTGAATTTCTCAAAAACACTCGTATTTCGACTGCCTAGGAGAAGCACTACGGTGGATAGCGCGTGTTGGCACGCAGAAATTCTTGATATTCGGCGTTTGTACGCCTTGGAGAAACGTGTTTGGCACGTTATCTCTCGCCGATGTGGTCGGCTGGTGTTTGAAATATCAATTGGAATATATGTATCAAATTGAGCGAATTTGATGTGCGCCTTTTCTGGAGTCGGATATATCGTGTTTTCAATTTATTTCTGAGCTGAAATTCTGGAATATAGTTCGTCTTCTCTGTGGATATAAAATATAAATTCGATAATTCGGCGATTTGTGGAAATACGTGATTTACACGTATTGGCAAGGAGATAAGTTCTCACATATTGGGAATATCTGGAGTATAAATATCTTATCGATTCACGGAGATAAGTTCTCACATATTGGAAATATTTGGAGTATAAATAATCTTGTCGATCGACGGTAGGCCGAGAAATTGAATTGTTCTTCCGGCCTTGTAATTCATTGGCCGGTGATCTTTATTTCAGCCGGGGAAATTCTTAGTATAAATCCCTTTTTACTCCAAGTCAATAGAAGGCTATAATATTAGCTTGTTTCTGATAAGTAAGATAACCATTATAACTTGTCTAGAATAATTATATTGCTAGATTATAAGTAAGATAGCCATTATAACTTGTATAAAACTGTTGTATTGTTAGATTGTAAGTAAGTTAAGGATTAAAACTTGCATAGATTAGCTTGTACCTTTAATCTGACTATAAGTAAGATAGTAGGCTCAATGTGTTAAACTTAGACATAAGATTATAAATAATACAATTGAACCTTTTTAGTTTGTCAGTACGATAGTACTTATTATTTTCGATTAATAATAAACTTATAAAACTTTTAACAAATTGATTAACATGGAAATCACAGATACAGAAAGATCTGTATTGCGCCAGTTGGGTTCTAGTTCAATAGTAGAACAGGCCTTAGACCGACAAAGTGTTGTGTTGGAAAGACAGAGTGTTGCAATGGAAAGACAGAGTGTCATATTGGAAAGTTTAGGTGTAGCTCAAGGGCAAGCTCTAGAAAGAATGAGTGTGATCCAGGAGCAAGCCTCAGAAAGACAGTGTGCTATTTTAGAATTGCTGGTATCACGCTTAGAGCGCCTCGAGCAAATGCCTAATAGTAAATTCGCTGTGGAGTCACAAGCGAATCCTGGTTCCAGCGATGCTGGGGCTGCTGCCCATCCGGCAGCCGCGCCTATCCACTCGACCATCAGCCTGGTAAATAAGTATGATAATACACAGTTAAGACACGCCTCTGATCTTAGCCTAGCCAATGACATGGATAGTTCTGACTGGCCTACATTTCGGGCTCCACAGCGATGCGCCGGGTCGTCTTTGGAGTTTGCACGTGCGACAATTAGCACCGGAAATGGCGCGAAACATGACGAACCCGACAGAGCGACAATTGGTCCCAGAAGTGACGCGAAACTTGACGAATCCGACGGCGCGATATACTTCCATGTTAGGTAATATTAACAGAGTCTTTAAATTAGAAAATTTGAATTGTTTTTCACCTGACATTTACAACACCAAGAAGATCTTTGGAAATGTAGCGAACAATGAATGCATTCATCAGGAACGTCAAAGCACGAAACATCACCTGAAGCAAAGATAACACTGTATTAGACACTGAGTGCAAACACTGTTTTCATAGTCAGCTATACCCAGAATTAGATAACTCATCTTCTAGTTTTGGCTTAAAATCAAAACCAGAGCAGAAAAAGACCTCTGGCTAAGTTGGAAGCAATAACAGAACTTAATATATGACTAGACAGACTGCGCTCACAATATGCTGCACTCAAAATTTTCAATAACATACATTAATCAAAACAATGTCGTTAATGTATTCATAACTATTCCCTGCAGCTGCAACCTGTGAAGTGAATTTCAAGCATGTAGTTGTAATTTCTAATACATAATACATGTATATAGCGAATGTTACAAGTTAACCAAAAAATTGATCACCAGCAAAGGTCAGATCAAAAACAACAGGCGAGAGCGAAGTCCCCTTGCAAAAATTCAGTGACAGTCATATAATAATAAATAATAATAATAATATTCTTTATTATTTCAAACTGACAGACACAGTAAGATTACATTGAAAGTTTGAAACATGAAAGTACAATCAAGATCTGAATTAAACACACGGTTTGGCAGCAATGCAAGGCGCCGCCCTAGAGGGGGATAATTACGGGAATCGATCCACGAACCTAATGCTCTCCTGGCCATGAGTGTTACCAATACTCTATCCCCTCTCCTTTACTTTAAAAAGATACTTTAAAAAGATAAGTCTTGAAGTGTGATTTGAATGTCTCTTGAGATGGCACATTCTTCACATGTAGATCTATAGACGCCAAGGTGCCAGCTACAAGTGGAAAGAGCTCGCAAATGGAAGAGTCTTCAAAGAAGCGTTGATCAGACTGGATGAAGACATGACCAATCAGAAGATCACGCGTCTCATGCACAGCAACTAATATTATTTCGTACTCAACACTATCGGTTAACGTCACTGTGCATAGTAAGTTTAGCAGAGCTCAGGCTGGAGTCACCACAAACTCACAAGTACTTGGCTAGGCTAGCTGCAGCAGGCAGAGTGGACACAATTATCAAGTTATCTTCATGACACTAGTCAACCTAGGTCTGGTTCCTTCACGAGGTCTAATTCGACTGCATAAAAATGGTTATACAAATTATACGAGTGATATTGCCTAAGTTGCTAGTACATGAATTCATTAATATTCTTATATAAAATTTGCATATATGGTGACATTTAAGTGTTTATTTAATATAAAACTGATGGAGGGTTGGGTAGTCACATGCACGCTTGGAATGGGCTCACATACCTGGGTTGTATTTGACTAAAATTTAGACATCCATAGCTTTAGTCTTAATACTGATTAAATCAGAGTTCTGCTAAACAGTCAGAACACAGCAAGAGTTTGCAGCATCCAGAAAATAACAGCAACACAGAAACTGTCCAAGAAGCAGACATGACATCAAGATGAGCTGCCAGATACTTACTGACTAATGTACTCTAATTAAGTATGCCTTTGTATGTGTATCTTTCTTAGACTCACCTGTAAGCCAATGCCATAAGTGGCTGACTTAGCTGCACTGGCAAGCACAGCATCACTTTGATGTTTGTCAGTCTTCTTCTTCATTCTTGCAATCAGCTTCAAAAGCAGAAATATGGAATTTAATTACTTGGCCAACATATTATGATTATACATTCACATGCATATGCACACAAATATCCATAACAATAAGGTCAGCAGAAGGAATCAGTAACCTAAACATTAAGTCTGATAATAATAAATTTAAATAGCAAGTTGCATAGTACATGACAAAAGGGTTTTATATATGAGAATCAATCAATTTAATACACTTGCATTTACGTCATTCATTATTCAGAGATGTGTGGTAGTCAAATTCCTATTTCAAATTATCATTACTTGTACAAACATGTGTGAAGGCCAATCATTTAACAACTCTGTTGGGGACAGCTTCCTCTTTGTCAAGTTTGAGAACTCAGAGGAAAAGATTAGTTTTGCAGAAAAGCAATTAACTCCTTAACATGCTGAATTGTTTGTAGTGTGTTGGAAATTAACTTAATTTAACTTTATAACTGGCTCTTGTCCTCCTTGTGCAAATTTTCACATATTAATGCAATGATTGTGTCATTTGTATTAAACTGTAGTACTTGTGCAACCAATTTACTTAACTTTAGTAGGGTTCTCGTAGTTAAATGCCTTGATGTTAAATCACTGAAAAGACTAACAGAGCCTGAAGCAGGATCTTCGTAATGCTCATTAAAAATTGACAATTGTAAAACTGAGAATCACGCTCTTGCGAATATAGTAGAATAAACTCTCAAATACCATCACATAACCTCAGTTCTCAAAGCATTTCATTATCTTAAAGTCCCTCAGCAAATCCACACAAAATTGTATGTATAACCTACAATGCCCTTCAAACTCTCAACCTTCTTACATTCTCCAGCTATTCACTATCCAACTGTCCCAATCTACTCTTCCATCATACCTTCCTCTATTTTTGTCTCCAATCTCCTCCTCTCTCAAATTCTGCAACCACACCAGGTCTCTGGAACATACTCCCGATCAATCTCCACCAGTTCGCTCATCCTTCGTTCTCGCTTGTCAATCTCAGCAGTCCCCTTTCCCTCCCTCTTACAGCATTTCATTCAGCATTTCTGAACTTTTCAAGATATCCAATCCTGGTTCCGCTCCAGCACCATCCCATGACCACCATCACCAAAAATTTTCAGAATAGCAACATACTGTCTCCTCAGCTTGACCCAACTGCCTCCCTCCCCAATAAATAAAATTCTGATCTGGTGTCACAACTGACTAAACAATCTCAATCTTGCAGACTTGATTGGATATAGTGCCAGTCAGGGGTCAACCAGAAATCGCCTCGGACATTTGCCTCAGTCGGAAATCCCGTTTCTGGAACTATTCGCCTCTGCAAATACTGTAGACGCAAATAGTTGCAAAACATTTTTTCTTTAAAAAAAATTTTTTCCTTAAAAACTTCTTCAATAAACTTATTTATATAAAATTATAAACGTTCAGCCTTAAAACAATTACACATCCATTGAATTCAATTCCATTTTCTTGAAATTATGTCAATTTATTGAATTTAATGCAATTTTAGAAAACTTCACAACTGCACAGAAATGACTAAAATTCAAAATGTATCAGTCACTTATTACAAGTACACAAATTTCTGATAAGTACACAAATTTATTCTGATAATTTTTTATTACATGAAAATGTGAAGCTTCGCATATGGAACAAATGGTACCCGGTTCGTTTCCGGATCCGGCAAATAGTGCATCCAAATACTCGGATTCGGTACTTGGTGGAAATCGTAATCTTAATCTCCGGATTTCTACAGCGCCCAAAAAAGCGAAGTCGCGGGAACCAGCTTATTCACAGGTGCTTAGACAAATCAAAATCGATAGGTGGGGGGGGGTCGAATCAGTTCCAGGTCAAGATACAAAGGAGTCAGTCAGGAAGATGTCATGGAAAATGTCTACCTGGTTGATCCCTAGGGCCAGTAAGCAGATGTAGTACTCGAGTCTGGCCATGGACTAAAGCCCAACTTGAGACCCATTTTCTGCAGACTCGGGATGTCACAGCTCGGAGTTGGACTCGGACTTGAAGCCTCTGCACTCGAATTTGACTCACTGACATGGTTTCCAAGTCATGATTTCTGGGCCGAACAGGCAACTGTATTGCCACAACTACGCTTTGTGGCAGTTACTGTTTTAGCTGTTCCTACCACGAGTGCACCAGTGTTTAGCAGTGGAAGAATTTTTATGTGTCCTCATTGTGCCAGATTATTGAACAAAACTTTATCAAATTTAGTGTTTTCAAAGTGTAATTTGGATAAATTACATTAACAATTCTTTTTGCATAAATAGTGCTGTTATTTTTATGCCATTGAATTGCGTGTTTCAGTGTATATATAGATGTTGATGGACTTGAACTCGATCTTTAGTGACTCTGACTCGAACACCTCTGAACTCGGACTCGACTCGGCTTAGACGGACTCTGACTCGATTCGATTTAGGTAGACTCGACAACAGCACTGCCCATGGGCGTCCGCAGTAAGGGGGGCGCAAAAATTTGGTTAGAAGAGGGCCAAAAAAAATTGTTGTTGGGGGGGGGACAAAATGACGCTTGTGCATAGAAACAATTTGCATAGAAAACTTTTTAAAATAATGATGGTTAAGGACTTTACCTAAATAATTATTTCTTTACATTGAAAATCGTGTTGGGACTGCTGTAATAATCATAATAATCAAAAGATTTTATTTTAAAAAAATATTTGCAAAATCCAGGGGGGCGCAAATGCCCCCTTGCGCCCCCCTCCGGACGCCCATGGCACTGCCAGGACGGTGTTTGTGCATCGGTGAAAAATTTCGGAGATATACATTTACAATAGGCAAATGGTAAAGAAACAGCAACCGGCATAAACCACCGAGTGGTATCTTTCACACACTGAAAAAGACTGATACAATAAACGATTGGAGAACATCTCATCTAACCTTACGAGCTGGAGATCTCCTTACAATTATTATAATAAAAGTTTACCATAACTAAGTAATTACAGATCAAATATTATACATCATCGCCACATAATCACTTTTTAAATCCACACAGATATTGCGCTAGAAGACGTTAGACACCTAACATGGTAGAGCCATTGATATGTATTAATAGTTACTGGATAGCTAATGGGCTCTAAAAGCTCGGTTATCGCTCAGTCCATTGATATGTATTAAGAGTTACTATTAATAAATATCCTCCCTGACCATAGACATCAACGATCTCTATTAATAGCTACACATCAGCGATCGACATGGTGGTGCAGACGACAGGAGGCTTGTTGAAGTCCGTTCTTTAACTTGTAGTCTAACTATTTATTAAAGGACTTAATTACGAAATCCATTCTAACTAAAATTTCGATATATCGTAAAATGTTAAGCATTACATAATTTCGCTGCTTATTATACGTATCAAAATGGTTAGCTCGTGTTGTGCTATCGGCTGCACAAATAAAGTTGGATCGTACAGTTGTGGGAGGAAAATAACTTTTCACAGGTACGCAGCTAAAACACACTAGTTTGTGTAAGTCTTAGTTCTGTAATAACACAAATGATTGCATATATGGCACCTACAGCAAACTTCACATGCACGTCAAGCAAATGAAGAAGACGGCCAATGCGGTTACTTTAAACCCTTTACCCAAAAATGTCTACCCGGTAGGTCATTACCCTTGCCTAGTGATTTTTGTAAGTTTGGGGCTGCATAACAAACTAGCCAAAAAAGACTATGTCATGCTAAAGTAACTATTCAGTAGTGTGAAGATTTTTCTTGGTAAGCAATTCTACAGTTAGGATAAAGGTTATTGTGTATAGTCAAAGTTCTCTTGTTGGCTGCATTCTAGTGATATTAGCATTCTTTAAATAAAATTGTGATAGTATAGAGAGATTATAAGCCATCATTTTATCCCGGTTGCAAAAGCAATGACTCGGAATGTAAACTTTATTGAATATTTGCTGTACCCCATTATAATGATAAAGTATCGACAATTGTGATCAAGCAACCGTGCATTTGGACATGAATATAGTCTCAAATTTGACACACAAAATATTTGTGGTATTATAGGGTGAGATAGTGTTTGCTGTAAACACTAGATATTGTACTTCAGGATTTCATGGCACACTATCAAAAATAATAGTATAGCTGTAGTAACGAAACATGACTATGGTATATTTTGTTTGTTTAGGTTTCCTGCTGAGGAGATGCGACGATCAGCCTGGGTGAAAGCAGTGAATCGCGTTGACCCAAACACACACAACATTTGGAATCCTAGTACAACTGCTGTGTTGTGCTCTGAGCACTTCATGATGGATGATTTTCTGTTCTATCATGGAGCAACAGTGTTGAAGAAAGATGCAGTTCCATCAAAGTTCAGTTTCCAACAATGCGAGGTATGAAATCTGTAAGAATTAAAATCTCAGGAAACAAAGCCAGCCTCTTAAGTGCCAGTATATTATAAATACTGGGTCGTATTTGGTGTCAGTATGCGGTACCAGCAACAATTGCATGAATTACATTGCACGAAAATTGCTGATAAAGTTGAGAAAGAGGTGCATTCGTGTGTTAGTGGTGCAGTGATCATGGTAAGAAGAAATACTTATAATGCATTTTACCCAGGGTTAAAAACAATTTGTATAAATAAACACTAGGGGTATTTATAAGAAATTTTACAGTAACGTGTATAATAAATCAGAGCAACAGGAGCAGTATTCTCATGTTTTCACGTCATGTTTATCTATCCCATGTTCAAAATTTTAACATAGTCCTTCTGAGCTTCTTGTCTTGACTCTGACATTTTGCCAATCAGTCTTATACACTGTTATAATGCTGCTGTAGAAGGTACAGACTGAAGTCGAGACATATCTTTGGATAGGCGTTTGAATTGATTTATAATTGGCTTTAAATTAATGGTTTTCAGGATATCATTTACTGTGCACGTGAATGAAAGCCAGTTCAAACGCTACTGTCCCGTTGTGCTGCGAAGCTGATTCTTTATAAGTTTCAGTTTTGAAAATGAACATTCTCCTGTACAGTTGGTCCTCGATACCAAGGTATTGGTCTCGAGTGCACTTTAGTTCATTTTTAAAAGTCTTGGTCTTGCCATCCTTGCAATCATAGCTAAGAAGTTTCACCTGTGCCACCTATGAACACATTATTTTTTTGGTTTTCTTTTGCATAGGCTACGAAAGCGCTCGGGCACTCATCAAAGACCAGCACAGCTGTGATGGCTTCAGTTCCTGTTGCTTCAAGTTCTACCGTATTTCGAGTCCAGCCTTCAGTTCCTGTTGCTTCAGGTTCTACTGTGTTTCGAGTCCAGTCATCAGTTCCTGTTGCTTCAGGTTCTACCGTGTTTCGAGTCCAGCCATCAGTTCCTGTGGCTTCAAGTTCTACCTTGTTTCCAGTCCAGCCTTTAGTTCCTGTTGCTTCAAGTTCTACCATGTTTCGAGTACAGCCATCAGTTCCTGTGGCTTCAAGTTCTACCTTGTTTCCAGTCCAGCCTTTAGTTCCTGTTGCTTCAAGTTCTACCATGTTTCGAGTACAGCCATCAGTTCCTGTGGCTTCAAGTTCTACCTTGTTTCCAGTCCAGCCATCAGTTCCTGTTGCTTCAAGTTCTACCATGTTTCAAGTCCAGCCATCAGTTCCTGTGGCTTCAAGTTCTACCTTGTTTCCAGTCCAGCCATCAGTTCCTGTTGCTTCAAGTTCTACCATGTTTCGAGTCCAGCCTGCAGTTCCTGTTGCTTCAGGTTCTACCGTGTTTCGAGTCCAGCCATCAGTTCCTGTGGCTTCAGGTTCTACCATGTTTCGAGTCCAGCCATCAGTTCCTGTTGCTTCAAGTTCTACCGTGTTTCCAGTCCAGCCTTCTTTTATCTGTAAAGAGCACTCGTATGCCATACTGGCCAGCCCTCGGACGTTGAAGCGTAAAAGTGAGCATCTTGAAGAAAGACTGGTTACAATGAAACAGGCTCTGTACAATGCGGAACGTCGAGAAAGTCGAGCCAAATCAAAGATTCTGCATATTTTAGAGGAACTGGAAAAGGAACGGCTACTAACATCTGAGACAAAACAGTTGCTTAAAGTGTATGAGGACATCCCCATTCATCTATTCGCAAAAGAAACAGTGAAATATACAGAAGAACAGCGTCAGTTTGCAACAACGCTACATTTTTACGGTCCAAAAGCATATGCATTTTGTCGTAAAAACTTAAAACTACCTGCCGAAAGTACGATAAGAAAGTGGATGAGCAGAATCGATAGCAATCCAGGCTTCTCAGAACAAGTCTTTGCAAATCTCAGAGACAGGAAGAACAGCAGTGAAGGATGGCAGTATAACTCTTGCTCTGTCATGATTGATGGAATGGCGATTAGGAAACATGTTGACTGGGATGCGAAAACTCAGAAAATGATAGGCTTCGTTGATCTTGGAGCTGGTTCAGTTGACAGTGACGTGCAACATGAAGCTACTGAGGCATTGGTCATAATGGCTGTTGGACTTACAGGTCACTGGAAAGTAACTCTTGGTTATTTTTTGATCACAGGAATAAGTTCAGTTGTTCAAGCCAAATTAATTCAAACAGCCTTAATAAAACTAGGTGAAATCGGAATACGTGGTTTGGCATTGGTCATGGATGGACATGCAACTAACCAGGGCATGGTTTCCCAGTTGGGCGGATCCTTGTTGCCAAATAATATTAAAAGCAGCTTTCCACATCCTTTTTTCATAAATGAACATGTGTACATATTTTTTGATGCATGCCACATGCTGAAGTTGTTGAGAAATGCACTGGAAGCTTTAAAAGAAATCATAATTCCTGAAATTGGTAAAGCTCGATGGTCGAACATTGTTCATCTGCATGAATTGCAGGATAAGGATGGTCTTCGAGCAGGCAACAGGTTGACAAATGCACATGTGGAATTTCAAAATCAGAAGATGAAGGTACGATTGGCAGCACAAACTCTCAGTTCATCAGTTGCCAAGGCATTGGAATTTCTTGAAGTAAACAAGTTTCCTAGATTTTCCAACACTTTCGGAACACGAAAATTTATCGAAACTGTTGATCGCCTTTTCGACATCTTCAACAGTCGGTCAGTTATAGGAAAAGGGTATAAGAAGGCCTTGACATATTCTGGACTCAGAGCAGTAACTCCATTTCTGAAAGAGTCTAGGCAAATGTTTTTGAATATGGAAAATAGCAGTGGGCAGAAGGTTTGCGAAAGTCATCGTCGTATGGCTGCATTGGGATTTGTTGTAAATGTTGATAGCCTTCTTCGTATTGGTAATGTCATCTTTTCAGAAGGAAGTCCATGCCATCAGCGCTACCTGCTGACGTACAAACTGTCACAAGATCATCTGGAACTGTATTTCGGTTGCGTACGAAGAATGGGTGGATGGAATAACAACCCAAGTGCCAAACAATTTTCTAGTGCTTACCGCACTCTGCTGAACAGAGCCTCAATTTCTGCCACTACCAATGGAAATTGTATGCCACAAGACCAAACAGATCTTCTTCATTTACATCCATCAGATGAGGAAATAGACAAATTTTTGCCTAGTCACTTTGATCATATTGACAACGAGCATGACTACTGCACTTTAACAAAGCTGTCACCTTTTGTTACCAACATTTTGTCATATATAGCAGGTTGGATTGTTCGCAGGCTCTCAGCAACAATTTCATGTGGTGATTGCTTATCAGCACTGGTTGAAAAGGCAGGACCCAAAACAAACAGCCTGCTGGAAATAAAGAACAATGGAGGACTTGTGACACCCTCAACTAGTCTTGTGAAAGTTGTAGAACATGCTGAGAAGGTTTTGAGATCCAATGCTGATTTCCATCATGTGTCGAAGAAGGATCAATGGGGAAAAGCCTTGGAAGCAAAAGTGTTAGAAAACATTCCAGACAATTTGTTCAGTGATTTGAGTCAGCACTTCTGTGACACACTTTATGGTATTGAAAGCCATTACACTGATCTTGTTCGTAATATCTGTAGGGTTTTCCTTAAACTGCGCCGATTCCATGCTGTTAATTTAACAAACCAAAGTCTACAGCGTTCTTCTGTTCGTCACTCATTAACAAAAGCTATTTTGTTCAAGAATCAGTAATACTGTAAAGACAAAAGGTTTCCAGTCTTTCAGCCATTTTAATTACTGATTATATATTCACTAACATTGCTGTAACTGATTTAGTTACTTGTTTAACTAGGCCTAGCTTATTGTTTTTTGACTTCTTGTGAGCAATATTTAGTTAAACATTGGACATTGAATAAAAAATTCACTGTTTCACATAAACTATAACTATTTTACAGAATACTTAGTGATAACAAAAGAGTAGCATAAAATCTGAAGTTTTCATTAAACATTGTGCAACAAATCACAATTATTTAATGTAAATGGTAACCAACAGTATACTTGGTAGTAACACATAAGTAACTACGCTTTGCAGTTTAGCTCTGTGAACGAATCACTTTTGTTCCTAATGATTTGTATGTGTTCGAATTGCATTTGAAATATTGTAATAACTAATATGTCCATATTTATTTAAATTAATGTTCTTAGTTGAATGAATAAAGGAAAAAAATTATATTTTAATAACTAATGTGTCTATTTTTATTTTATTTAATGTTCTTAGTTGAATAAATAAAGAAATTATCAACCAACAGAGCCAGATCCTTTGGCAAAACTCCTATCCTAATTGCAGTGACAATCCTGTAGCCATAGCTTTGATCTGTGCTTAAGTCTTTCATCACTTAGTCGCTGAGCTGAGGGAGAGCAGGACCCACACAGACTTTTGCAAAATCAGGATTGATGTCTAGCGCGGTTATAGAATCCAACATTTTTCCTAAGGGACCTGCCCATTTGTTGTTGCTTAGTGTCTTGCCATCTAAAGCAGTTACTAGGTGCCTCAGTGGCAGTTCTCCTGTGTGCAGATCGCAAACAATGCACACGAGCTTCCTTTGCAGCTTCTCCTTGACATAATGCATTACTCGCCTACCCAACCAGTGGTTACATTACAGGAATCACCTCCAATAGCTTGAAACCTGGATACATTTTGCCATTTTCTTCTGCTTTCAACCAGTCTTGTCAAGACCAGTGATGGGCAATAGTTAACTAAAAAGTTGCTAACTTTTAGTTTAACTAAAATTTTTTAGTTAAGGATGAAGTTTAACTAAAATAAAAAAGTTTAGTTAAAACCATAGTTTAACTAAAAAATTTAGTTGCTAACTAAAAAGTTTAACTAAAAAAATCAGCAATATGCAACTATTTTTCCACAATGAACATTCAACACTGTCAACAAAAACCATTTTAACACTGCATGGTTGTAGCATTAACAGCCTCTGTTCTCAAATTCATACACTACTTACAGTATGCCTGTAACTGTATGATAGAACAGTACACATTGCATAGTTTGAAGGTGAAATTGTCATTAACGCTTTGCATTATAACAGTTCACTTAACCTCTGTTCTTGTGAAAATGTTTGTCGTAAAAAGTTGGAAAACAGTTGGAAAAAGTTTAACTACTTTTTTTTAGTTTACCTAACTAATTTCCAAAATCAGTTGCCAACTTTAGTTAAACTAATTTTTTTTAGTTGGAAAATAGTTTCAGTTTAACTAAGAAAAAATAGTTTAGTGCCCATCACTGGTCAAGACCTTAAACTTCGAGACCAAGACCAAGACTTTGAACCTCGAGACCAAGACCTTGAACCTCAAGACCAAGACCAAGACTTTGAACCTCAAGACCAAGACCAAGATCAATACTTTGAACCTCGAGACCAAGAACAAGACCAAGACCCCAAAAAAATCATATTCAGCCCAAGACTTCTTTTCCATAAAAAAAATTGTCAAGTCGGACAACTCGCTATTTTAATGAAAACGCGAGTCTTTTATTTTATTCAGGCAAACTAACTTTGAATGCAGACTGCAGACAATTCCGAATTCGTATTTACAAAAGTAGGTAAATCCTATTCAAAACAAAATTTATACCCATATGTTGATTTTTAACATGAAACTGCACATTTTATCTCTAGTAGGCCCTACTTTTTAAAATATTGATCTTTCAAAACTTGACACACCCTATTCGTCATCTATCTGGGTCAGTAAATTATTAATAACAAAGCACTTTGGAATGGTTAAAATGTATTCCATGTTGTTGGATTGCTTGGGCTTCAGCCAAAAGATACTTCAACCTCAAGGGGAAAGGCCATAAAACACGTAGGGCCTAATAATGAAGTTAATTTTACCTAAATATTTGTTGACACATTATCCGTAAAGGCCAGTCAGTGCCGTGTCTGGTGAGCCTACAATAACATTGCGCAATACAAAAGTTCTACAAATTTAGCTTTAACATTAAATAAAATGTCATATACGCGGCAATGCACAATTCAGCGCATGTTAAATATGATGTTTTGCTCTGCACATGCAACTGTTTATTGCTTAAACAAATAATTATTCGTTTATAGAAACCGCAATGCATTTGTTATGTAAACACAACCTTATACGCCTTTGCCGCTAGGGACACCACGCTCCATGAACGCCATAACACGACGTTATACATTTTTGTCGCTAGAGGCGCTATGCTCCATAGACGCCATAACCAGTCACATAAGGACTTTTCAGTCTTTTATATTAATAAGTCATAATCCCTGACCGGAAGTCCCGGAAGCCACGACTGAGTCGCCGTCGGGCATAGGCCAATGACTGAAGCTTTATCAATCCAGTACTATTTATACATATCAATGGATAGAGCCACTCAGTTGGTTATACGTCACTCATTGCATTAACCTCCGTAAAATAAACCTCTTTTGACCGTTGTTCTGAATTTAGAAACACACTCTTTCGTATAATAAGAGGTCCAAAATCTTACTTTTCACCAATGGCTTGGTTGATAGCTTTAAGAGGAGACTATTAAGTTACTGTAGGATCGTAGCACCCCAAATATCAACTAACCAAAAACGATCAAATTTATTATAAATAATATTATGCCAAGCCATGGCACCGCTGGAACACCCCTCGCTACGGTAGTGAGTCACTGTATTTAGGCTTTTCTCTTCTGAAGTCGCAAGTGAAGTTCCAAATCTGAGGAAATTGGATGAACCAAACTTTTACGCATATTTAAAAGGTCTCGGTTTAAATGACATCACTCGTAATGCTAATTAATTGTTGTTTTTAACCCGCAAGATCACTATCCTAAGTAGCTGTACAATAAGATGTCTTCAAAATTATGTGTGAGTTCAGCAAGTTTTTTGGTTCAGCAAATTCAGCATTACAACTGTTTACTTAATTTAAGACTGGCGCTACAGAAATCCGATGCATATTATATCGGCAGAAAATTGCTTGTTTATCGCAAGAGGTCGGAGATCGCAACGACCGGTTTATCGTGATCTTATAATTATTGTGGTTGTGTAATTTTTTACATAAAAGAGAAGGGTGGGGGTTTTGAATGCACTAAGAATCGAAGCCACGTCGCGTTTATATTGTAATTTTTGGGGCAAAGATAAGATTTTGTGTCTAGTGAAAGACTTCTTTGAGTAAAAGTGTACCTACTCGTACGTAAGCCTTCAGTAGCCAGTCAGAAAACAGAGTATAATGTTTAATATTACCAGGCCCGCCGAGGGGGCAAATGCCCAAGGGCCCGGCGATTTTTTTAGGGGCCTGAGCCGGGCAACTTATGAAAAATATTATAATCAGTTACACAGAGTTTATTATTTATTTTTAAAATCAACAACTGAATAAAATCATAGTTAAATATATAAATATAATATCGTACGGTCGGTACCAGAGGTGATCCCAGTGCAAAAATATAATATCGTACGGTCGTACCCACTTTTATTAATTCAATTTGTTTTTTATTAAATTTTCTCATAAAGCCTAAAGATAGTTTAGAGGCCCGTGACTGGCTCTGATTGTTCTGTTTAACTACCACTTAAAACAGAATTTATGCTCATCGATCTCAGATTAAGTATAAGCTTATAGCATGAAACTGGTGAGGTCTTGGCCACTGCTTTATTGTATTGTATTGTATTTCAAAAAATATAAAGCGCCTCTACCCAGTGCCCACCTAACAGAGGTGATCCCAGTGCAAAAGTCCTTGGGAATAAAGGCAAGTTTTTAAGACAACAAAAAGTTGTGGCAGGACCACCAGATAGTAGTGCAGCCTGTACTGAAGGAGGAAGCTGATTCCACAATGAAGGGCCAATGCTAACATAGGAACGAGACTGGGCCATGGCCGTTCTCACTCAGAGGACAAATAAGTCGATCAGAGGAATGAAGAGGGCAAAGTGAGCCAGCTGAGGCAGGAAGACATATTGAGTCACAGAGGTATTTAGGAGCAAGTCCCAGGTAAGCTTGGCAAATAAGGATAAGTACCTTTAGTTGGATGCAGGCAGTAAGAGGAAGCCAGTGAAGATGTTCAAACATGAATGTGGAAATATGGGAGAAGCATGGGAGACTTGTATTAGTTGGTATGTTCAACACTAATTAACTGCAATATTAAATTGGCAGCTTCTTGTTCAGCTGTGTAACTGAATAGTTGCTCCACTTCATGGGTTACGGATTATGAGTTGTTATGCATAACAAATTATCCAGGCCGATGTCGTTGAAGCCTTTCACATTGATTGCATGAGAGCATTCTCCTAGCTTACCTTATGGCTTAGCTGGACACTGAAATTTAAGTGAACTCTAGATTCTGGTTTTAAAGACTGTGAAATGCTTTACTTTTTGATTGGTGATTGGTGCATGTGTTCAGAGCATCCAATTTTTGTATAGAAATTTGAAAATAAACAAGTTGTTGAAATTTGTTAAAATGTACCATCTCCAAAAGGAGATAGTGACAAAACTCTGGCTTAAATTGTATATATTGCTGAGCTCTGATTGTTCATCTTTGATGCTGTATCTGAAAATGCTTTGTGTATCCAACAGTAAGTAAATTATGACCTGGTAGCCACATGCAATGCATTAAAACAATTTATGTGGCCTACAAGACCATCCTGTACTTTGCATTCATATTCAGGCATATTGGTTATATGCAGTATTATTCACTCTTTGAAATCGTTCTGAGCTGTTCTTGACCCAACCTGTCACTCAGTTTTGTTTCGATTGAGCGCCTGTCAGTAACTAGTCTGAATCACGTAGCTTAGCTTCTTTGATTGCTGGGAAAATCTAGAATTTAAATTATGATTCAACATTTCATACATTCCAGCCGATGAGCATGCTAGTTATTTAGATTCAAAGCAACTCCAGTGAATACTCAAAGCAATTTCAATTTATCCTGTGGCCTTCACCCAGACTGTTTATGTATCTCTGGCAAAATGTTTTCCCCCAGAATGTTTGACTCAAATTTCTGCTGAAAGTTGTTGCAATTCTGAAGAGACAACCCGAGTTAGAGCTCAGTTTAGAGATATTGCTACTGAGACCATTTCAGTAACTGATTCTCTTTTGATTGCCATGTCCATTTAAATCAAGGTTTCATTGTTATGTTAACTGAGTGGAACAGTTTTTGATGCTTGCATTTATTGTATTTTCTCGCAGCAAAATGATACGAAACGTGTGCTGCATTGGTGCTGGATATGTTGGAGGGCCAACCTGTGCAGTTTTAGCACACAAATGTCCAGGGGTCACAATCACTATTGTTGACCAAAGCTCTGAACGCATCAACCAATGGAATTCAGACAGGCTGCCCATCTTTGAGGTTGGCCTATTCAGTTTAGATTCATAACCTATCATTTTTTAGACCACTGGGTTGAGTTGTACTATAATTGTTCTATCTTTAATTATCATCCACCACAAATGATACATATATCTTAATCATATCCACCACAAATGATACATATATGTTAATCACATCTTGTCTAGTGACATCATTCTGCTGATCTAATATCATGAAGTCATGTACAGTCAACCACTACTTAAACTCTTCAGAAACATGGTCCTAGAGTCAGACTTTTTCAGTTGAGCACAACATGACCACAGCAATTGCCCTTCAATTTTGAACTGATTTATTGACCCTGAAAGATTGCAGGATTGAGCTGGCACAGATGGCCGTACATTTCATAGATTGTCACCCATTCTGGTAACTGGCAAATAATTTTTTTATTATTTTTAGCCAGGATTGGATGAAATTGTCAAGAAATGTCGTGGCGTGAACATGTTCTTTTCAACGGATATCAAGAAGGCTATACTTGAATCGGAGCTGATCTTCATATGCGTCAATACCCCAACCAAAACATATGGTTTGGGAAAGGTAAGCAAATTGTAACCTGTGTTGTAAATTGTCCTGGGTTAAAAATTGAGCAGAAATTTGTGTTTTGAATCTTTCTTTGCTTCTGTCTGGTGTGAGATTGGTAAAGGCTTCATGTTAAAGAAGAATAAGCTTTTTTAGTGATATTGAGGTAAGTGTTCTTATGCCAAGGAAGATACTGGTTCAGGTCAAGTTGTGTGCTCTAGTGTAATTTAATGTATCTCTACCTTTGTATTGTGACACTTCAGGCAAACGGCATATGATTCCAGTCTAACAGCATGAACTCTGAGTTGTTTTCTCCACTTTGAGATTAACTGAAGACAGGACTTTCACATACTGCTATGATTCCTTTGCCAACACTGCTTCCAGTTCAAGTTCAATTATAACCAATCATGATATAACCAGTCTTCCCTTATAGACTGCAGTAGTATATGACAAATTGCCAATTTCACTTTTCACATCATCTGTACAATACAGCCTGTTCCAGGAACATTTTATTTATTCTTTTATAAGGCACAGCTTGTAGACAGTTTGACTTATAACTAGAATATATCCATTCTTATTCACAGTTGTTCTTAAGTCAGTGACAATGCTGGATGATTCATATTTATATTGTTATGCTTGTTTTGTTTTTGCTGGTGTGTTGCTAGGGTCGTGCCCCAGACCTGAGTTACGTTGAGTCAGCTGCAAGAAGAATTGCTGACATTGCTGAGTCAAACAAAATTGTCGTAGAAAAGAGTACAGTTCCAGTAAAGGCTGCAGAAAGTGTGGCACACATTCTACGTGCAAATCACAAACCGGATGTACAGTTCCAGGTTAAGCATATCTATGTCAGCTCAAGTGACAAATTGCTGCCAAAATTTCTGTGTACTAAACAATTCATGAAATGCTAAATTTTGGAGTCATATCTTGTACTGCTTTATATAAAAGTGGAACTGTAGTGCAGATATTGCATGTAAAATATACACACTAGAGCTGTACCGATTCTTCGGCAGCATTCGTAATCGGGCCGATTATTAGAGGTATCGGCATAATTTGCATCGGCAAAAAATAATCGGCGCCAATGCAAATTACTTAATAATTAATGTTTTTTGCACAATAGTCGTTACAAAAAGAAAAATTAGCACAAATATCTATGTTTTGTTTCTTATTACTGCTTTATATTCCGCACTGCACTACTTACTGGGCACCGTAAAAACCAACGACCTATATACACGTTGGAAACTCCTTAATTACCCCTATACCACGTCGTGTGCCTAGATTTTGGGCAATAACAAAATAATCAGATTCATACACGGTATCGGCTATTTCAATAATCGGCTATACGCGGTATCGGCATAATCGGCAAAAAGGGCTATCGGTACACCTCTAATAAACACGTCATTGATTCATGTTTCTTCATTTGAATTTGTTTAGCAAATAAGAACGCAAAATTTGCTAACTATAACGAGATCAGTTTTAATAGGGTGTTATAAAGTCAACTCTTTAAGTATAAAAACAGACTGCCAAGCTGTAAATTATCATCAGACTTTAGAAGTTGACTTTATACTATAGTATGGCTTATACTGGAGAGTGATGCTATAGATTTTGTAATAGGTTTGTTGTTTGCTTATATATGGTCATTTCTTTGATATCAGGTTTTATCAAATCCTGAGTTCTTAGCTGAAGGCACAGCTGTGAGTGATCTTCTAAATCCTGATCGGGTGTTAATCGGTGGGGAACAGACAGAAGACGGCCAGAAGGCCATCAGTGCTCTTGCTTCACTTTATGCTCACTTTGTACCGGTTGAAAGGATCATTACAATGAATACATGGTCGTCAGAATTGTCCAAATTGGTGAGAATATCTGATTTATTATTTATGTATATGTGAGATTACTATTATAGTTAATTTCATATAAATTTTCAATAAATGTTTGTGTGATGTTCTCAGAGAAGGACTTCGTCACAAATGTTTTTTTGTGTTCCTTTTATTAGAAACATAACTCTGTGTACAATTTTACAGTCCTGAATGAAGCAGTTCACATTCTTAGCTGTTTCCTTCATTGTTATTTTTCCGTCTATGCTATGCAGTCCTTAGAAACTTCACGACTGTTTATTGAACATGCACAACTTCAAGATCCGTTCACACTAGACTGTGATCATAAAGTCATAAAAATTATTAAAGGCTAGGTCAGAATGTGTTTTATTGAATTCTATTCAGTTATGACAATGACTTCCTACTTCCAGAAGAAAAACCTATTTTCTTCTCAAAGACCACAAAATATTTACTAACATCTAAATGACAGAAGTACAGTATATACTCGAGAATAAGTCGGCTTCGAGTGTAAGTCATCCTCTAAATATTTGGGTGGGAAAGTGAGAAAATGTACTGACCCCAATATAAGTTGTGGTCATAAATCACAATGTCATCTGACAAGGCAAGTGTTTGACCGCACTAGCGCTGTTGAGCGGTCATGCAGAGCGCCATGAATGATTTTTTCCAACCACGTACTAAGCATGTTCTATACTTTTCAAATATTGCTAAATGAATTAAATATTTTTGCACAATTATATAAGTTAAATAATTTATTTTAAATTAATTTTGATATATGTGAAGTTTGTGCTTTGTGCAGTTCAAGAAATTTAGGTAAGGCATTTGGATACAAATAGCTTTTTTGGTATAAACTAAGAACTTGCCCCAACAATATGTCATTGTGTAAAAGTGTAATTGGACATTCTTGTACTTAAATTTGACATTTTCTGATGAGCTAGATTTCTGCTATAAGCAATGTTTGCAGGTTGCATAGATATGTTTCTGAGTGACCACCAGCTCCTTGAAGAAGACACTTGCATAATATAACTCAGAAATCCATCAGGATGTTGAAAAGTAGATAGAATGCTTTGCAGACAGCCAGCTAACAGTAGTTAACTCGAAGATGGCTATTTGTGCTGTCTTTTATGTGAGATGGAGTTTTGGTTTTCCAGGCAGCAAATGCATTCCTTGCTCAGCGAATTTCCAGCATCAATTCGATGTCTGCCATCTGTGAAATGACTGGAGCTGATGTCTCCGAAGTGTCGCACGCCATCGGAACGGACTCGCGCATTGGACCAAAATTTCTCAAAGCAAGCGTTGGTCAGTTTGGCTTTGTGTTTTGAGAAATTGTCAAGAATCAGTCTATTTATATTGGCAAGAGATTCGGTGTTGATCTGAGGAGACCATTTCAACACTATGCAGCTTAATTTAACCATCTATTCATATGCGGCATTCCAACAATGCCATTTTTTATTGTAAGTTCTTTACATTAGCTTCAGGTGTTTTTATGCTTCACAGTGACCTGTTGCCAAGCAGCAGAGTTGGTAATGGCTTTGGCTGGGGTGAAATAGTTCTTATTCGTCTGCAGTAACATTGGAAAAAGTGTGGTTATAGTAGATGATCTCAGGGTCTGCTTAATCGCCTGAGGCTGCAGTAATGCTTGGCTCCAGTGTTACTGGTAGGTCTACTGTTGTAACTGTTGTAAAGTTGGTGCCGATCATTCAAGATTTATTTATTTATTTTATTTATTTATTTATTCCGGATATTTCTATAGCGCCTCTCGAAGTCAACTACTACTCAGAGGCGCTCCCGACTACAGCATTTGATACTGTGCCGGAATTTTCACGCCGAAGCGCCACGAGCAATTGCGAGTGAAGGACTTGCCCAAGGTCCGTACGCAGCGGCTAGAGTGGGATTCGAACCTGCAACCCTCCGGTCACAAGGCGCCAAACTTACCACTGAGCCACCACGCCCCACAAATGATGTAAGATGTAAGCAATGCTTTAGAAAATGGGGATGACTTTTGCTCTCTAGATTAGTTTTTTGCCCAAAGTGGATCATAGAATTTGCGTTTACAGCCATATGTGGTTGTATAGTTTTCCCATTTGTGTTTATTTTTCATCTATTCACAGTAGCTTTTGTATCTGTGAACTCTGTCTGGTATGATCGCATAACTCCTGTCTGTCTCTCTTCTTTCTTGCAGTTGCACTGTGTTTCCAGCAGCTCTGGCTTGGTAGATATGACTTTGTTACTGTGACTTTACTGTGTTACCTGTTTTATAGGGTTTGGTGGAAGTTGTTTCCAGAAGGATGTTCTGAACCTTGTCTATCTCAGCGAATGTCTCAACTTGCCAGAAGTTGCCAACTACTGGCTGCAGGTCTTGCCATTTATGTGTCTGTAATTGGTAACAGATATGCTGTGAATGAATTTCTTAAATACTGTGTTATAGGACATGTAGAGATGATGATGATGATGTGATGGAGCACTTAAAGCAAAGCTCTAAGTGGCAAGATTGTATTTTGCTATGGATTCCAAGGTAATTTCTAAAGTAAATTGTATATTATAGTATCTCTTGAAGAAAACTCATCAGATGGTCTGATAATACAAGTCCAAGATCAAATAGAATAGAATCATATCTTCAACAGTTGGGGAAATAGAGGCCTAGAAAGGAAGCCTGTTTCTGAATGAATCGACAGAAAATCATTCACAAAAGCCCTTACTAAGAATGGCAGCAGTAGAACCAATTTGCATGACTTTGATGATGATAACAGCAGCATTGGACAATGCTGTTCTGGTAAGATGATGTATAAGTATGATGAAGTTGTGTGTTTGTTCCTAGAGTCAGTTGGGGGAAGGTTGGTGGTGGAGCACCTTCATTTCAGTGACAGATGAAGTTGATTGTTGTATGCATAAACTCAAATAGTCTGTGGCTGTAACTGAATACCTAGTAGGACTGTTCATCGAAGTGAAATGTCGCAAAATGTTGGATAGTGAAGACCACTGACATCAGTGCAAAGTAAATTAAGCATAGGTATTATTTAGAAAGTTCTTTGTGTTTCTTGTTAGTTTGAGTTTTATCATTTTACTGATGTGAAATTTTGTAGGTGGTTGAGATGAATGAATTTCAGAAGCGTCGATTTGTCAATCGAATTGTGGAGGCACTGTTTAATACAATCAATAGCAAGAAAATTGCATTGTTTGGATTTGCATTCAAGAAAGATACTGGTGACACACGGTGGGAGAAATTACATCACATATTGACTTATGTAGTGCCATAATGTTTTAAAGTCAGTTGAGACTTTGGCTTCGTTTAGACTGTTAGTTGTGTATGGGTCTGTTTATAGGCCATTTCAATCATAGACCTGTATAACATTCTAAGAATTGTTGGAACCAGTATAGATTAGTTATGGGTGAAGGATATTTTAGTTTTTTATTCAGTTTAGCTTACAGTATGTCTAGGATATTTTACTATACTGTTCAGTTTAGCTTATGTCTGTTCAGTTATTTCCAGTTGTGTGGTCATTGATATACAGATGTATAGGGTGAATGTTCATAGGTTACGATTTGTTAGTAAGAGGATTAATTAAAGCCATGGTTATCAGATTATTATTATTATTAAGCCATTTACTGACAGACACCCAACACCATAATATCACAATAACAGCAGTCAATACAAAATCAAGAGTTCCAGCAAATGATGCATGAGTCAAAAGGTCAATCCAAAAGGGTCATATGGACTCGCTGAGGCTGGATAAGCTGAGGCTGGATAAGCCATTTTCTGGATAATATTTGGCAGCAGTAACAGCGCAAAAATGATCACAACATGCAGCTTTTACAAACTACTCTGAGCCAGGAATTGTGTAAAGATGTAGTTTAGAAAATTACCTAGTGTAATGATGCAAATTATCTGCTAGAGACAGGATACTTTACTTACTGAGTTGACCTTGTTTCTTGTTGACTAACTCTTCTGTTCGGCTAATTTTTTTCTGTCTTGTTATGTACTCTCTCTATACTCTATACTTCTCTGGGTCGCGACCCACTTGTGAATATCTTGACAGTCTCGGAACCCACTATGTAAAATAATAAGCGTTGTGTACTAAAATTTGCTTCGTAAATTGGCATCGAAATATGCGGATTTACGTATAGCGCTTAAAAATATAAAGCATTAAAAATCTTAGGTAAAAACAGTTTACAATTTATTACAATCCAGCAAGTTATAGCCCAATCATAGCCAAATATTGTTGCTGCAGAAAAATAAATGTTACTCGAAAAAATTTGGCGACCCACTTGCCAGTGCTTCGCGACCCACTTTTGGGTCGCGACCCACAGTTTGGGAAACTCTGCTCTAGTGTGTCTACTTTGTTTGATATTTCTTGGTCTTCCTATATAGACTTCCATCTTTCCATTCTTCCCTATAGTACAGTCCACAAGAGTGAGTTGCAGTATAGCACTTATACCATTCAGGTATTTTGTCTATACTTTATTTTATTTCTGTTGAAAATATTTTATAATTGATCAGATTGTAAAAATTTGTGCATTGTGAATTATTGCATGTTCAGGGAATCAGCATCAATAGCCGTCTGCAATTATCTGATGGAAGAAGGTGCCAAGGTGTACATTTATGATCCAAAAGTCGAACCAGATCAGATAAGGCTGTATGCATTAGTCTTGTTTTCTGTTTGTTTAATTTAAAAATCTTTAGTATGGTAATTAAACATATACAACAGTATGAAAATATAAAACATTAAGACACAGGTTACACCAGAAAATATATTGGCATTCATTTTTAGCTGATTTAACAAAACTGTAGCACAACATAGCATAAGTGAAACTTTGTGAAGCACAGCTTCAAGAAAACACTCATCAGCAGCGCTTCCAACCAAGCAGGGAGGCCCCACGATCAAACAAAAGAGACTTTAAGCACTTACAGAAAAAGGAAGATAACAGACTGATTAGCTCACTTCTGATTTTAAAAGGAAGATTATTCCAGGTTATAGGGCCAACAATGGCAAAACTTCTGTGCTAAGTAGTGAATGATCTAGCTCGAGGGACGACAAGGATACCATGTGCAGCCAGTTGGAGGGACCTGGACCAGGAATAGAAAAGGCAGAGCTACACAAGGATCTGAGATAGGATGGGGCAGTTCGCACTAGGCAATTTCGCATGAGAACTAGAATCTTATAGTCATTGCGTTGAGATATAGATAACCAGTACAGAGCGTCTTGTATGTAGGCAGAGATAGTGTAAAATTTTGTTATATCACCAATCAGATGAGCAGGTGCATTTAGAATAGACTGCAATTTTGAGATAAGAGAGGAGCCTGTCCAGAAAAATAGCATTACCAACGTCAGTTCTAGAGGAGACAAAGGCATGGATCAGTGAAGAGGCAGCTTGTGTGGTAAGCGATCGTCGCACAGTGTAAATCCGACGAAGATTATAGCAAGATCAACACACATTGTTTACATGATTGCGAAGCATTAGCTCTTGATCAAGGATAACGTCCAAATCAGTCACAGAGATGGAGAATGTGACATCTGGAAAAAAAATGGCAAGGGGCAAGAAATTCAATTTTGAAGATTTGGACATGACTACCAAACCATATATAGTCTTGTCAGAATTCAACCGAAAGCGGTTTGAAGATCTCCAAGTAGATAGTCTCCGACACATGCACAACCTGATCAACCAGGGCAACAGCTGCTGCAGCCAGGCCATGGACATATGCCTGAGTATCATCAGCATACTGATGTAAAGCAACTCCTTTTTCGTGGAGGCTACTACCAAGATCAGCGGTATAAAGAATATAGAGAAGGGGCTTAAGACAGAACTCTGAGGAAGGCCAAAGAGTATAGGGGAACAGAAAGAACATGTGGGCCCAAAAACAACTGCCTGTGAGCGAGCCGAGAAGAAAGAATGGATCCTCTTAAGTGGAGATACCAAAGGAGGTCTCCAGGTACTGCAGAAGAATAGGTTGGTGATATTGGTGTGAATGAAAGTGTAAAAAATGATGATATTCACTTATAGCTTCAGTAGCACGGTCTCTGACTTTTGTCACCATTCTAACTGCATTTCATCTAGGTCATTCACTGCTGTTTGGATGGTTATAAAGTGTCTTTCTGTTTTTCTTAATAGTGTTTTCTGCTGTGTTGTTTCTAGAGAGCTGTCATGCAATTCTGTTGAGAATGATTCAGGAAAGGGTAAGGTGGCCTGCTAAATACTTGTATAGGTCTAGATCTTTATACCTACCGTCCCTTAGATGTTACACTAAAAAGTGTTATAAAAGCAAGTTTGTAGTTAAACGATACCAATACAGGTGGAGATGGTTCATACTGACGGTCTCCTTAGGTGCGTAGAGACCATCCACTGAAATCCTGTATGTTATTATCAGTTGACACGTAGTAAGCATCCCTGATCTGTATTGTGCTACAGATGGCAAATATAACCCAAATGAAGCACAGACAGTAGTGTCTTGCTCAGACTGACAATTGAGACTTGTTTGGTGGTTCTCCATACCCCAAGTTTGTGTCTAGAATTTCTTTCTGGCATTGTCTTCATGCTTTTGACAGACTTAAAAACATCATAAAAAAATATGTATGTAGCAACTCGTTAGGAAAACTTCTTAAAGGCCATCATAATTCATCATCTTGATTCATCATGATATTATGCAGGTGTTTGCCATTTCCAAGGTTAAGGGATTTGAAACTTCAGCCTTTCATTTGATTGGTAACTGGAGTTTGTTAGTAATAATGGTATAATTGATTTGTGAGTGTGCTTTGGCCGTTAATTTTTAGTGTGACGGTTAGTATGTAATATTTAATGTTTTCCTGTTGTAGTTGATGACCTGATAACGATTTGTGAAAGCCCGTATGAAGCAGCTGATGGAGCACATGCCATTGTTGTCTGCACAGAGTGGGATGAATTTCTTGTGAGGAAAACTCCTTTTATTAAATTAAGTCCTTCATGTATAAAACCTAAGTAATTCCTTTGATATGAAGTTTCACTGGTTTTATGGAAAGCTTTGCCAAGTCCTGCTTTGTTTCTTACAATACAGACTTGATAGCAATGTAACCATCGTAGTTGTAGCCAATGTTTGCTCTAAGAACTCAGTTGGCATGAACAATACTTTAGTTCGTGAGCAATTTTTGTTACCTGTAAGCAATAGCTTCATGGAGTGCTTAAGCTTTTTCAAAAACTAATGTGGCAGCAAGAATTATCAGCAATGTATTTTCCATAAACAAGAAAATAACATATTAAACTAATTTACAAAATGAACACTAGTAAGAGTTTCACTCACAAATTACTTTTCCAGGGCTTTACTAAAAGTCATTCAGTCAATGGCACTTTGCCTTAATTACATTTACTTTTCTTTCAGTTCTTTATTTTAATGACGAGCAATGTTCCTTTATTCAACCACAGTGTTGCGACTATTTCTTCATTTTAAGTTTATAAAATAGTCATAAACCTATGCCAGTAGTGACAGATAATCAGTAGTTTTTTGCATTTTTTGACAGAAAAGCTTTTAGTTCCAGCTGTGGCCTCTAGAGCAGCTTTGCGAAACACTGCTCTCACAGGCGCGTTTACACGTAGGCACACTAGGCGTGCACCTAGGGCCCCCAAATCTCGGAGGGCCCCCAAATGATGGAAAATATTTTTTCCAATTATAGAAAATATCCACTACAATTATAGAAATATCCACTACAATTTGTGATGATTTTATCACAATAATGGTGAGAATTTACGAGCTCAATTTATTAAAAAAGTAAAAATGGCCACATATTTAGCATGGATTGTTGATTCAACACCCGATGTCAGTTTTTTTTACAAAATCATTAAATCAAATAACTTCACACTCCTTGAAAAACGGCTTCAAGTTCAACTTTGTGCATTTTTGCACAGCAGCACATTATAGGCTAAACATCACCATAGTCTCAGACTCTCAGTCTACAAGTTCAGAAGGGCCCCAAAACTGTTTGCGCCTAGGGCCCCGTTTTATGTAAACGCACCTCTGACTGCTCTAGTGTCTCAAGGTGTAACAGGCATAAAAGAAACACACTTATGTACTGTATTGGTATTGTTGACTTTCATACATACATACATACAAGATTTTATGTATCTGTTGTAGACATACGACTATGAAAAGATCTTTAAGTCGATGATGAAGCCAGCGTTTCTTTTTGATGGCCGTCAGCTGCTGGATCATGATGCTCTTGCTGCAATTGGTTTCAAGGTTGAAGCCATCGGCAAGAAAACGATGCACAGTTCTACCTTCACACGGCTCAATTTCATGTCAGCGACTACATAGGCTGATGACAGTTATGTCTTTTTCCTGTCAACTGAGCTATGCCATAGACTACAGTAAAGGATATGAAAATAGGCCATGAGACCTGGTTTGCTATTCACAATCAGGATGTACACAAGTTGAATTTTAAAGTTTTTGGCATCAAATTGATTGCATTTTTTGGCATCAAATTGATTGCATTTTTTGGCATCAAATTGATTGCATTTAGTAATATTTCATTGCATTCTTGAATGCCGTTTCGTTTATTTCATTGTGACAATCAGTCGTCCTGCACCATATCAAGATTTGATTGTATGTTTTAAAAGTTAGGAAGTCTGAGACCAAGCTGCTGTACATCACCAAAGACCAGCCTGAAACAGAGGAATGATTATGAAGAGGTACAAACAGATTTGCACACCAGGACTGCTAGTGTAGTTTGAGTTGTTAGTCATAGGTGCAGATGTTTTCTACTACTGAAATCAGATCATTTCTAGTCTGAAAGCATTTCCCAGCAAATATTTCAAGATGTATTCTGTTATAATACCAAATTATTTAGAATTTCAGAAACTGTTTTGTATTCATGTGTATGTAGTTAGCAAGATGTAATGTGTATGTGCATGAGTGTATATATTTTCTATATGTATGTATGTATGTATACGTATAATGTAATAAATGTGCCAAATTGTTTACCTGTACATTCACTTACCAGTAGAACAGTGTAGCTGGATAACATTTGACAGCTAGCAGTTGATCTGCTTGAACTCTTCACTTTACTTTCACAGACTAGAAATTTATGGTATTAAGTAATCGGTTAATAATTAATGAATCCGCTCTTCTCAGTTATATATAAAATATATAATGTCCAAAAACAGAACCCATAATGTATATAATTCAACAAAACAGTTAGCAAAGATAGTTTATCAACAACTATTTCCAATCAATCCTATAGCCTACCTATGCGAGCAGCATAAGAATTTAAAACTTTGTATTTTCTTGTGAGATCTAACTCCACATGTGGGATCGGACTTTCTTGTGTGTTTCTTGTACTTTTTCTTTTCGTGATTTATTTTGTATGGGCCATTTGAAGTCATTGAAGTGGATTTTGTCTCAACATTCGTCCCATGAACGTAAAGAAATCTCTGCTTATCTCTCCAGTTGACTCCATTCAGTCTTTGCCTCAGATGCACAAGGTGAAACACCAGCCACATCTTGACCACAATTCTTTTTGATAGTTTAACAGTGCTTCTGTCTCACGGGATACAAAATCGCCTACAGACTCGACTATGTTCTGTTGCAATGTAAATGTTTGCTCACGAAATATGTTACGACTTATTCTAGCGCCAATTTTTCACTTAATATAGTTGCACAATCTCGCAACTAAAATGTCATGATCAGTCATCAACACAGATCAAATTTACTTGATAGGAACAATAATTACTTAGTTAACCACAATCCAATGTGGAGTTGATTATGAACTGTCCCTTTGTAAAGCGTCTATCTTCTCTGGCAGATAATGTGCAACTGAAGAAATCTCTGGACTCCGTGCCATGCTTGGCCAAAAATCAATTGCTTTGAATCAAACGATCAAGTGCCAACCATTAATTGAAATTTTTTGCCACTGAGTCCCAGTTCTCTATGTTGATTCAGGACACACTTTCTGAATAGCATAAGTTAATATTGTTATGTATGTCCTATGAAGCTGGTCAATACATTTATGCTGGCCATTACATAATTCCAACCCAGCATATTAACCTATATACTTAACCCTAATCTAGCATCACAAAATGTATGCAATCAAACTCACGTTTAGCATAGATGTATGTCAATACAAAAAGATTCACTGTTATCATCAGTCAGAACTGTTTTGGTTATTTTAAGTTGTGCAAGTCTTGTTGCTTTGTATTGCTGTATGGAATTATGTAGCACAACTAACGTTTTCAGTGCATTTAGTTGCAGGTAGAATTTGGAAGTTGAATTTCTGACCCGACCATCCTTCATTTAAAAATTTTGTCACGCAAAAGTTAACATCCTTCATGACGTCTAAGCAGTATTTAGTACAGAATTATACAATTTTGATACCATGTTGTGTAACTATGTTTTAATATAAGTGCTAAAGAGTGTTTCATGGTTTCTTTTTTCAAGTTGTGGGAGTTTAGAACTAGGAAAAGTTCATGGCCGGTATCCTATGCCAGGTATCTGGAAGGTCACTATTCCCAAGGAGCTGTTCCAAAATGCAGGCTTTGGCTTGAGCCAAGCATGTCTGGAGAGTGTCATTTTAAGTGTTTGAATTTCAGCAGTGGTAGCTCGTCTCATTCTAGGTAATTTCCTAGAGGGTTTGTGGACAAATAGGTTTCTGTGAATGCTTGGTAACATGCATCAAATGATTAAGAAAAAAGCTGTTCTAACCCATTATTCCATACCAACAGATATTTAAGATGAATGCATAAATTCTAATCTACAATTAGTGAACTTTTATAAGAGCTTGAAGATGATGGTAAATTTAAAATATTGTTTGTCTTTTCTGAATCATCGTATGTTTCTCGTCTTTTCTCTATCATCCTATATTTTTCAGCTGCTTTGTTAAGAGATGGAAGCTTGGTTTTTTCTAGATTAAAAAGCGCGTTTGCTTTCCTCATTATTTTAAAGGGTTATCTACTCCATATGCATTTTGTTGTCTTCCATTATGTCAGTAGGCATGCAGAAAATGCTCATAGAAAGATTTGTGATCTGTGAATGTATCATAAGTGACGTGAGGCTCTCCGGAAAACTAATACGATAATGTACATTGTACATGTCAGTCTATTTTCAATAAACATCTGCATGACTGCAATTTTCAAGTTTCTGCCATTAAAAACTTTAAAAATTCATTTACAAAATTGAATTAATTCTTACTTCCATAAACTTGTAGTCAGAATTATTCTAATTATTCAGAACTATAATTCTTAACTGTTTTTAATCACTCGATGAATTAAATTATCTGATGGCTTTGTCAGGCCGAAATACAAGTTTTCTCTATGTGCCACTAGCTGTATAAGTGTTCAGCTCTAATACAGTAGGCGAGTGAGTTCTGTATTGTTGATGCTATAAATAACATGGACATGCCACTTATGAACTGCTCCACTGGTTGTAATGATTTATTGTAACTAGGGGGCCCAGGCCCTATTAGCAGAACGGTTCGTTCCTTTGGGTACTCCCATTGTCACTGCATGTAACATTATTCCCATTATTCCATACCAACAGATATTTAAGATGAATGCAAAATTTTAATCTACAATTAGTGAACTTTTATAAGAGCTTGAAGATGATGGTAAATTTAAAATATTGTTTGTCTTTTCTGAATCATCATATGTTTCTCGTACTTGTTATTTTTGTGTCTATATATGTCTATGGTGAACAATAAAAAGCATATGATGATGATGATGAACTAAATGCTGCACACAGTGCGCAGTTAGACCAGAGAAAGCAGGCCGTAATACTGCGATAAACATTCAGCCATAAAAATTTATGATCACAGTACCTTTATTTCCAAAGTAGCGACTTAAACTGAATATTGGGGAAGTAATTTAAAATTGGGTGTGCAATAATTTAGTTGTTACCATGCCATCAACCAAGAGGTCAGTTTTCAAATCCCTGATGGGCCAAAGATTGCTGTTCCACTGTCACCCCATGTAAACACAACTAACAACTTGCTTAAGAAACCAGTACACTGCATTGCTGCTGGTGGAGATGCCACTTGAGCTGATGATAAGAAATGATTCAGTCCTTTTTTGCATTGTTTATATTACAGAAACTAGAAGCAAAGCACAGAAAAACCAAACTCTGTCTGAATTTTCATCACAGAGTATGCAAGAAAACAAACTGAACTGGCTAAAGTCAACTGCAGTATGTTTAAGTAGGCTTTAGTCTTGTATGAACTACAGCAAGCTCAGTCATCTAGTCTACACTCATAGGTTTGTATGTATGTACCAGGACACTTACGTAATATAGCACATTTTACGTACTTACAAAAGCGCTGTGCACAACATATGCATAATCCAGAACATCTTACAAAACCAATGCATTCACACCACTGGAAATGAAATATGTTTTATTAAGCAGCTTTATATAGCGCCCCATTACTCAGGAGTGAATGCGCATAACCAGCATAATATACTTAGTTACAGAATGCTTATATATATATATATATATATATTATATATATATATATATTATGCAGAGTACTTGTTCAATCCCATTTACCTGTACTTTTCTAATTTCACCTGAAATAGTTAACAAGTGTGGAACAAATACCTATGTAACCTTAATTGTGGAAACTTAGAATACACTAGTATAGTGAGTAAGTCTATATGTGCTTGAAACAACAGATGTTACAAGGCTAAAGCAAGAGGTGAATGAATCCTGATGTATAATGTGAACAACGGTTCAAAGTTCTCTTCTTAAATATCAAAATGAATACCAAATTAGGCTGAAAGTTAGCTTTGCAAAATATTTATTTAACACTTATAACGACAAAGCTGCATTGCTTTCCCAGTCTCGTCGTTAAAGTGTTAAAACACAAGGTCAGTAAATTTAAATCTGAGCCAAGAGGCCAAGGTGGAGTCGTTCAAAAGCCAGAGTGAAACAGCAAGTCTTGACTAGTGATTTAAATTATGGTAAACGATTCCAAATATGAAGAGCACAGATGCTGAAAGCACATATCCTACAACTGGCTTGAACATAGGTTCCAGCACAAGTCAGAATCAGAAGAATTTAAAAGTCTAGGAGGGCGATGTAGAGTTGGCAACGTATTAAGACATGATGGAAGGCTGGTATTCCAGGCCTTAAAAGCAAGGCATGCAATCTTAAACTTAATATGCCATTCAGCAGGAAGCCAGTGAAGTTCAAGAAGATGATCCAATGCATTTGACAAAGAACAACACGTATCAACCCTAGAAAGAGGGTTCTGATCCACCTAGAGCCGTGCTGTCCAAGCTGAAAACTAACCACAAATAAACAAATTGCAAGCACAATTCAAAGCCAAATATCTCACTAAAACGTGCTTGAGCGTTTTTTTATAAACTTTGTAATGTTATCATTCACTGATTATTGTATAATAAAGGTTGGACAGCACTGACCTACAGCTTTTTTAGATTGGATTCAGGGTTATGCTATACAGCACTGTGCATTGGCTAACAACAACAGCCTACACTACAACACATCCATCAGAATGGAAAAAAGGCTTTAGAATAAAAAACATTTGAGCAATCCTAAGCGTGACTTAAACCTACAATATACAGTGAAACACCGTTAACACGTGGCCAATGGGAGGCACGCAGTCAGAACCACACATTCCCCTGCGTCGCGGCAATGCAATAGTGGTAGTTGGATAATCTCAATGTACTCGGCAACCTGTTCCTTGAGACACTGAGTCACCACCTGTACCGCACCGTGAGCGTCTGTATGTAAAATTCGGTAGCAATTCTCAACAGCACTCAGTACTGTCATCGATCATTATATTAGCACAGTCATTTTCATTAAACTACCGCATGTAAAATGCGTGGAACCCTACTTACTGGGTTCTCTTTGTTGCTCATCGTTTAAAGTCTTTTCTGTTTCCGCAAGGTTCATACGCCTAGCGCGCCTCTGAATAGTTCGCACTGTGAGAGGCGCTTTATAAATTCCCAGATACCATACCATACCATAAAATGTTAATGATGCCTGCGCATTCATCTCATGTTGTTGGGATACATGGTGGCAGTATGTTTAAACTGGACTTGCGTGTTAGTGGTGCACATGTTAACTGTGTTTTGCTGTACCCACCATACTTCTAACTTATTTGAGCAATGCTGTAGCACTAGTGAATATGGGGTGGAAAAGCATGGCACAAATATATGATAACCCATCGGAACAAGATGAGAATTAGAACACTATACACTTGCAACTCCTTCTAACATGCTCCAATACAACACTTCTGACATAATCCAACTGAGATCTTTAAACCCAAATTTAGTTCAGTTTTACACACTGACCACATCATAACACAACCTTTAAGGTGGGTCTGATGTGGCTTACACCAAATGCATTTTACAGCAAGATTTTATCAAAGTCATTCAGAAATCATATATGAGTGAGTATAGAGGCTGCACATATGTATGAATTGGAAGGTGTATATAGTTATATACCATGGATATCAAACTCACTTAACCAGCAATCGTCTGCAGCACTAACTATATATATATGCTAAAGCAGAAGCCATATATCTTTCCATCGTGATTATCACATCAGAGATCTACCAGTACACAGGTAACTTGCAAAAGAAAATAAAAATACTGAAGAACAACTAAAAGAAGAAATAATTAATGGTCCAGGTGCAAATGCACAGGACAGCTTTTGATTTATGGCTACAGGATGCAAAAGTGAATTGCCAATTTCTGTTAGGATTTAATTACCCAATCAGAGTTGACACATTTAAAAGTAGGGACATGCTTACCGACATAATTGCATACAGGTCTGCACTTAATGACAAACAACTAATGTGTTCCATTCCTCGCATCATACAGGGACTGACAATAATTAAAAATCATACAAAATAATTACATGTATAACCACATGCAATGCTAAAGTTTGTATTTCAATAACCCAAAACACATCATCGTAGATTATTATACAGGAACAAAAAACTTAACATCAATACCACAGAGGAAACAATTGGAATATCAATATAATGTCAATTCACAATGTACACAATTTGTAAAAAACAACAGTCTTGGAAGATTTCTTCACCAATTGTTTGCCTTGTGCTCATACAACTGTATGATTCAGAATATATCAGAATATAGAACACCTGAATTGTTCATGGCAGACGTACTGATGCTATTAATCAGCAAGGACAGTCTCAATCAAGGGGAAGCATGTTCACTGTCATTAATATGTCGTATGTTGAAATTCCAACCACAGATTTAATCTATTCCTCAGCAATTATTGTTGCTTGTGCTGCCATCTGCTTGAACATTTTAACAATAAGCTGCATTGGTTTCCCAGTCACTTTTAGTACACTCTCGTCATTAAAGTGTTAAAGAACACAGTAAACAAGTTTGGCATGCCACTCTGTTGCCCTGGTACTAAAATTTGATCCAACTTTAAATGGTCTGCATGATTTGGTAGAGTTCCAATGAATAATCTGGATTCCTCGCCAATCCCTCGCGCTTTGCAGAGAAATTGACTCTGTTATCTACTTCCGAATACGAATACAAATACATTTCTGGCCTTTTCAGTACTTGCAATGTGCCATCTGATCTGTTGAGTTATACATATTTATGGCTAGACAGTTGATTAAAGAATCAATGGGGTTATGCGAACATGTATCACGGTCACTGGCCCTTCCTCCCACCAACCTTCAGTCACCTTTCACTACATGCAGAGTAAATGGTTGCTCTAAACTAATCCCAAAATCAGTCTCACAGAACACATCTCGCAACAGCATGAATTGTCATCATCATAAAAATATAAGGCAGTATGGGTAACACTCTCACAGCAAGAGGGAAATCAAGCATGCAAACTTTAATAGCAAAACCATAAGCAAGATTGAAGCTGTCACCTTCCTTAATTCCTTGGCTACGAGTTTCCAGCCACGACTCGAAACATGGTAAAAGCACGCAAGCTTAATCCGAGGATGACTGAAATATCTCTTCAAACAACTGAAGCATGCCCTGATCAACTGGAGATTAATCATCCGGTTCTCTGTGCACAGTTGACGGTGGGATGAGCGAATGAGTTGCCTCCTGATGCTCAGCTGTCACCGAGCTTACAGTACGGACAGCGGATCGTTCCAGTACATTGGCATATCTTATGTTATCATGCAGGAGAAGTTCACTCGCTTCGACCAGGAAGTACGGAGTCTCAAAGTCTGTGTTTGTTGAAATGTTTGATCCTTGGCTTTCTCTGGTCATGTTGACCTGGACAGTTATCGCAGAAGATGTTGAAAGAATACAGCAGATATGTCAAAAAGAATGAAAGCTAAAAAGTTGCTGAAGTTACTGGGTAAGTAACATACTTCATGCTATCAAGGAAACATCAGTGTAGGTGCATAAGCTGTCACCTGCTACTGCTTCATACAGGTTAGCCAGCTTTCCAATAAATTTAAACTTAAATAATCTTATTCTCCCACTCATGTCAAATCAGATTCACACTTCTAAATTAACCATACTGTCTCTCCACATCTGCATTTACCATACTGTCTCTCCACATCTGCATTTCTAGCTATCTACTGGACCTGTTTTAACTTTATTCCCATCAATCGCAACCATTCACCTTAACATTTTAACAAAGAGCAGCATTGGTTTCCCAGTCGCGTTTAGTACACTCTCGTCGTTAAAGTGTTAAGAAACAAATCCTCCCTGAAATCATCAAATGTATTTCACTGATTAACACTTTCCAACTCATCCCTTCTTTCAATCCATTGTATCTTACTGGTTTCATTTACAGTTATTACAAATTTTATTTTGAACAACAGACAAAAAAATATGCTAAAGATAGGAATATAAAGCAACTCTGATGCTTAATCACTGCAATAAAAGTTATTCCAACAACTAAAATGATGTAGACGATGAAAATGCTGAGGCTAGTGATGAAAAATAACGAGAACTACAGGATACACACATGTATTCCGCAGGCCTGAAGAATATCCAGCTTGCAAATTGGGCAACTTCTGTGTTCAATCAGCCATGGATCAACACATGACTTGTGAAATATGTGCCTGGAATTTAGACAACAAAGTCCACACATTTCACATGCTGTCACGTATTAACATAAACTCATCCTGTATTACCATCAAAAGCAAAGTGACAACAGGTGTGACGATAATTATATGGATGGACAATATAAGCAGACATTTCTTTAGCATTGTTTAAAGACCTCTCATAACTATTCAAACATGGCTAACTAATAGATTTAAAAACAAATGCTATGAATCAAGCTGAAAAATATTTATTGGCATATGTTATAAATACACAAACATTCACTGCTTCTGCATTGTGCTGTAACTAATTAAAACACTGTAAATACACATAGTTACAATACAATTGTATGATATAAAAACAACTCTAATGCATAACTGCGTGGTAACTATGACACATCTCGTTACCCATAGGCGAAACTGCAATGTACCTGCAGGGTAAAATGCGTATCTTTTCAGAAACTTTGTAGCCTTCCACACAGATTGCACACAAATCAAAGTCAGGATCAGTTTCCTGAAGAAGAAATATTTTCTTGTTTATCAGTTAGTAAAACAAAATTTCATTCATCCACAAAAAGTAACAATGGACTTTGTGAATCAATTTTCAGTGGATTTCAAAACTGTATGTTCTACAGTTATAACACATGGTTTGGAAATTAAGTGTATGTCTATACATGCAGTGAACAGGGTGCCAAACTATGGTCGAAATCATAATAAAAATCATAATTCATTGGAGAAGCCATGTCAAAATCCAACAGACCAGGGAAACAAGATGCAGGCTACAGTGAGAATGCAAATTTAAAGAGATGAGTCTTAAGTTTGGACCTCAATAACATCAAAGAACAGACAAAACAAACTAAATTGGACAGCGAATTCCAAAGCTGCATAATGTCCGAACATGGCACGGTGGAGTCAAACACCACAGACAAACTTCATGCACAATCGGTGCAGTAAGCAAGTAAGCCAGAAAACTGAACAGAGTTAAGCCAGTCAAATTTGCAGAGTTGTTGGCTAATCCCACTTCAGCCAGTCTTTCTTTCCAAATTCCTACCTATAGAGTGAAAGAAACCTGGAGCAGAATCAAAAGATCAGAAGCCTCTGCTGAGACCATGACCCTTAGCTGACTTCTAGAATCTGACACAAAGTCTCAATGACAATTATTCAATTATTTAGTGTAGGATCCACAGAGTCATCCATAAAACAAAAGAAATTGGAAAATTATTTATTGCATTTATAGAAGCATTTAAAACAGGCAGGTTGAGATAAATATCTTGAAAGAATCTGCAAAATGGAATTGCACAATCAAAAATTTCTTAGCAGTCAGTGATTCTTTGAATAACCAGTTAGCCACACCATAACAAACCATAAGTTTCCTAGTACTGCTCAGCCTTAAAGGCACTTACACTGATTTGCTAATATTTGTCGTAAACTATTTGCTCACACATTCTACATGCAACTATAAATTAAAGGAAAATTTCAAATTCTCAAGAGTTTTTTCATTTTTCTTTTGCATAGTAGTACACATAATATTATCACTGTCAAAAAGCAGAACATATAACTGTAGCAGATAATGAAATAAATGAGTTTCTGGTGAAGTCTCTACAAAATCATGGCTCATTCATTCATACAAAGCCCTGTGCTTCGAAAAATGGTAATGTGATGAAGCAAAATTTGTCACTTACTCTGTCACCCTTGTGAAGAGTTCTCTGCCCCATTCTGTTCACAGCTTTCTTGGCTGCGTTCATCAGTCGCCGCTGCAACACATTTTGATCTATGGTCATTGCAAACTGTAAGCACCTTTGTTATGTGGTGGAAAAGTGGTTGAGGTTGAAGACCCATCAGTCTTCTACTCCAGTGTATAGAGTCTGAATTCTTAAGTTATGTAAAAAGGACTATTTACTATTCAGCCAAGTTACTCATTGAGCCTTTTTATTCATAGTCTCACTCGGTTAGACTGTAACAAATACAATGTAATGTAATAAAACATTTAAGTAGTGCCTTTTAAACAACTCCTGAGAGCAAAGCTCACATGATGCCTAACTGACCCTAACAAGTGTGACTTAATTGAAACAGATATTGGAAGGAAGATTGCTCCCCAAAAAAAGTCCTAGGCACATAGAAAGCCCAAAGAGCTTGCATCGATTCGTGGAAGCGAGGAACCAGCAGAGCGTAGCGATCAGAGACCAAGCCGCCTTTAGCAAATACAAGGCTCTTTGATGCAAGCCAGCTCAAAGCCAACCAGAGCAGATTCTCCAGATAAGCGGATCTTTAATCGAATCCATTTCTTCATATGAAGCCAGTGAAGTGTTTCTCGTATATATTGAGTATTTTGGCTGATTGGCCACTACTCCGGTGGCATAGTTGGGGACTGAGTGGATCTGATGTATTCTGAACTGTGCCTGTCCTACCCAGATGGGGTTACAGCAGTGAATAATAAGTAAGTATGAAGGAATGAGCTAAGGTTATGGCAACACTTAATGTAAGGTTACACCGTACGACCTTAGCTGAAGCACAGGTTCTGCAAAGTGAATTCACATGGACAACCAGTAATAACTCACAGTCCAACAGCACACCTGGGTCATGAATGATAAGTTCTGTGCCACAATCAGGTAATCCTAATGTTCACGTTTTTTGGTTGATCTCAGATATTGCCTGGCATATGCTCAGCATAAGTACTGTGTTTGGCCTGGTTCACCTGAAGCCGATTTGGCAATACAATGCTGGTACTTCCGATGGTTCGATTATTGAACACACAAGCACGTAGGTCAGAAGGATGGATGGTTAACTAAAGCTGAACATTGTTAGAATACTGATGACACCATGCTCCAAGAGCATCAATGAGCTCAGTCACATCAGCTGAATAGAGTACATGAAGAATGACTCCAACAATCAAGCCCTGTGGGATAATAAAGAGAACTGGCGCCCAAGCCAAGCTTATCAGAGCCCAAGGTCACCAATGATCCACCTGTCCAGAGAAGATAGCAAATTTTTATCTTGATACTTAACAGTAACGTCCTTCAACAAAGACTACACTTCAGAGGACAGCTGATAAATATGTATGTACAGCAGGTACAGTCAATGCAAACATCTGTATGAGCATACAGCCGTACATGCACTGTATATGTACAAATGTATGTGCAAGTGTATGGGGCAAAGTACCTAACTGGTTATAGCACTCAGCTTGAAACATGGAGAGCACGGGTTCGAGCCTCCCCTGAAGCAGTCACTGCCTAGGGACGTTGATCATGTCCTTCACTCACAATTACTCAGCACCATTGATATTCTATTGCATAGTCGTGTGTGCACATCTGAACTTTGGAAGAGTGCAATCTCAAAAAACAGTTTTATTGTGTTATATTATTGTAACTTTTCACACAGATGTACTATGAATGAGCCATAGTCTTACCTTACATTTGTACAAATCACACGTTACAAACAAAGTTAAAGAAAAACAATCTCAAACTTAACTGGCTGCTTAAGACTGATGACTCAGCATGTTTACCAAAAGCCTTGTTGCTCCTCATTGCATCTTCTTTGTGCGTATGAGAATAGTACCTCTAGCCATCATTTCAAGGACCAAGTTGTTCACAAACCTTTAATCTAACAGCACCATGGCTTCATTTCAGCAGCAATCACCATGTGGAATTAGCCACTGGTGACATATCTACTCAAACAATCTCTGCCATTGGAGAACATAACAACAGCTACTCAACTAGCCACACAACTTCGCTTCAATGCATAAGTTTTCTTTCAGACATAGCCCACTTAATCCAAATCATATGCTACATAGAAATTTAAGCACGAAATGTGTGAATGCCAAGAGTGGTTTCCTACCGAAAGTCGGTCTTTCGTGTGTGCATATCGGAAACGCTGGATGTAATAGAAGATGAGCCAGGCAACAGAAATCACCATAAGAACGATAAACGAGATAGCAACGAAGAGAACAGACGTTCTGTTCATGCTACCCAGATTGTTTGGCTGCATTCGACCGAAGGAAATGTGCATCAGGACTCTCGTTCCGTTGTCTACCATTGCGGCCAGTCGTTCACCATCTTGTCGGTGGATGAAAATGGAAACAACATCTGATACTATAAAACACAAACAAAAAACAAACACAAAGCCATTGGAGATTCACCGCAACTGATAAGCAAAACAGTTAAGCTCAGATTACTAAATGCTACAGTCTCATCACATGCAGCCAGCGTTAATATAATTTTCTGGCAAAAGATATTTTGTCATGGTGCAGTGGAAATGAATAATTTATGACAACTAAGTCTAAAACTTCAAATAATCAATGATTACAAAATAAGAGATTTAAGAAAGGTTAGTGCAGTTGGACATAAATGAATTGTCATTTACATATTTTTAGTCTCATGCTTTTGAAACAATGCATGCATCACTTTGCAATACCAAGTTGCACGATCCAAAAGTCAGAATCTCAGAAATCTAATAGGAAATCCAATCTGCATTCAGTGACTCACAAAGTACCAGGTGCACACATTCAACAACATTTTGCTGTATTATTTGATAATGCATATATCCTCTTGCTATGATAAACTCTAATTCAACTGCTGAAGGCAGTTGCAAAAGTTCTATGTGGCCATTACATAAAGCAACATGGCACAGGCCAATCTAACGTGAACAGGTCTCCTCCTCCCAAGTAACTAATATGGGTTTGGAAGAACAGACCCTTTCTATACCTTATGTCACAAGATACATAGGAACACAACATACAGTCCACTGATTGCCCCAGATCCAATGATTGCCATATGCCCATCAATTGCCAATTGTCCCTTACACAAAACTCCAACTGCATTGGGTAACCAAGAACATTGCAAGCTTAGTTTGAGAATTCTCAGTTTACGAATTTTAAGAATTTTAATATTTCACGAATTTTAAAGAATTTTCAATCTGGCAGTGAATTTTACTATTTGTTTACTTTTAAACTTTTAAAGCAAGTAAATGCCATTGTCATAGGCAATCAATCAATCAATCAGCCGTAAAAGCACACTTCATAAGCAATAACTTCTTATGAATTACAGATTGAAAATATTCAGTCACAACTCATAAATTTTAATGTTCACTCATTCACACACACACACACACACACACACACACACACACACACACACACACACACACACACACACACACACACACACACACACACACACACACACACACACACACACACACACACACACACACACACACACACACACACACACACACACACACACACACACACACACACACACACACACACACACACACACACACACACACACACACACACACACACACACACACACACACACACACACACACACACACACACACACACACACACACACACACACACACACACACACACACACACACACACACACACACACACACACACACACACACACACACACACACACACACACACACACACACACACACACACACTAGTTCACAGAATCACAGTTGCACAACATATGTCCATTGTCCACATTCAGTTGAAGAGTACAGTTTTGTGTTCTAAGATTGTAAGAAAAGTGTGTGTTGTGATCGTAATTTAATGGAGGGTTAGGACCAGGGATTGACTGGAAAGAGATTTTCCACCGGAAACCGGAACCGAGTATTTGGATGAACTATTTGCCGGAAACGAACCGGAAACGAACCGGTACCATTTGTTCCATATGTGAAGCTTCACATTTTCAAACTTTCATGTAATAAAAAATTATCGAAATAAATTTGTGTACATGTAATAACTGACTGATACATTTTGAATTGTAGAAATAAATATTAAATAATCAATGAAATGTGGACTTCCGGTGTTGGTTGGTGTTGTACTGTTGTTGTGTTAGCTCAACTTCAATGGATGTTTAATTGTTTTAAGGCTGAACATTAATAATTTTATATACGTAAGTTTATTAAATAAATTCTGAAAGAAACAAATTTTTTTCAACTATTTGCGTCTACAATATTTGCCGAGGCGAATACTTCCGGAAACGGGATTTCCGGCCGAACCGAGTATCCGAAACGGTTTCCGGTCAATCCCTAGTTAGGACCTTAGTCTTTTGCCGACTGCCCTGTCAAAGTCTGTTTCCTTCTGTCTGGGTAGGTCTTACGATGATCTTCAACAACCTTTGGCATAAACTGCATGTTATCAGTCTGCTAAACTCTTGGATCAGTGCAACTGCATGTTCAGCCTGATCATTGACCACTTTCAGTGTTGCAACCTGCTTGAAGTCATCATGTTCCTCCCACATTGAACCCAACTAAGACGCAGTTTATATGGTTTGGTACTCATCAACAGCTCCTCAAACTAGACTTCCCACTTCTTGCTGAGAAATTCCCGTCATTCTCTTTTCTCTCTCTAGTGTCCGTGACCTTGGTGTTGTCCTTGACAGTATGCTCACCTTTTCTGAACACATTACTAATCTTACCCGTTCTTCTTACTTTCACCTGAGACGGCTTAGAGCAATCCAACGCTCTGTCTCCTCCTCCGTGTTTACCACTATCATCCACGCCTTCATCTGTTCCAGAATTGACTATTGTAATTCTCTTTTGATTGGGCTGCCAAAAGTCCGTCTTTCCCCTCTCCAGACTGTTTTAAATGCTGCGGCCAGATTAGTAGCCCGACTTCATCGCTGGTCTCATATTTCCTCTTTCATGTTCGATCATCTTCATTGGCTTCCCCTTACTGCTCGGATTCAGCTTAAGGTTCTCACTTTAGTCCTTCGGTCCTGTACAGGCTTAGCACCCAAGTACCTCTGTGACATTGTTCGTCTGCAAGTTTCAGCTACTTCCCTCCGTCCATTGCGATCGCTTGATCGCCATGATCTTCTTGTACCACGAGCCAAGACCACTATGGCCAAAACTCGAGCCTTTTCTTGCATTGGTCCTGCTCTATGGAATCAACTCCCTCCAGTGACACGTGCCGCCTTATTAGCTGGTGGCCCAAGTGCCTCGTTCCGCTGTCTTAAAACCACTTTTTATTCACTGGGTCTTTCGCACTGGGAGCACCTCTGATTAGCGAATACTGTGAGAGGCGCTTTATAAATGTGACTTGCTCTGGCAAAAGGAGGCTGTTATCCAAAAATTTAGTTTTGTATATTTTGGGCTTAAAATGGTAAACAATAATTTCTGTTTAAAATGTTGAAAAAATTATTATTCTAGCAGAGATTTCAGCAGAAGCAAGTCGTTGTATAGAGCACTTGGTGCTAGAGTTACACTAAACCAGGCTTTCAGGTACACAAGTGCAGCAAACAAATGCACATCACATAATTGATGACTCGAGAAAATGCCTACTGGACCAGTACTGACAATTAGTTTTTCAAGTGCCGGCCAGTAGTCTCGGCTTGTGTAGTAGGAGAAACTTCTGCATTGTTGAACAACCTCTAAATATTTATCAGTAGCAGTCATCATATCTTGCCAAAGACTCATTATATCACACTGTTATAATATGTATCTGATATGACATGGTCAGGGACATGGAACGAATCTGTTCAGCTACAGAAAATAAACTCATTATGACACAATCTCCATATAGAGTAATTTTTTATATGGCTCCCAAAGACAGCATAATAAATATTCATGTGATGAATCAGATTTATCAGAACCAGACGATTAGAGATGACATATTGGACACTTTTGGACCCAGATGAGTCGAACTCGGAACCTGATGATGAAAATTTGGCACAATTAGGTGGTCAACTCATCCAACAATTCCATGTCAGAGGTATAACTTTACGGGCAGTCCTGGTAGAAAAGTTCATGTTAGTGACACAAGAGATCCATTTTGGGTTGTTTTCATGGAAGAGTTGCTTTCAACTATTGAGAAACTAAAGCATAAGATGCAATACTGGCTTCAAAGCCACCAGGTTCCAAAGGATTTTCTCGTATGAACAAATGGACAGAAACGATGACAAACTGCACTAGTATTACTGCAAGGCATTGTGCAGAAAAACTGAACTTAAAATGCTTCAATGGTGTACAAGGCTGCTGTTGGACAGGATATTTTTTCCAGATTATGATGTTGCATTTGGTATAGAGCCAGGTTTTGAGCTTTATCACACAGAGAACCATTACTGATGACTTATTTCAGGTTAATTTCTTTACCATTATAGTCAGAGAGAAGTGCCATATGCAAATAACAACAATGAACATTTCTGCATTTTAATTTCTCAGTTAAAACCAGTCAGATATGTTTGCCAAAAAAAATAACTGAATGGTGCAGACAAAACTTGAAATTGTTAATAAACAGGGAAGGGTTAAAACGTGCTAGATAAATTGTCTTGATATATAATTACTTCCTTGAAGGCTTCTAATATTTTGGATAACACCACAGCCCATAAAGCAACCTACCACTCTACCCTACACACAAACTCCTGAACCATACTCCACTTCAATCGAAAATTTTTGTGCCATTAATGCCATCAGAATTCTATTTCCATAAAATTGTATCCTGTACACGAAACCCTCTCCATCACGACGCAGATTGCACAAATCAGCAGCAGCAGCAGACTGCAGCTGGCTCAAGTTTGCTGGGCTCAGACAAAATAATTGATCCCGGAACGAACACATCAATTTCATCACCAGATATAAAACAGCAGGAAGCTGGCAGATTTTGCAGCCAACTCTCAGTTTAAGCCCATAACCACCCATGAAAAAATTAAACAGATCCAAGTCCTAATGTTACGGATTAAGGAGACCTCCTGAAATAAATTGGCTTCCCGATTTCATGTATGTAACGACTTAATAGACCAGTGCAAGCACTGGGATCATTATATTACAGCACTATTAATATAAATTGCATATTTACATAATACATAAATGTCATGGGTGGATTTAACAGTCTACTGCTCCATGGCCAAGGATTTTGCTGTTGCTGATATTTATGTTTCAAAGTTTTACCTTTAACTATTGTAAAATCATCACAATTATATTTATTTATTGCTGTCTCACTCACAGTTTAAAATTAAATTTAATGCTCAATTTTTTTATTTTTTTTATATTTTTTTTTATTTTTAAAGTGCAATGCATCATCCCAAGCAATGGCGCTGTTTGTTCCTATATAGTAAATCTGCCACTGTATAATGTTTGTTTTCACCTATAAGTCAAATTCTGAGCTTCAACAGTAAATATAACTTTTCAACATGAACAATACTCTATTCTTTGCACGACACAAAATGCCAGTTAGTGGCTTTTACGCTAATTGTATTCTTACATAAATTATATTACTCTGTTTCAAGAGAAACTAATCACAGGCACTCTCTCGCTTTGTCAAAGTCATATCAAGTATCAAAAAGAACATAATCTCTGTCACTAGCAGATTGGGGAGGGGGATATAGTAATGGTAACACTCATGGTCAGGACAGCATTAGATTGTGGTTCGATACCCATCACCCCCGCCCCCTCTAGGGCGGTGCCTTGTATGGCTGCCAAACCGTGTGTTTAATTAAGATCTTGATTGTACTGTCATGCTTCAATGTAATCTTACTGCGTACTTGTCAGTTTGAATTCATAAAAAAGATTATTATTATTATTATTATTATGCAACTCAGCCAATTGGTTCCCATCTAGAGAATGATGGATGAATGATGGATTGATGGATGACACCAAGCTTAAGAGTTCCTCGACCGAGAAGCATCCAAGAAGTAGAATAAAACAGGTGAAACAGTACACACTCACACCAATGTGGTCCCTCATATGTGGTAGAAGACAGTGTCCGGACATTACCCGGACATTACCCGAGCTACCTGACTGATTGATCAACCACATTCGAGGCACGCCGTTGGAACTGTACATTAAGCATGCACGGCTTAGGAAGTCTACCAGATAGGTGCAGTAGTAATGTAGTAATGTACATGTATTGCCTACCTTTGCATGAATGCGTAGACCATAGTTCGAGAATTCGTGACTTTCGGTTTTAAAATTCGTAAAAATTCGCGAATTTTTGGTCTATTTTAAAATTCGTAAAAATTCGTAAAAATTCGTTGGTCCATTGTTGGGCCTGTTTTACATTGACAGTGGCGTTTGCAAAAGCAGCTTAAGCAACAACAACAAATGTCATGACGTCATGATTTGCTGTGTTAAGTTTCTGCTTAGAATTTAATGTAAAATTCAATATAAAAGTTTATTACGTAATTTAGTTAAAATCTAATTTCTTAAAGATGAAAGAACATGGACCGGAGTGGAAGTATGTAGTAATTTTGGAGGAGAAGGAAAGGGTAATCCAAAAATACAGTGTTGTTTTTGTGACAAGGAATTTGTTGGGTTGTTCTGCCCGAATTCTGGAGCATTTGCATGGCGAAAATACAGAAACTAGAGTCGAGTGGGAGCAGTGGGCTGTTCCTGACTCAGAAACAGAGGACGATGAAGTAGCAGACACAGCTCGGTGAACGTTGCCAACCCTTTTTAACCATGGTTGCAAGCTATGTTAGTCACAGTGGCTGACTGGTCACACTGGAGCTGGGGCACTGGTGGTTTTTCATTCTGCTGACACTCACAGTCAAACACCCAACTATGATAGAAATCGAAGTTCAAGACTCCGAGTAGAACAGTAACTGAATATCAGTACTACTGTGTTGCTAGTCAGCTATCTTTTATGGTTTATTGATTGATTGCCTATGACATTGACATTTATACTTTCTTAAAAAGTTGAAAAGTAAACAAACAATAAAATTCGTTGCCACGGCAAAAAATTCTATTATTTTATTATTTCACGAATTTTAACGAATTTTAAAACTGAAGTTTTAAAATTCGTTAAAATTCGTGAATTTTTTAAATTCTTAAAATTCGTAAAATGCGAATTCTCGAACTATGGCGTAGACTGTGAATCTCAGAGCATCATTAATATCTCTAAAATTACCTTTGCTCTGCTAAGTAAAAATACCCATGCATTTTTGCAAATGCAGAAGAAAAATGAATTGAAACAATAATTATTATGCAAGAAGCGTGTATCAAAGACTTCAATGGGTCTCAATTCGCCAATAATGATTGCCATGGAAGACGAGAGAGAAAAGAGAGCAGACACGTCTACTGATGTGGTTCATTAAAGGCTTCCATGGGCCTCGAAAGTGAGAACAGCTGCGACGTTTACCCAAGTCGTGTAATATTGTTGCCATGGATGACGAAAGAAAAGCGAGAAGGGAGCGTACACATCTGTTGAGGTGGTGCATCAAAGACTTCAACGTACCTCAGAAGGGAGCGTACACATCTGTTGAGGTGGTGCATCAAAGACTTCAACGTACCTCAGAAGGGAGATGGGCAGCGACAACTGAGTCAGTGTCTGTGCCGCATTGCGAGCACCTGTATGCGAAATTTGGCGGCGATTTCAACAGCATTCTCAACATTGTAGTCAGTCACTGTATTAGTGCTACCATTTTCCATTAAACTACCGCGTGTTAATAAATTCTGCACATTAATCTCATGGCGTCATGAGGCAAGGTGGCAGAGCGTGTAAACCAGACTCGCGTGTTAATGGCGTGTGTGTTAACGGTGTTTCACTGTAGAATCCTTCTTGGTAGACAGTCAATGCCATTCTAAAGCCTCTCCTTGCCCTTCAATGGCATAGATGGGTCTGTAGATATGAGAGATGATCATTTCCTATTCATCTGGAAACTGTCATCCCATTGAGATGGACTATTCAAAGGACGAAGGGTGGTAGTCAATAGCACAAAAGCCACGATCTGGAAAACTCAAAATCCAGAGTAAACTCATGTAAAACAACTCTGATCACAGCAGCATTTTGAACACGAAACAATTTGCAAGAACTTCTTCAACATGAACTTTATTAAGAGAAATTGATGAGCAGCAGAAACATAAACATCACCTAAGCAGTTACCACAAAAAAATCCTTTACCTAATCAAATCTAATAACTTCTATAGTGCCATTATCACAATACCAAACACATCACTTGATGGTTGTTTCAACCGAAATCAAATATCATAATCCACTGGAAAGCCAGGCTTACTTTAAATAAGTTCTCTTGGTGCCATAATTTGAAGTTACATGCATCGACTATTATGAAATGAACAAGTCATGTCAACATTTAGAATGTTTTACCCATTTTCTATGAAGATTTCTATGATGGTAAGGTAGCCATCCTCACAGGCAGCATAAGAATATGCCCCAACTTCCCATACATAAAATACAGTTATGACACCTGGGCACAGCGAATTAGATTGGGTCATAGCTACGAAAAACTTTAACTCAGGATTTCTCAAAACGAGCTGCGGAGACACATCTTTAAAAACTGTTAACTTTTTTTATTATTTATGATATAAACATGCAGTTTCACTCATTATTATGCAAATTATTCCAGCCTGATCTATTGCAGCATCAAACTGAGTTTGTGTTGACCGACTTTGTGAGTGTTTTCTCAGGCATGGTCACATATGGTAAATTTAAAAAACAGTCAGTTTAACACTTTAACAATGAGGGTGTACTAAATGCGACTGGGAAACCAATGTATCTTGTTTTTAAAGTGTTAACTGATAAGTTTTCAACTTGTAAACATTTAATTTAAGCTCATTTAACTTGAAAACTGATAAAAGAGCTTAAATTAAATGTTTACAAGTCATACTATATAGCTAGCAAAACTCTATTGAATTTGACCCAGTTCCTAAATATTTCAGTAAACAATTACAATCCCTTTCCCTATCTTTGTTTGCTTGCCTGATTTTAAAATATTTTAGCAATTTTCTCACATTTCTGCCTGCCTTCACTCATCCTAATAAAAAAAGAAAAGTCTGCTCAAATGTTATGGTCTTGAAGGAATAGCCATTCTCTGCAAGATGGAGACAAAATAACTTAAAAGTAATTGGGCCAATTTTGTCGTGGAATTCACTACAATAAAAAACTGAAGTAGATGGCAAATGCTGAGTACAAGTGACAAGAGCAGTATCACCCATGGATGACCCCATTAACTAAGTACTAAAAATAGAAGAAACCGATAGTAAGTTACCCGGTAACTTAATTTGGCCACCAGAAAAGAGACATACTGTTGTTTACGCTGTTCCTTATCTTGTGAAGCTAGAAAAAAGAACCAGAAAGCACTAATCCCTGATGGAGCAAGTACAGTGGACGGGTTATTCAAATTGGCAGCTTTTTCTCTGCCTAATTAGATGTACAGCTAGAGCTGAAGTTCTGCCAAGTAAGTAAGTAAAGTAAATATATTCTTTATTTATACCAACTGCTTATACCGCGCTTTGGTTTACATATAGTTTATACAAAATAAAGCATTCTTGTCAAAAATTTTCCTCATTAAATTGTCCGCTCTAGGTATTAATCGGTCATGCAGTCTTGGCCTCATGGAATAGTGCTGTGGCCTCAGCGGTGGGAGATGATGGTTCAGCACATGGCCCTCGTCATGCAGTACCGCTGTGAAGAGGCCCCCATCTGCAAGGCTACATAGTTGCTCAAAGGTGGGGCTATCCGCAGGGAGATAATGCAGACGCACCAGACGGTCTAACACGGACTGCAGTCTGTCCCGCTCCTGTTGACCCGCGAAGCCCCACCATGCCGGGGACGCATATAACATACGGGCTCATCCAAATGTCTTGCACCCTACAAACACTCGAAAAAGTATTAACTGTTTTAATAGAAAAGAAGTTTTCCACACTTGACTGCAGATCATAGAAATTAGGGATCTTGCATTGCTTTCCAAGATGTCCAGGGCAAAGCAGTAATTTTAAGTATCTAATATACTTGGGGTGCTCGATAGTGTTGTGGTTAGCATGCTGGACTGTCAATCGAGAGGTTGGTGGTTCAAATCCCTGCCAGGGCAGAAAATTGGTTAGAGATTTCTGTTCCACCTGCAAAACCTACACTGACCATACACTGTCGGTGGGAAGATGAGGCAGCGAGGTAGATAGGCCTGGCCAACCACCCTCATGTGCTGAGGCTAAGAAATGAAGTCGCTAACACTTCATACCCGTGGCTGCCTCACGGACTGAGTTTCTTCTTCTATATATTTGCAAAGTCCCAAACACAGAGATCCCAAGCATCAAGGAATTCACATTTACTTCCCTCGTAATACTTCCCCCTCATAATATGGCATCTACTGAAGCCATACCTTTGAATGCATGCATGAATCTAGACACTTACTATATATAGCACATTTTAAGTATCTCACACAAGCGCAGACTGTGCCAGCCTTCATGATGCCAAAGTCATTAAGAACAAAGTGTTAATCAGTAATTGAACAGATAATTAGAACAGTCACCACTTCTGCAGAAACACAGAACCAATGGATTCACATCCTCAGCTGATAGTAGATGCCATGTTTGGAGTTCTTTGAAACATGTAATGAAGAAGAGGAGTGATGATTGGCGATGACTAACAACACACAACCCCAACACTAAGCAGTTCACAGAAGGTAGAAGATGCTATGTCTGGATGTGGACATTTGTCAGGATGTGGGCATCCCTCTGTCACCAGGTCAAGAGAGGATGACATTCTTCTGCAATTTTTCTGTCACACACTTCCATAGCCTGGTTGATCTTTATTCAGTTATTCGATCTGGTGAGCTGCTTCAGAAATTCTGCCGTTTTACCAGCTGTCACATCACTTAATAATAATAATAATAATCTTCGTTCAATATTTTCAAACTGACAATTACGCAGTATGATTACAAATCAGTATGAACGGATGATCACAAGTTATTACAGGAGTCGAATTCACTTTGCAGTATAAGGACAAGTATGTAAGTAATTATATCCTTTATTTTTACTGACTGCAAGACTCACAGTCATGCACTCCAGTGTACATACAACATATAAACAACTGTTATCAAGTGTACATACAACATATACTATGAATAGAGCATTCTACATACAAAAGTTTTTTCATGTCATGATAAGCTATTGGTAAAACTCGGTCATGAGAACGGGGCCGGAGAGAATACGCCAACAGTAGAGTACATGGCCAGGATTTCCCTGAACCGTTGTAAACAGATGAGTGTCGGGTTTAAGGCACATTTGTTCAAAGGTTTGACTGTCACCTGGGAGGTACTTATGGAGTACTTGCACTTGCACTTCCAGCACTTGCCCAAGATACAAGACTCTCAAATAACCTAGCTTCCAAGTGTTGACTGTGTTTTTTTCAATAAGCCTTAAGCTAAGTACAAATTTAGCATAATTACAAAAGATCAACACTTACAATAAAAGGATATCAGATCTTTATTACAACAGCATATTTTGTAAAGGTATGTTTGACTTTACACTGGCACAAACAATTCAGCCATTCACAGCTTTCATGAAGTTCAATAACCAAAGCTGCCTTCAAAGTGATGCATCTATTGCTGTTTAAGTCAACTAGTCAAGAACTGGAGTCCAAACAAAAGGAAAGTTCTAAGTCTACAAAGATTTGTGCACAGTTTCTGGTATTTAGATCTAGGCGGCCTAGTTACCATAGCTAATGCTACTGGATAAACAGTCACCCTTCTCTGGGCCACATGTGCATAACTTGTTGAGCTAAATCTAAAGTTGGACCAATGTGGCAAATAAATCAGACCACAGGATATGCACTTTAATACTCCTCCAAAACTTCACCCAATCTGGGTATCTGCAAAGTTTGTCAATAAAAACAGTCTGCTGGTAACTGAAGTATGTATTGTCTTTGTAGAGAATCCAAAAATCCTGATTTAACCTGCTCTGGGAGATACTTCTGGAAATCCACTCTGGCTATTTCATAGTAGGCCTATATGTCAGGAATAAACAACCTTGTTCAGTTTCCAGTTGTTGTGCCGGAACACACACCCCAAATCATACACACACACACGCATGCACAATTTCACATGCACACACATAAACGCAAGCACACATGCACATCCCTCATATCTGTAAAATGAGCTTCCTAAAATAATGTCTGTACTTGTTCAACCAGGGAAAACAACAGGTCAGCTAGACTTGGAGGCTGATCGTGTGATAGTGTACACTTTGTTTGTCCTCTGATGCAGGACCTATCTTACTGCATTACATCCAAACACTGACACCACGACCATTTGCTGATGAATTCGTTTTTAACGACCATTTGCTGATGCATTTGTTTTTGCATCTGCATCTAAGATTCAAGTCCAAGTGTATCATGTGACATTGACAATTCATTACCATGCAACTGACATGAAACTGTTGTTCTGTTGTTTTACTGCATTCGCTGGGATAACACTTCAGACCACATGATGAGAGATACACCACATATGATGCACTCCACTGGCTCCCTATCGAGGACAAAATAAATTCCAGATCCTCCACCTTGGCAGGGCTTTGTTGGCTGGCTCTGCTCCATCATACATATGAGACCTGTTGGTGGCGCTTTCAGCTCAGTCAGGTCACCAGTCACTTCATTCAGCCGCCCATGGAAATCTTCTGGTCAGTTGTTGCCATACATCAACATGAGTGCACCATGCACTCTCGTGCGTTGGTCCATCCCTTTGGAACAATCTTCCAGCTGACATTCGAGCTGTCCTTTTAAACTCTGCTCAAGTTACTTTTTGTAGCTATTTTAAGATCCACACGTTCAGATCCCTTGTTCTTAACGCTTTTGAGCGATTAGTAAAATGTGCTTTATAAAAGTCCAGATACATACATAATCAAATATTTTCAGCCTAACTACAGCAAAACTTTGTTACATCAAAGTTCAAGGGACTATCGTCAATAGTTTGATCAATCTGAGGTTCAAAATAAATGAGACATTCATGTCAAACCTTATCAGACCTCAGGTGACCTGATGTCATCAGCAATTTTTAATGCATATACTGCAAACATGTTTTTGGTGAAAATAATGATCTGTATGTCAAGAAATAATCTGTTGTTCAAAAATGAAAGATAATGGTCAAAAAAATTACACATGCATCTAATTTATAATTGAAAAGCTCTGTAACATTGCTTACGACAACAAACCCAAAATGGAAGTTGTTAGAAAGTTTCTAAAAAAGACAGATGAAAGTTAACATAGAGTTCACATTTGGACAGTGCTATGAATATATCATTTTTGTTGAATCATATATTCATATACAGAATGCTGAATGTTCCCCTAAATGCTTTGCAAGGCTGTTTTACTTGTAATCTTGAGATTTCTACAACACCCAAAAGGCTATGAAAAAGGTCATGAAGGGTCATCATTTTTTCAAATGCACACTTGTAATTGTAATTGTAATTTGTAATTGTAATTGTAATAACGACAATTTCTATAGCATCGTTGGTAGCAAGCTACTTCTAGGATGCTTCACACAAACGCACACACACTGTCTACTGTCGGCGCAAAGGTTCTAAGGTATTACAGATCGTAACAAAGACTAAGTACACGTAGCCTATGTGTAGCAAGGTTGTTCTTTGTAAAGAGGGCATTGAATGCTCACCTAACTGAAAAGGCTTTAGGATTTAGGTCAGCATATTTGAGGTTAAAGTAATAGATAAGAGTGAGATAAGAGTACAAGTAACCTCACTTGACCCCCACCCGGTGGCCCAGACTTACAGGTGCATCATTCTTGTCTCATGTCTGATGCCAGTTCAGAAGTGAAGCAATCAGTTAAAACTAGGTCAGAGCATCTAACTTTAAATTAAATTCTCCTTTGCAATATGCAGAACTTCAATATATGCAAGTTTGATAAACACAGAGTTATGTCTGTATGTGTTTGTATTTTTTGTGGCCGACCATCAACTGTAATTCGAAATAAACCAAAGTTTGAAATACCAGTATCATAGGCGCCGACTTCTTGGGAGCCTTGGGTGCGAATGCACCCAGAGAGAAAGTTCAGTGGGTGCCTGACACCCAGAAGAATTCGGACCCCAAATTCAAATTTTTTACACCTAAGCAGTAATCTCACAACTTGAGAAGTACAACTACGACACAAATACCCAACATTGCATGATCTTACAGTCACAGCCGGTACATAAATAAATTATTTATTTATTTATTATTTAAAAAATAAATAATAACACTGGAACTTCGTCACCGATTTCCAATACTTTTTCTAACCTCGTAACCTTTGACAAGAAAACAATTTTCTTTATCCGAAAATCTGCTAAACTCACCTACATAAGGAGAGTGGAAGGGGGAAGGGAAGAGGAGGGAGGACCAGGCACCCAGAGACAAAAGCAAAAGTTGGCGCCTATGACCAGTATGGTTCATTTTAACCCAATTCCAACAGAAAATCATTTCTCTGTCAAGTGGCACCAATGAAGCTAAGTACGACTCATCAGAGTCATCAGGTAATTGAAACTGTGCAATATTTGTCTTCAATACATATCCTTCTTTCAGAAAGAAAAAGGACAACATACATGAGTGCTGTGTAAATGGTCTGCCTGAATGAACCTCATGCGATTCAACGCATATCCATAGCGTTTCAAAGACTGTTATTTGGTCCATTATGTCAAGTCAGAAAGAGTAAACTTGCCACAGGAAAAAATATCAATTAAAATAAGTGGGCACCTAATTCCAAAGTCTTAAAGTATTATGACCAGACACAGCATTTAGTAATGCCTACTAAGAAATAAACCCACGTTTTGTGTAACTGGGCCAGGAACAACACATGTTAACAGTGCCTTTTACTTCAAACATGTAGGCGAATTTGGCAGTATGCCAGTCATTGTTACACACATGTAATGGTGTCTTAAACAACAACCTTTGAAGCCATTTCTAAAGGGATCAATGCAAAATTACGGTTCTGTCAGAAAAAGCCAGGGATGACAATCATCTAATTCTTCTTGGGCATGGATAAGGCTTGAGTGGTTTGCTTGAAGACTTTACAGAATGGCACATGAACAATGCTTCAGTTTAAATTCTTTCAAATTTACTGATAACCAGTGTTACATACAGCCATATCAGTTTCAGAACACCTTCTCTATTCTGCCACTTCTTCTGCGCCATTATAGTCATCTTCTCGTGTCCTCTTTTTTCTGTCGGTATCGCTTCCCAAGTCTGCGCCTCCATGCTTCGATGCTTCCTTTGTTATGCTGTTGACATACTACTATAATGTCAATAAGACTTTTGAAAGGTAAGTATGAGAAGACATTTGGATGACTGGTGCTCAAGTACGGCAAACACTAGCACGACTCTATTAACAGAAATAAGCTCTATCGCAAGCAGATACCCCTGTCATGAAAAGGAAATCTTACATGTGTGTTGGTTACACAATGGAATTCCTGCCTAAATATTTCATTGTAACTGTATTGTCAGAGAAAGCGATATAAATCGTACCTGTATGTTTCATCGTCAGCAGACTGTCCTGATATTCGTGGTTGTAGATTACCACGGCCGAGGCATTGAGAAGTATTGCTGCGTTGAGGATCTTATCTTGGAACTTGCAGGTTCCTCTTTCAATCAATGCAATCCACCGTTCAGCTGGAGCATTGACCGGCCGCGAACAGCCATGTGTCTTGTTGTCTGCAGTCCTTATGTGGACGACCCAACCCCATTCCGGCTCAGTTCGACTTTCTGAACCATACAGACCCATCTCACTTTGTTCCGAATGAATTGATCCTGTGTTCGGATCTCGGTACGTGATATTTACGATGGCCCAAGATAGTCGCTGGCTCCCAGCCCCGTGGGAGTCATCTCCATGGTTCGGAGGCGCTGGAGATGCGACAGCTGATGAAGATGGCGAATTCAAAACAAACGATACCAAAACGGACATCAACAGAACACCCTTCATTTCGTCCCATGTACAGCTCAGATTCACCCAATAACTTCCTCAACACCAAATTAATAGTAACATCCGACAACAGTGTTTAGAATACGCTATTATACAGAACAAAGTCCATCGCATCACAAACCTGAATATAGCAAACAGTCTAGCGTATTGCTGCAATATGAAACCCTGAAAACATCACGAGTATTGCAAGAGATGCACAATCTGACACGAAGAGCAGGGCACCCGATTAATGCGGAAGTCGATGGCTCAAAGTGCTAATTTTATAGCGCCATTATTATACTATAGCTTTTTAATCAAGCACTATTTTCAAAGATCTTTGCTATTTTTGCGTAGAACGTCCAAAAACTAATTTTAGCCTTTTATCCATTTAGGCTAATAATATATAAGTTCTCTATAAATGCAAACATACAGTTTTTGACTTTCTTAATAGTGCAATTGTGATTTAAAAAATGGTTGTTGATATTATAGCTGAAGCAGAGACAAGTTTGAATTGAATCACTATAAGTTGGCCTACACAATTAAGTTATTTTGTATTCTCAACTCTATAATCAGACCGGCGTACAACACAAATTCCTGTTAATACGTATACGATCGTAATTATTAATTATTAATATTTTCTATTTATGACATAATTCTCTTGATCGAGTGGTTGTCTTATATTTTTTCTTAACTTTTATAGGGGCCTACTACAATATTTATGTGCCGGAACGAGCCGGAACGGCGTTCCGGCACCTTTTTCAGCTACTAAAAAATAACTTATTTATTTTAATAATAAAAACAATAATATAGTTATTTTAATTTAATTTAAGTGTTTTTGAACTGTTTTCAGTGTTTACTGAGACCCCTCCCAACCCCCAACCTCGTTTTTCTCGTGATTTTAGTCCGCCCATAATTGTTGCGTTCCGGAACCTATTGTTCCGTTCCGGAACCTTTTTTTTCTAGAAAAAAAGCACTGAATGTGACAAAATTAGAATCTCTAGCCGGCATGTAGGCCTACTAAAATTCATGATCGCCAATGACCCCCGGACACTCCCCCCGAATCTGAGTATATATAGGTCATTCGGACTCATTCCCCCGGACAAATTCCCCCCTCTGTGGATTTATGTATGCATGTATGTGTGTATGCATATATGCATGTATGTATATGTGTGTGCATACATACATGTATGTATGTATGCATTCATGTATGTACATGTATGTATGTATGCATGTATGCATGCATGTACGTATGTAGGCCTATGTATGCATGTATGTATATAAAATTATTCATGTATGTATGCATGCATGTATGTATGCATGTATATATGCATGTATGTATGCATGCATGTATGTATACATGTATGTATGTATGTGCGTATGTATGTATGTATGTACGCATGTATGTTTGTATGTATGTATGTACGTATGTATGTATGTACGTCTGTATATATGTTTTGATCATTAAAACAGAAAGCCTTTTGTATGTTGCATTGAGGGGGAAAAATGTCCTAGTATGGGGGAAGTGTCCGGGGGGTAACTGTCCGGGGGAATATGTCCGGGGGAATATGTCCAGGGGGTAAATGTCCGTTCACCGTTTAAATTAGGCCTACTATTTGTTGTTGCTGCACAACTAATAATGTTTACAAGAAAACACTTTAAACTTCTTGATCTTGGTTGTCCTGAATAATCAACCTCCAAACCGGCAATCGATACATACATACATCATTATCATCACCATCGTCGTTGTTGTTCCATAGCGCTATAAAAATTTGAAAAATTGTAAGGTATGGTCTCGCAAAGCCGACTCGCAGAAAAAGGGCCTAGGCGGCTATAGGCCTATTTCTTGCCTTGGATCAATGAGATATAATACATACCTCTATGCCTTGGATCATGATGTAAACAAGCCAAGAGTGGCGATCAGGGGGGTGGCGGGCGGACATGTCCCCCCACCTTTCAGAGTGGGGGGACACGCCATACATTTGTCCCCCCCCAAAAAAAACTGTATGGAAAATAATGGAACACGAAAAAAGGCCAACAAATGTAAATTGCGTGTGAGGGTTTTCACAGCCTTTTTGACCAGATGAGGTAAAAAAAAAACTCTTTTTCGAGCAGAAGTGTCCCCCGAAAAGTAAGAGAAAGTAAGAAGGTCATAAAATTTTTCTCGGAGAAGAATTTCTAAAAACAGGTCATCAAATTTTTAGGAGATGAATTTCCAACAAAATACAATTTTAATTTTTGGGGATGAATATATAAAAAAGGAAAAAGTGTATAAAGTTTATAAACTAAAAAGGGTATAAAGTTTATAAACGAATTCCTATAGAAGAAGGCAGTGGCCGACTTTGTCCTCCCCCCCACCTCTCAGACAAGATCGCCGCCACTGAAAATAGCCGTGACTGCCTTGGATAAAATTAATATTTGTAGGCCTACTGTTACAATTACTATATTATTATCGCAATTATTGCTGAAGTATTATGAAAATAAATTTATGCGTTTATAAATTACGCCATTGAAGATTCTCACGCAGTGGCGGCGCCAAACATTTTTTTTAACCAGGGCACAGCCAGGGCAGTCATACAAGTAACCAGCGCAAAGGCCCGGTCGATTTATGGGGAGCGTGGTACCGCGAGCTTAAATGGTGACCATATAATATGAGATCGCGCTACCGCGCTTGCATTAAATCGCCCCCAGCAGGGCCAGCACTATTATTATTTGCCTATATAGTCAGAAGGTCAGATGGGCGAGCTCCCCCCCGGAAGCTGAACGTTTAATGACATTTTGTAAAGCAAATTTTAACATTTAAGTGAGTTAAGTGAATTTATATCTCAGAATATAACAAATATGCCCGAACAAATTCTGGACAGGGCAAAAATTCTGGCAGGGCATCGACCAGGGCAAAAGCTTTTTTACCAGGCCCTGGCACTCTGGTGTAGCGCCGCCTCTGTTCTCACGGCGGCCAGCGCTAATAAGATGAAGTCATAACCGTCTGGTGATGAACGTCTTCCATGCAGTGACGTCATCGCCATTGTCGCTTGAAGAGGTCGTTGGTTTGCATGTATGGCGATTTTCTGGAGATTTTCTCTGCGATTTGGCTTGCGGTTTGTTGTCTTTTTTCGATATATCTTGTCGAGACAAGATGTTTGGTCGAGTTCTTCGACGTCTTTCCTTTGGTGGTAGGTCCTGCATGCGATCGCGAGCATCGGGTTGAAAGCGTGGACGTGGTTGTCGATCGTTCTTCGGACGTTCTTCGAGTCGACCGCGGTCCTTCTCCGGTCCAGGTAGGCCAGGTAAAGGTTCTTGAGGATTTGGCCGTGAATGATCTCGGGGATCAGTGCCGGCCTTAGGATATTTCGGGCCCCGTGCAGAGTATACTGTACAGGCCCCCATCAACTTTTTTGGGAGATGAAATCGTTAAAAAGTTTAGAAATTTTTCTGGGAATTCCTAAAAAAAAGGCCATCGACCAGACCATGGCCGACTTTGTCCCCCCCACCTCTCAGACAAGATCGCCGCCACTGAGTGTGGAGATTACAATTACGAGAGACGTTAAAATGTTTATAACGTCTAAAAGACGTATTTAAACAATTAATAGGCATGTTTAGCCCTAGACAAAAAAGCCTAGGGTGAAAGAACCATTTACCGTCAAAAGCGAGATTTTTTAAGCATTCGACAAGGATTTAAAAATCAAACATGTCTTCTCTAACTCTGAAACTTTGCAACGTGAAAAAACCCTCTCGCATCTTCAGTTCACGAATATGAGTGTAGCCTATTATTTTATAACTGCGCATTATACATTACAAAAAGTTATTAATTATATCCAAATGTCATATTTTCAGTTACCGTCTTGATTTTTCATCTACTGGCATAGTGACGAAATCTACCCGGTAGTTATCGGCCAGTAAGAGGATGACGTTAACCAATTTCCGTCAGTCTGACGTAGTGCGGACATCTAGATAGCGTCCAGACAATTTTCGTCAATCTGACGGACATCAAAAAGTAGATGCTGGGTGTTTTAGAAGAGGAGCGAGCCGTTCGTTTGTGTATGGAACTGGCGATATGGCTGCATGTTGCTCCCTGGTTGGGTATTGAGCTTGGGGTAGGATGACCTGGAGATGGGGTAGGCCTAGTGGATGTTGGCATGGAGAATTTTGGGAGGAAAATAACATGGATCGCGCAGAGTGGAAGCATGGAGATGGCAGTTCTGAATTATTTTAGTCTTTAAACATCCTGATGACTCTAGAATTTTATTATTTACTTAGTCTGCAAAAAAATAAAGAAATTAAATAATTACTCAGATTATAGACTTAACTAAGCTTATATTTTCAGGCCTATTGCCAATATAGTAATTCACTAGGCCTAGGCTGTGTTGATCCCCTAAAGTATTATAGACTATAGTAAATTAGAAAAAAACTAAAAACAGGAACAGAACATAGGCTAATGTAAATTTTCCGTTTTGTTAGTACCTGTAGGTCTATTTTACAGTAACTGTTGTCACAGAAGAAGGCTAGAAGTCTCCATCATCCAGTTGAGAACGTGGAAGTACATGCTGTAAATATTTCCTTGGAAGCGTTCATTTTTCTTCTCTTTTCAGTCGGCTAAGCCAGAAAACTTTCCTGAAAACCACGACAGAACTCCTTTTAAAATTTTACATGGAGATTTATATGCACTGACATTAGGTTGCAGTCTTGTTTGACTGTTTGACTTCCTCACTGACATTAGGTTGCAGATTTGTTTGACTGCTGACATGATTTCATCACTGACATTAGGTTGTTTCATTATTTGTCATGTCTTCCTCACTGACATTAGGTTGCAGACTTGTTTCACGGTTTCACATGACTTCCTCACTGACATTAGATTGCAGACTTGTTTCACTGTGTGACGTGACTTCCTCACTGACATTAGGTTGCAGACTTGTTTCACTGTTTGTCATGACTTCATTACTGATATTAGGTTGCAGACTTGTTTGACTGTTTGACATAACTTCTTCACTGACATTAGGTTGTAGATTTGTTTGACTGCTGTCATTATTTCATCACTGACATTAGGTTGACATTAGGTTGCAGACTTGTTTGACTGTTTGACATGACTTCCTCACTGACTTTTGGTTGCAGATTTGTTTGACTGTTTGACATGACTTCATCACTGACATTAGGTTGCAAACTTGTTTGACTTGACTTCCTCACTGACATTAGGTTGCAGACTTGTTTGACTGTTTGACATGACTTCTTCACTGTCATTAGGTTGCAGACTTGTTTCACTGTTTCACATGACTTCTTCACTGACATTAGGTTGCAGATTTGTTTGACTGATGTCATTATTTCATCACTGACATTAGGTTGACATTAGGTTGCAGACTTGTTTGACTGTTTGTCATGACTTGCTCACTGACATTAGGTTGCAGATTTGTTTCACTGTGTGACGTGACTTCGTCACTGACATTAGGTTGCAGACTTGTTTCATGTTTGTCATGACTTCATCACTGACATTAGGTTGCAGACTTGTTTGACATGACTTCATCACTGACATTAGGTTGCAGACTTGTTTCACTGTTTGACGTGAAGTTAGGTAAATAAGGCGTTGTTTCTTTCACTTGTGCTAGGATTGGATCCTGATTTTCCAGATGAACAAGGTGTGGTCATATCTGAACCAAGCGTAACAAACCTCGATTTGGATATTAATTTTCCAGATGAACAAGGCGTATCATATCTGAGTTAGTTGCAAACAACTTTGTTTTTGACCTGCCAACACGTGCAGCAACTCTTTTAGGCATGACTTTGGGAGATCTAAAATAATTAAAATATATATTTTTTAGAAAACCTAGCTGTGTCCAAAATAGAAACACCAACAAATATGCAAAACAGACTTAAAACAAAGAAAATGACTAGACGATATAAACATGATCAGTATAATCATAATCAATCGCTATTAATTACATTATGCTAAGTAAATATACTACTGCTAGAATAACTGGACGCCTCCATAAGTGTGGCAGAAATTAGTCACCGTCATATTACTAACACGCTTCATTTATCGGCATAGTTTAGCTACCGTCATTGTGATGAAAACCAGTAAGCGTCATACATGTAGCGATTTTCATTTACCTTAATATTAATCAGGCGTGTACATGACGATATCCAAAATGTCTTTTTTCGTCATGCCGGTAACTAAAAATCTCTCGTCATAGCCTGATGGTACTTAATTTTGCTTGTTTTGAGAAGTTAATGGGCAATCATCGACATTATTTCATGGACATAGTTGTAGAATATTAAAACGTAGTAGAGAAAAGTTTATTGTATATCGTGCTTGTTACGGTGATAATCACTGCTAAAGAGAAAAACTTCAAAATTGTCACTCGTTCATTATAAGGAAAAACGGATAAATATCACAATCTTTTTACGTACGGGAGATTTAATTTTTTTCTTTACAGGCAAATATTTACAAGCGATCAATAAGCAAATCGCTACCAAATAATAATGTACTTCCGGGAATCGCTAAAATTAAACTTTCATCTAAAACGCTGATTTATTTATTCCGGATATTTCTATAGCGCCTCTCGAAGTCAACTACTACTCAGAGGTGCTCCCGACTACAGCATTGATACTGTGCTGGAATTTTCATGCTGAAGCGCCACGAGCAATTGCGAGTGAAGGACTTGCCCAAGGTCCGTACGCAGCGGCTAGAGTGGGATTCGAACCTGCAACCCTCCGGTCACAAGGCGCTGAACTTACCACTGAGCCACCACACCCACAAAAACTTATGACAGAAACTGGCTTCATGACGGTAATTAGCACCTTCACCCTAATAAACTAATATCCTAATAGTGAACACATAGGCGTCATTTGTGGAGGTACAAAGAATGGCATTTACTGAGATACAGCTGATTATTCTGCTTCTTTTGCACAACCTTTAGTTAATATAGTTCTTTAGTTAAGATAGTTCTGTTGTTAAGAAAGATGGTTGTTTAGTTAAGGTGTGTTTTTACTTAAGATAGTTCCTTAGGTAAGCTAGGCTTTTTAGTTAAGATAGTTCTTAAGTTAAGATAATTCTTTAGTTAAGATAGTTCTTTAGTTAAGATACTGTTTTAGTTAAGATAGTTCTTCAGATAAGCTTTTATTTAGTTAAGATAGTTTAGTAAAGATGCGATTTTTAGTTAGGTTAGTTTTTTTTAGTTAAGATAGTTTTTTTTAGTTAAGATAGTTCTTTAGTTAAGGTAGTTTTTAGTTAAGATAATTCTTTAGTTTTAAGATAGTTCTTTGGTTAAGATATTTCTTTAGCTAAGATATTTCTTTAGCTAAGATACTTCTTTAGTTAAGATAGTTCTTTAGTAAGATATTTCTTTAGCTAAGATATTTCTTTAGTTAAGATACTTCTTTAGTTTAGATAGTTTTTAGTTAAGATATTTCGTTAGTTAAGATATTTGTTTTTTTAAGAAAACGTTTTTAGATAAGATAGTTCTTTAGTTAAGATAGGTCTTTAGTTGAGATGGTTTTAGTTAAGATGTGTTTTTAGTTAAGATAGTTGTGTGGTTAAGATGTGTCTTATAGTTAAGAAAGTTCTTTAGTTAAGATAGTTGTTTAGTTAAGAAATGTTTTCTAGTTAAGATGCTTCTATAGTTAAAATAGTCTTTTTAGTTAAAATTATTCTTTAGTTAAGATATTTATTTAGTTAAGATAGTTGTTTAGTTAAGATATTGTTTAGTTAAAATAGTTTTTTAGTTGAGATAATTCTTTAGTTAAGATAGTTTTTTAGTTTAAATATTTATTTAGTTAAGATAGTTGTTTAGGTAAGTTGTATTTCTTAGTTAAGGTAGTTCTTTTGTTAAGATAGTTCCTTAGTTAAGTTAGTTTTTTGGTTAAGATTGTTCTTTAGTTAAGATAGTTGATTAGTTAAGATTTGTTTTTTTAGTTAAGATAGTTCATTAGCCAGGATAGTTTTTAGCTAGGACAGTCCCTTAGTTAAGATAGTTCTTTAGTTAAGATAATTCTTTAGTTAAAATAATTCTTTAGTTAAAATACTGTTTTAGTTAAGATAGTTCTTTAAATAAGATTTTTTTTTAGTTAATATAGTTTAGTTAAGATGTGATTTTTAGTTAAGATAGTTCTTTAGATAAGATATTTATTTAGTTAAGATAGTTGTTTAGTTATTTATTTAGTTAACATAGTTGTTTAGTTAAGATGTGTTTTTTAGTTCAGATAGTTTTTTAGTTCAGATAGTACCTTAGTTATGATAGCTCTTTAGTTAAGATGTTTTTTTAGTTAAGATAGTTATCTAGTTAAGATAGTTCCTTAGTTAAGATTGTGTTTTAGTTAAGGTAGTTCTTTAGTTAAGATAGTTCCTAAGTTAAGTTAGTTCTTTAGTTAAGATAGTTTTTAGTTAAGATAGTTCCTTAGTTATGATAGCTCTTTAGTTAAGATGTTTTTTTTAGTTAAGATAGTTATCTAGCTAAGATAGTTCTTTAGTTAAGATTGTGTTTTAGTTGAGGTAGTTCTTTAGTTAAGATAGTTCCTAAGTTAAATTAGTTCTTAGTTAAGATAGTTCATTAGTTAACAAGTGTTTTCTTAGTTAAAATAGTTCTTTGGTTAAGATAGTTCTTTAGTTTGAATTATTCTTAATTTAAGGAATTATTTTAGTTAAGATGGTGGTTGTTTAGTTAAGGTTGTTCTTTAGTTAAGAAATTTTATTTATTTTAGATAGTTATTTAGTTTATTATGGTGTTAAGATTTTTCTTAGTTTAGATAGTTCTTTAGTTAAGGTAGTTTTTGGTTAAGATAGTTGTTTACTTAAGACAGTTCTTTAATTAAGATAGTTCTGTAGTTAGGATAGTTGTTTAGTTAAGATGAGTGTTTTTAGTTAAGATAATTCTTTGGCTAAGATAGTTCTTTAGTTAAGATGTGTTTTCTAGTAAAGATAGTTCTTTAGTTAAGGTAGGTTTTTAGTTAAGATAATTATGTAGTTAAGATGATTTATTTAGTTAAGGTAGTGGTCTATTGAAGTTCTTTTTTGTCAAGATAGTTGTTTAGTTAAGATAGTTTGTAGTTAAGAATGTGTATTGAAGATATTCTTTTGTCAAGATAGTTGTTTAGTTAAGATAGCTGGTAGTTAAGATTGTTGTTTAGTTAAGCTAGTTGTTAGTTAAGATAGTTCTTTAGTTTGTTGTTAAGGTAGTTATTTTTTTAAGATAGTCCTTTAGTTAAGATAGTGCTTTAGTTAAGGTTGTTCTATAGTTAAAATAGTTTTTAGTTAAGATAGTTCTTTAGTTAAGACAGTTGATTACTTAAGATGTGTTTTTTAGTTAAGATAGTTGTTTAGTTAAGGTTGTTTTTAGTTAAGATAATTCTTTGGTTGAGGTAGTTCTTTAGTTAAGATAGTTCTTTTGTTAAGATGAGTTTTTTTAGTTAAGCTTGTTCTTTAGTTAAGATAGTTGTTTAGTTAAGATTGTTCTTTATTTAAGGAATTATTTTAGATAAGCTAGTTGTTTAGTTAAGATAATTCTTAATTAAGATATTTATTTAGCTAAGAGAGTTGTTTAGTTAAGATGTGCTTTTTTAGTTAAGATAGTTGTTTAGTCTCAACAGTTTTTAGTTAGTATAGGTGTTTAGATAAGATAGTTCTTTAGTTAAGATAATTCTCTGGTTAAGATAGTTCTTTAGTTAAGATGTATTTTTTTAGTTAAGATAGTTCTTTAGTTAACTTAGTTTTTTTAGTTAAGATAATTCTGTAGTTAAGATGATTTGTTTAGTTAAGATAGTTGTCAAGTGAAGATGTTTTTTTTGTTAAGATTGTTCTTGTTTAGTTAAGATAGTTTGTAGTTAAGATAGTTGTTTAGTTAAGCTAGTTGTTTAGTTAAGATAATTCTTTAGTTAAGATAGGTCGTTAGTTAAGATGGTTCTTTATTTAAGGAATTATTTTAGTTAAGCTAGTTGTTTAGTTAAGATAATTCTTTAGTTAAGATATTTATTTAGCTAAGAGAGTTGTTTAGTTAAGATGTGTTTTTTTAAGTTAAGATAGTTCTTTAGTCACGATAGTTTTTAGTTAGGATAGTTCTTTAGATAACATAGTTTTTTAGTTAAGATAATTCGTTGGTTAAGATAGTTCTTTAGTTAAAATGTGTTTCTAGTTAAGATTGTTCTTTAGTTAAGATAGTTTTTTAGTTAAGATAATTCTGTAGTTCAGATGATTTAATATAAATCCAAATGGAAACCAAAATCTACCTTGAAAACCAATTGAGCAAAACGGTCCTAAATTTTATTTGCAGACCACTTTCCCAAAACATTATGAAAAATTCATATTTAATTTTTCCCATCATTTTTTCATTTTTTTCCCGCCAAAGAAATAATATTTCAGTGTGGCCCAATATCTATATCTGTTAATAATAATATATGTATAATGTCTGTTCCAAATTTTATGCTTGTATCACAAAATGACTAATCACTACATATTAGAGAGCTATGCCGCTACGCCATAGCATTTGGATTTGTTTTAAAAGAATTCGACAGACGGATGTCATTCGTTGAATTCGTTGAGCCTGAACAGACAGAGCGAGAGACACTAATTAATAAATGTGGCACTCCACTTAGCACTCTTGTCAAGCCAGAATGTATGCACACCATTTGCCATGTTAGCACCAATCTAAAGACTCTCTTGGCATCGGCGGCGATCCCTGGTGTTGAGGGGACAAGACCCCACCTTTGATAGTGTGGGACACATTATACATTTTGAAGAAACACCAAAACAGTAAAAAAAAAATTCACCTCTTTTTTGACCAGATCAGTTAAAAAGTGTCCTGTATCCCCCATCTGTCAAACAAGATCGTCGCGGCTGTCTCTTGGCCTGTACTGTTGAGTTGGTGACCTGATATCCCTGAGTTCATGGTGGTGCACAAGACCCTGATAACAAGTGTTGCAACACGTTCCAAGACACTCAAAAAACAACGGTGAAAGAGAAATAACTCCAAGAATGCATTCTAGCTTCATTATAAGTCAAAAAAGGATAATTATGAAGCAACATCTGCATGTGACCAACTAATTGGCACGCTTGAGAAACATGCGGCCATCTTGGGCACACCACGTGAGCAAAGTCCTTCATGTATGTCAGCAGTATGCATTTGTATGTCTGTATGTATGCAATGCATACATATAAATATATTGGTTATTACCTTTGTTAGATCCTGATCTTTACAGTTGGGTTTTGGGGCATCATCAGTCAATGTTGTGTGCATTAGACGCCGGCACAACATAATCAATAATAAATGTGCTTTGTCGATTATTTGAGTAGAAAAGCAGCAAGAGTACTGTTACAAAATTGCTATTACTGTTATTACCTTTCCTGTGGTGTGCCTTGCACTGAATGCTGAAGTTGTTGAGTGAATAATATACTTGAGGTTTCTTGCTAAACCTAAATAGGTTGAGTCCACTCAACACCACTCCATTGTTTTCTGTTATAAAACACTGTCAAAAATTACTTTTATTCCTGCAGTAGCCGATGTTTATGTGACCTGATCAGCTTGGACCACATGGAATTATGATGTGCCCAATAACTATGAAGATTTCCTAAGGTCTGTCAACTGAAGTTGGCTTTAGGTTAGCTTTAAAAATCTTTAGCAGTCTTGAACAGCAGTCAGTTCATTCATAGTTTAAATGTACTTAGTCACTGGCTTCCTGTACATTCACTAGTTTTGAAAATTGTAATTAGAAATTGTGTTGTACTATTTCAGGAGAAACAAATCAAAGGAATGAATCTTGACTATTATTCTTTCCATGATTTCAGTCTGTATTTGTTACTTTGAGCTCATCAACTGTTTAACAAAAAATGTTGAGCTTCTTCTGTTAACTAAATGTTAACAGAAATCTTCCACGCAGACGTGTACGCAAACCAGTTTGGCTTCAGACCTCATTACCTGGGGAGCAATGAATGTCTCCAATTGACTTTCATAGATTTAACTGATTTTCAAGAATGTCTGGCGCCATCTGTGTCTCCATCTTCAATGAAGACGACATCGAGTGAGATAAGATCATGGCGTGCTAGTGCCTTCGACTGATCTGCAGTCTCCGTAGATTCAGCAGCAGGAAGTGCAGTGACTAGGATGCACTGCAGTATCGGCATCCGACAAGATCTCGTTTCGATTTGCTCAGTATTGGCTGCACAAAGTTTCCCAGTCTACTAGTCTATCTCGGTTGCATCCATGGTATACCATCGGCCATTTCGTCCTTCACTGCTGCAGATGCTGTCTAATGAAAAGCCACATGGAACTAAAATTCGTCCATCGCAGACGTAATGTATGAGCGCTGAGAATTGGTTTTCTGATCATTGTGGTCAGCAAATGTCTGAAGTCGGCGACGGCTCCAATCTTTTTGATTTGTTCGATTTGGCGTGACAAGATTGGTGACAATACTTGGCACTTGATGACCTTACGGGTCATCTGCAATCGACAGCTGAATACAAATGTCTGCGACAAGACAGTGAGGTAGGTGAGAGAAGGCACGGCAGGAAAGAGTAGCAGAGTAGACTGCCAGATCAGTTGTATCGGAGTATAAAACTGGACCCACATGCATTAAACGCAAGGTAAGTTTTATCATTTGGTTTTCATCTTATATTGTTCTGCTTTAATTAGGTGTTTGTTTCTTTTGCTTAACATAGTTGAGATCAGTAGCTTGAGCATTTAAACAGAATTATTTGTTATCATGATCTTAACCCGGTTGATTTGCTGATATGTTCAGCTTGAATGTCTCATGCTGCACAAGCTAATATATATTATCATGTGGTAAATTGCCTTGAGGAAGACCTTACATTCTAGTCATATCTGTTAAAAAAATTATCACTGCACTGCAACGTTGATTTACCTATTGCCGCACTTGGTCTTGGCACAAGTGAAAACTGTTTTGTACAAGAGAGCATTTTCGGTAGCAGGGCCAAGTTTTATGTAGGGCTTCTTTAAGAAAATACTCAGAGGTGCTGTTGACCTGCCAACTCAAGACCATGATCAGAATTCTTCAACTGCTGGCAAAAAACACGAAGTATCAGAGCAAAGCTACCATGTTGAGTTCTGTAGCATTTATTGTTGTCTTTCTCGACATACCAAATGCCGGTTTCAGTGTGTTTATCCTACTTAGACTGCCTATTCTTTCTATTTCACTGAATTGAACATGGTTTGGGCATTAACTGGACTAATGAGGGTTTGAATTTCCAGCACACACCATGCTGTTTCAAAGGCTGCATTTGTTGATCATTGATGTCTGTATGATGTCTGGTAATAGCATTCACAGATACATCAAGGGTTTGAATCTCCAGCAGACATTATGTTGTTTCAAAGGCAGCATTTGTTGGTCATTGATGTCTGTATGAAACTTCTTACCAGTGTTTAAACAAATGCAAATGATCAGCTACTTTTGTGTGGGTGTGTATCCGTTATAGTCCCAAATAATAATAATTGTTAGTAAGGACTAACAGTTAATGATTTAGTTCAACAGATTTTTCTGGTTATCTAAAGTTGCACTTCGTTAGGTCACGCAGCTCAGTGGGAGACGTATGAGAGGCATTATGTAGCTACATCAAATAGGACTTTCCTCAGATTCAGTAGTAAAAACTATCTTATCAAGCACGAATTCCATCCTTTTCACGTCAGAATAAGAGTGCCAACACAAGTTGACAGGTTAAAAGGAAGTGGTTCCATCTTGTTTGAATTGCTTATCGTCTGTAACCTGTCTTTTAGTCTTTTTTATAAGCCAGTGGACTGTGGATTGCAGGTTTGCTTAGAAGTAGCCATTGATTGTTGCCTTGTGCATTACGACAATGGTTCTACAGAAGTTTAAAAGTATATGTTAGCTAAAAAGGTATCGTGTTGCTGGATTACTGTGGCTATGCTTGCATGTTAGCCATAATATCCTTCAAAGCCAAGAGCCACTCTTGTGAGGAGTTTCTTTTCAGGTGTGTCAAAAATATGCAAATCTTTGCTTTAATTATGCAGAATGTTTTAGTAAAACAGTCAACCCACAGAGAAAACAATATGTTAAACTCAAGTTAGTTGTACATGGCCATTTACGTGAACATGTGTATGGGTTTCAAGTTGTTTGAGTGATAATGGGCGAATAGTTGTACCTGCCACTAAAACACTGCTCTGCAACCTCTATGAACACTTTAGATTGACTGGATAGAGGTTGTTTCACAGAAAGAAAGATACTTATTAAGTGACAAATACAGACATTAAGGGAGATGATGATTATGAAAAAGTTGGGCTTTTATCTTCGATGCCTTCATCCTGCCTGCTTATGTAACTATCTGACCTAATCTGAAAACTGATAGCACTAATGTATTACCCTGACACTGACAGTCACATTCGTTGAGTCCACACTGCTCATATTACACTGCAGACCCACTCTGGAACCACAGATCATGCCCCCCAAATGACGTAAGTTTTCTACCACTTAATACAGAAGAGTTCTGTGTGAGACTTTTTAAACTGTACTATATAAATGTTTGGATAGTTAAAATACAAAATGAGCTCCTAAGGTGACTGAAGCAAAATTTCCATAAAAAAATATGAAGCATATGTTTTCAATCACACCATTGTTTAACAGTTTATCCAGAAGTCCAGGTCACACTTACATCGTTGCTGTTTTTCAGATATATAATTATGTTGATATTTAATCTATTATAGCTTTGTTAGTGCTGTAGAAGAAGAAGAAGAAGAAGAAGAAGAAGAAGAGCAGTCCCTTAAACTAGCCCTTAGGCAGCCATGGGTATGAAGTGTTCGCGACTTGATTTTCTTAGCCTCAGCATATGAGCTCAGGTGGCCAGTCCTCTTCCTCGCTGTCTCATCTTCCCAGCGACAATGTACAATCAGAATACTCACTATAGCTGAGTTGGCTTGGGGGCACAGGTGGGGCAGAAATCTCAAACTAAATTTCTGCCTTGGCAGGGATTTGAACTTCTGACCTCTTGATTGACAGTCCAGCACGCTTACCAATGTGCAAATCTTTCATTGATAACTGAAAACACTCTTCCACAAATGCCATCCCATTCCTACTCTTTCTCTTATCCTTCTTGCTGCTCCAATTCTTAACATAACCCACCACTGTCATCTGACTGTCTTCCGGCCCCATATTTCCAGTTCTTGGAGATCATGTTCGAGTTCGAGAGGTCATGGGTGGGGCTAAACATCTATATTAACATAGCACAGGACTTATCCTATTAACATTCATAGCATATGACGGAAACGTGTTCAGAGTTATACATAGGAAATCGTTGGTTTATGATATGATGTTTATTATATGGTTGCATAGCAAATTTGGTTTATCAGCTTTAAAGTAAATAGTCGCTTTGGGGTCTTTGTTACAAAACCAGCTTCTATAAATTTCACACAAATGAAGAATTGTTGTAGTGAATTTTGCTAATTGACGAGCCCCTAATTTCATATTATCGTTGCAATATATTCTCATACATGTTTGAATGTATGAGAAAATAAAAGATAGAGATAACACTTACACCTTGTATGATACATTGTACTATTTATATTTTCTTCTTTCAGCCAATGGATAAATGTTTTAAAATGCAGAGCAAATGACAAGGAACATCTAAGTTGTTAAAATGCAGCAGGCTAATGTTTACAACAGTTTTCAATATTGTTTTGACACTTTTTGGGCATGGTCATGGGCAGCTATCCTCTTCTTAGCAGTTCAACTCTCTTAGCAATCCTTCCACATTATGATTCACTATGATTCCTTGGCCTCTGACTCGCTTGTAGGCTGAACACCAATCACTGTACCTGTGCATTTCAAACGCCTAAAGCCCCCAGTTGCTTTAAAAAAATAAAAGACTGTGAAGCATTAGTGCAGTTGTTCAGCTGTTGACAGAACATGTACAAACTGCACTTGAGTTAGCATAAGTAAAAACAGAAAAACAGACATTCTCGGAATTTCTCGAGATTACTATTAGCCTTTAAGTGAACTGGTTGTTTTAGTAATTAATGTAATATTTCTTCTAATCTAATCTAATCTGGAAACTTCTATAGCATCATTAATGTAATGCAAGAGATGTCAATAAATGGTTGCTTCTAAATGCAGCCTCATTAGGAGCATTCTTTATCAGTAGTAAAGGCAAATCTCATTTTCCAGTCCAGTGGAACATGTACAGAATATAGATTAAACAACAAGTTTTCTACAAGGGTCCTTCAACCTTCAGTTACTTCAGACTGGAGGCATGATTCTGAGCAGATGTTCTCTGTGTGGTAAGTCTTTCCTTGGTTTATACTGGGTTTCTATTCAGCTGATTTTTCATTTCTGACAGCAGTAACTGAAAGACTGAAGGGATGAGGACAGATCTGAAAAAACTGTCATGGACTGGCCTTGTTGTCACCCTGCTGACTTGTCAGGTACTCTATATTTTTGGTCTGTTTTTGGTATCTAGAATGTTTACCCTTCATCTCTGTAAGGGGCTAAAGTTCTGCTCCCCAACTTGTATTGCTTCCTCAAGGATGTTATTTCCTCTTTCCCTACAGTATAAAAAACCACAGGTTGAAAGTTTAATTGCATATGACCATGGCTGTAGTCGAGGGTATACACGGGTATAGGGACCATAATATACTTACCTCACAAAATATTTGTACTCGCCTCTAATTTGTTTTGGAAAGCAAACCAGTAGCGTGTACTCGCCTCTAATTTGTTTAGGAAAACTAACTGGTAGCGTGTACTCACCCCTAATTTTACCTCTACAGCCCTGCACATGACCGATTTGAATCAGGCTTATATAAAGTTGATAGTGATTTGTACAGCAGTTCTTCTTTACAATTATCCGATTGATTAAAGTACAAGTAGGCCTACATTACTTAAAAACGGAAGTCAATTACAGTGCCAAGTACTTGTTAGTACAAGAACCAAGTACTTACAAGTACCAAGAACTTTTACTTACAAGTACCAAATACTTGTACCTGAGTAACTTTTGGTTTGTAATATCGTAATTGCACAGGTTGCCTATCTCTTAATGCATAGATCACTGCTTCCCAATCTTTTTAGGCTACGGAACCCTTTTGACTTGAATTTTTTTTTGATGGAACCCCTACCTAAACAAAACACATTCTGGTACAATATTTTTAAACATTGATCCATGCAGGTATGTAGAGTTTAATCGATAAAAGTTAGACTAGATATTGTTTTAAATACGTTTAATTTTCCCACTGAACCCTTGTCTTCACCTTGGAGTCTGATTTATAATGTAACAACACTTCAAACAACACTTCATCAGCTCTTGCCACCTCCTCGTGATGACAAGTACTCACTCCTCAAGAGAGGACTTCCTTTCATGCTGCCTCTTGTTAAATCTAAATTGTTTAAAAGCAGCTTTGTTAATCGATGCAAATATCTAGTTGTAAATGTGTGACCTTATATGCTGCTCATGTTATAGTTTTGTTTTCAAAATGTATGTAATCGTTGTATACATGTGCGCTTGTCATATGCAAATAAAGGCTACTTACTTACTTACTTACTTATCCAATTGCTTCGTGGAACCCTTGTCTTCCCCTCACGGAACCCTATGGTTCCACGGAACCCACTTTGGGAAACACTGGCATAGATGATGTTTTCTTTAGAAACACAATTGGGAAGCTAATATTAATCTGAATTTAAAAGTGTAGCATTTCTGGCTGTCTCTACGCTGTAGCTAAAGGGTTCTTCATATAGTCATTATCATATGCTTATTCTTACATGACTTACACGACTATATAAACACGGTCTGTGTTTCCTGTATCATTTAGATCGTTTCTTGCATCCATGGTTTCCTCTACTGCTGCCTGTTTTTAGCCTTGTAACTGTATCTTGATCATCATTTGTTTTCCGAAAATGCTTCCAAATCAATGATTGATTTTGCAAAAACAATTTGTCGCATCATTTCCCCGTTTTGATTCCAGATCAAACAGCATAGTCAGTTCAATTAATTTCCACAGCATAAATGTGACAATCCATGCTTGCTTGTTTATCACATGGAGTTTGGCTCTTTCCAATTCATTCAACATTCTCTTCCAGTTTGATCATCATTCTTTGAAAGCAATACACTACCAGAAATTGTTTGTCTATCTTCCGAAAAACATGTAAACAGATGAATTTCTTCTGGCTCTATCCTTCCTAGCTCACAATCATCACTCCAATGATGATCTTCTACTGGTCCAGTTTCCGCCTGATTGACGATCTCTCGTTCCTGCTTTTTAATTCCATGATTCCAGAATAATAATGACCCCTGATAAAATCAATCCAGATATCGATTGTGTGTAAATCATGGGATATAGATTGGATAAATTCCTCCTCAACTGTGGCTCTTCTATAATGGTGTATGTATGCGAGTGCACGCATTTGTTCTTGTCCATGGAGATACATACAAGTGTCTTGATACATGCAACAACTGTTGGTCAGGCTGCAAAGCAATGTGCAAGACATACATGTCAAATTAATGTTATTAAAATTGTTTTATCACTTAGTGGATTGATTAAATAAATAATTACACTTGACATTTCAGTTTGAAATTACTCATGCATTTGATTATCATTAAATTGACTGTAAAAACAGTTGATTCAAAAACTAATTTATCCAAATAGTCTAAATGCTAGGTTAATAAATTTTCAATGAATAACACTAAACGCTCATGAATCGAGTTGCAACTGTCTATTAAACAGTTGCAACTCCTCTGTCATGGGATGAATCAGTGATGAAAACCCGTGCTTATACATAAATCACTTTCCTCAGCTGACAAACACTGAGCAAACATCTTCCAAGATAATACATGCACGATAAGGTAAAAGACACTCTTGTTTAGTTCAGTGAACGTGTACATCTCACTGTTGAGTCTATTTAGGCTACTGCTTTCTGTTAGTTTAGCAACAATGCACACAAATGTTGATTTGATCAGCTCACACAAATCAAGTGATTCAAGCATAGAAGAATTGCTTTATTCAGCTCAAGCACAGAGCAATGAATTTCCAGTAGAAAGTATTACATGTTTATTATGCACATATTGTATGCGTTGCATAATTGTTTTCCAGGTTGTTCTGGTGCAACCATCACAGCATGAAAAGCAGCTCTACAGCCAACTGCTTCAGGGCTACAACAAGCTGGTTCGACCGGTTAAGCACTCGAGTGACACCGTCAATGTTCGCTTGAGGTTCTCTCTGGTTGACGTCATTGCAGTCGACGAAAACAATGGCCACATTTCGGTCAAACTGTGGCTGACCATGGTAATACTTTTCACACAGGTCTAGTTTATTCAACTGCTAAAATATCAGTTCACATACATAGAATAATTAATGGAAAAGCTATGTCTTTGATGATTTATTTGCATCATTTAGAGAAGGTCCTCAGCAGCATGTCCAGTTGAAACATTGAACTTCAAGCAAAGTTGAGCAGAAAAGTGAGTTTATTTTTAACAAATGTGTGCACTCGCATACATACAACAGTAGAATAGCCACAGTTGAGGAGGACTCTGTAGATTTGTGAACTCAGAAGGTATAGAATTTTAGATTATGGTTCAGCTACAGTGAATGAAAGATGAAACAGCAGGAACAATACGTAACTAACAGAAAATGATGATGCAAGTAGGAGAGCTTGTAATAGAGCAGCAAGGCACAAGAATGGATAGGAATGAAGTACAGGAGAATTGCACTTATTAGTTGACTGAGTAATTTCCTGAGCTATATTTTAGAATTGGAAAGATGAATACTTAACGTGGAAACCTGAACTCCATGGTGGAATAAGAAGACTAAATTTTTTGACTGAAGGCAACAATCGCATCTGGACACCAGACATAATGATGTTTAATTCGTAAGTCTTTTTGTATTACTATTAGGGCTGTACCGAATATTTGCTTTGTATTCGCTTCGGGGCCGAATAGTGGGCCAAATAGCTATTCGGTATTCGGCCGAATAGTAGCGGTCGAACCGAATACGAATAGTGGTCCCGTGACATCTGTTTCTGCATATGCGGCTGCTATAGCGAGTGGAGTGAACATTAAGTGACAATTTCTAAGTTTAGTTTAATTAGTTCCATTCCTAGTTTACACAGGCTGGCAGAAGGATGCAAAAATTACATGTAGTTAACTGTTTACTTTTAGTTTATGTATTAAATTTACTGAACTGAAACTTTTGCTTACCTTTAAAATTTTGACTGTTGTGGGTAGACCTATTTTGTACACTATTCGTATTCGTATTTGGCCGAATAGTTGGTCCAGTTATTCATATTCGGCCGCATAGTGATAATCACCTATTCGGTACAGCCCTAAAATTACTATGATGCATTTCCATGTCCAAGCATTCTGCTCTGCCTATATAATTATATATAAATTTCTGACGAAAGGTGATCTTTATATAAATTTTACTTTGGATATCTGAATGAAGAAATAAAGTAAAGTACTGGTGCTGCAAAATAAAACATTTGAGATTATGATGACATAGATTATAGCTGCACTGTAACAGAACTGATTTCATCATTACCAGATTAAAAACAGAACTTGAAACAAACATCCAGGCGGTGGTCACTGCTGATGGCTCTGTCACCTGGATCCAACCAGGCGTTTATACAGTCAGATGTCGCCATGAATTCCGAGGGAACTCCTGGGTTTCAGCATTCAAGGTTGGGTCGTGGACATACAGTGAACAGATGGTTAACATACTGTCAGCCTCCACCGACCCACAAGAAGTTGACATCGACACAGAAAACTACACTATGAACGACCAGTGGGCAATGCTTGAACATGGAGGACGTAGGGACATCAGAGCACCACAGAGATGTTGCGACCGACAGTCTATTGTCTCAATGTACTACATTCTTAAGCTGAGGAAGAAACTCGGTCCGTCGCTACTTGGTTGACGTTAACTTTGAAATGACTTTGGTTTGTTATCTCATGGCTCTTCCCGGAGGTATGCCACGTGAGCTCAACAAGCACTGACAAAGACATACTTTTGGATTGAGTTTCGTGTGTGGTTACTGATTGACTAAGTAGCAATTGTGGCATAGGACTAAAAACTTACTTATGACTATGTAGTTGTTGTGTACAGATATCAGATTATATGTGGAAGTCAGGTGCAACGGTTTCTTCTAGTTCATAAGACTTCTCTTTTGACTTCTTATTGTGCTGGGACACATACTGAATTTGTTTTCCTCCAACATGGCTATCTGTAAATTTCATGGCTTGTGACAACTTTTCCGTAATTCCTTCAAATATTTTGTTGATTTTCTTCCCAAGTTTGATGGTATAAAAATTTTGTTGGACTATGGTTGCTTTTAGAATTGTATATGGTCCCGGGGCATCTTCCCGTAAACCAAAAAAGAAGATACCCCAATGTTGCATTCGGCACTTCCCTCTGCGCTCAAGCTATTAAAGGTATCACGTGTGCCACCGTCTTGCATGGTGAATCATCTTCTTCAAAGATTGACTCCATCTCTCTACTACTAAACCAGATGCAAGTGTTGAATATTCTTTAACGTAGAGATTACTTGAATGAAAGAGAACCGAAAATTGTAATGAAATGTGGATTAGACAGACACAGATTTGTTGAAAGTAAAGCAAGTGAGTTAAGCAGAGAACCCCAAAGTACGTTTGAAGAGGGCAACTAGAACACATTGGAGTAGAAATTGCAAGTGAGCCAGAAGGAAAAGGTATTAAGGGTTCTGGCAATTGCGGATTCTGGTTTGGAAATCCCTGTAATTAATGAACAACTGATGCAAAATCAACCACTGTTTCCTAACATTTCTAATAATGCCTCTTGACTCTTATCTGTTCAGCCTTCCAGCCAAATTCAGTCGAGATTTGCTTAAGCTGCTCTCTCCGGTTTCTTAATCTCTACCTGTTTTTCTGTGAACAATCGTTCTATCTTACTTAATTAAGTAACCTTATGGGATGATAAATTTTTGCTGCATAAGCAAAAATTAATTCTTCACACAGTATGCCAAGATAACACTTCAGTGCAATTGACAATCGAATTATTAAAATATTCACAAAATATACAGCATAGTTTAACTTGTCTTTCTTATGAATCTTCTCTTCTTTGGCTACTCAAGTTTACATAAACCCCTCCACAAACATCCTTCTCGTTCTCAATGATGGGATCTTCCTCTGACTTTGACAAACTTGAGGGACACTGACTCGGCATATTCTGGACAGTTGTCACACACCAACTTAGTTGCTTGTCGAATATTGAACTTCAGTCCTCTGATCGCTCTGCCTCTGACATTGGCTGAAATTGTCCACCAGCATCGGATTCTTCTGTTAATTGCATGCTCATCAGTCTCTTCATGACCCGAGGATAAACATATAGCCCACCATACTGATTATCAGTTGTATGTCCACAACAATTGAAGTGTCAGTTGATCAGGATTCGAACCATCGACTCGCCGATTTGCAGCGTCACGTTAACTCAAGATTAGACACAGTCTTTGTTTTTGTTACATGTAATTAACTAACAAACAGTTCAATGTCAACATTACTTCAGAGTTTGAATAAAATTCTCTACACACACAAATCTGTCAATGACATTATTTTATAACTAATAAGATACCAACAAAATCTTTTTGTGTTCTTTCAACAGTGCATATGCTACTGCTTTATATATGCTTTCTAACCAAATCATCAGACAAGACTGGGCATTGCCAATGTTGTGTGCCCAGGGAAACCCACTGTTATACAATCGTGGGTATTTCCAAAACTTTATGCCATTGTGCAAGCTTTGTTGTTTCCACTATTGTGCAAGTGTTGTTTTTCAAAAACCTTCATCGCCTCTATGCAGCACCAGCCAACACTATGCTCACCTTGCCTACTTGATCTTTTTGTACATTGAAGACAAAACTAAACTTCTAACAGGTATAACTAACTTCATTTATTGACTGAATTTTCTGTCCAAGCAGAACAATTTGACTAAAGTTATTTTTAAATCTGTTGATGAATATGCATGAAAGGCAGTTCACTTCTTTACAGTTGTAGCGCCTTCTTTTGCATCTTTTGTTGTTGGTGCTTCAATCTGCTTCCCAAGATATTCCCTAAAACGCAAACATGTTGTGATGCAGGTAAATGATTAGCAGTATATGTATTACCTTGTGTTGACTTTATCAGCAGCAACATCATGGCTAATGCCACAATTTTAAATCTTATGACACTGTTTTTATTTGATTTCCACATGTGAAATCTGCAGTTATAGCATGACCTGTACAAGCCTTAAGAAAAGATTATGCAATTGCAAGTATGCTTTAGCCAAAATATCTTAAAGCTCACAAAACTGACACTAGGGTAGAAGACATTTGAGGTTTGTTCGTGAACAGGATGGAACCCTGCGCTTGGCCTTCGAGTGGCGTTTTAGAAGTTTGGAGATTATGACTATGATTCAAGATTACCATAACGAATGCTATCTTTGTCATTGTCATTTTGTATCTGCCAATTGTTAACTTTATCTGCATGTCAGATGTCTGTACCCATTACACAAGGTGTTCAAAACAATTGTGTAAGGATTATTTGTACAAACATCTGACCATTTTATCTTGTATATCCTGGATCAACTTCATGGAATTCCCTGCCATCTGTTTTTAAAGATGAACTCACTGTGCATAACACATGATCTTCTGAATACATGTATGACTTTGTATGTATTTTTGCTTTGGATAGACCTCACACACCAGTGCACCAATGAACATGTGTATGTTTTCATTCTGTGTTTCTTTAATTTCTGTTTCTGTTGCGCCTATAGAATGATCTTTTGTACAATGTAAGGACATTTCAAATGTTGGCTGCATTAGGCTTTTTGTTGAAAAATACTTAAAATAACAAAAAGTTAACAAACATGCTGACATGTGTAACTGTTGCAGTAATTGTTTGCATTGCTGTCATGAAATTAAGTAACCCTATTAGCAGAACTTGTTCTTTTGGTCTATCTTTGCATCCCTGTTAATATTTCGTTTTAATGACTGCACTACTGATTGGTGTTAAAAAATGCTAATCAAACGTCAATTAGGTCCCTACATACAGCAGCAGGCACAAACTATGGTCAGCCGAGACCATTAAAATTTTATTGCTACTGCTGTTTGCAACAAGTAAAATCAACTAGGAGATAGTTTAATCTTAACACTCTAATTAGCAAGAACAGTCATGGTCTGTCGGCAGATATCCTTCTCACAAGGATCATGACAGAACACAGCTGTTAGCAAAAGCATAATTGCTGATTAGCTGTTTGCTCTGGCTAGCAGCATTATGGATCTTAACATTATTATATCATTATAATATTATCAGTAGGAGTTAAAAAAAAGTCTTACCAGTTGTGTACCATTATCTTTTGGAGAGCAATCAGTGCCTCATAGCGAACGTTTGAATCTTGATGTGACAAGCAAGTCATCACTTGTTGCTTACCACCCAGCTGTTCCATGATCCTGTTTAATGCAGCACGACAAATGCAAGTACCAGTACATTTCTAAAACCAGTAAACTTCATATGAAATAATATAACATGGCATTAACATATAGGCTGAGACTTGTTAAGTCTGCAAGATACAAATCTATGGACAGAAAATTTAGTCTCAATCCATCCATGCTGAAACCCTTATTAACGACACTTATAAATGATAATGCTGTTACATGCACATACTTATCTAAAAACACAGCCATGCATGCATGCATGTGTTAAGAGCTTTATGTAGTGCCTTTAAAGAATCTATCACAAGCAGTGTATACTGTAATGCCATACACTTTACACATTTGGTGAACTATCGTAATTCAAAATGTTAAATGTTATGTAATGTTTATTGTTTCTTAGGAAATGAAATAAATCACCTAAATCATACTTTTAATTAGATCGTTAGTAAAACAAATACCTTTATCAGTTTATCTGTCATTATCAGTTTGTGAAAAACAACTGCAGCAAAAATAATTTACGAACCTAATTTAAATATTACAATGATATTCAGTTTAAAGATCAGGTTGAAACTGTTGATGGAGAGTAATGAACGTACGTTTTTCCACGTGGATAGTGTCGCACATATTCACCAATGTCGTGAACTGCGACGGCCTTTGTGATGGGTTCATGAGTGTTAGCAAGCAAGGCCACGAGGACCCTAACAGCAGAAAAGATTATATGATTTACTCAGTAGCAGCCCAAGGATCTCAAATGGACCAATGGCTGCCACACAGCATCAACCCTACTTCAAGATTTCAGCAATAACATTAGGCGAATAACTAGCTGCTTATAATTGTCTAGATCCTTGTGGATATAAACTGCAGCATCTTTCCTTTACAGTAATGTCATAGAAATGTTTTACATGCCTGCATTTCTATCACAACTTTATCATATTGCATAAATCTAACATTTGTTTAATTTATGGCTGCAATACGATGCTGATCCATATACATGCAGACTATAAACCTTACCTTCATAAGTTCTTAAGAATAATGCACCCATGACACCCCTCGTTTTGCTCATTGTCTTTATTTGAGATGTGGCAAGACAAGGAACAACCACCTTGAAATATTAGCTCAGTAGGGGTTTCTATCTTTCAGCTACATGTAATCTTATTACAGCCTTAGCATTATTATTATTATTATTTGATTGCATTTATTATGCACACAAGGTCAGAAAATCTTAATTTGATGTGCAAAGTAATTATGAGTGAGACTTGCTCAAGGTCCCGACACAGTGACCATCTCAGAGGAGTCTCGAACCCATACTCGCTGTGTTACAAGCCAAGCATTCTCTCCACTCGGCTACCATATCGCTTATGTTAATAGTTATAGCAAATTCTTTAACTAAATCAATACCACTCTGGCAATTTTTTAAAGCCACGACTACATGAATTTTACAATCAGGTTCATAATCGTAATCTCAAAATTTCTACAGCATCCAAAAAAGTAGTCACAGGAACCAGCTTATTCATAGGAGCGCTTAGTCAAAGCATAATCGATAGGTGGGGGATGAAATCGGTTCCAGGTCAAGATCCAAAGGGGTCAGGCAGGCAGACTCGTGTCTTGAGTTTCACCACTTGTAACTAGTTAAGTGTTCGTTTAGGAAATTGCTAAATATGCTTTATTAGGTCAGTGATAGGTAACACCAACTTGAGAGGTTTGTTAACAACTGTGTTCCATTGTCTTTTAGGCCTCTATTTCAATGTGTTGCCAGAAACTTTAATTCATCCCTTCTATTATATAGATATTGAAAAGCTCACTTAAGAAGTTCAAAGTTCTTCTCATTAAGGTGCATAACGTTCTCGATCCAGAATTTCTCTGATCTATGCACAAGACTCCAGTCAAGTCGCCCCGACTTCAGTTCCGATGAGTACTCTTCAAATGAACTAAAATTTGAAGCAATGCAGATTGTTACTATCAATTTGTACAATTACACTTTAAATTATTGAATGAACAAGATCATATTGTTGTTGATGTTATTGTTGCTGTTGTTCTTATTGTTGCTGTTGTTGTTGTTATTGATGCTGACCGTACATACCCTATCTGTTTTATTAAAATATTGAAAATACCATGCTTTCATAAAAAAAGGAATAAGGAAGTAAGCTATAATACACATTATATAAAATAATAATAATAACATTAAAACAAAGATATTCAGTGGATGCTTAATGTAAGTATACAGTATTACGATAAATATTTAGTTGATTTACTGATGTCCTTTGCGCGCACGACAACTGCGCGCCGTCAATTGCGCGCCGTCAGTTGTGTGCTGCAAAAATGCCCGTCAAATGCGCACCGTCGAAAACGCGCAGCATAGACTATAATTATTGTCCATTTGAATGATAGGGCCTAAACTTCAAACCATTTCCCACCTCGTTTGATTAAATTTGTGTAATAATGATTAATTTACATTCACTAATAACGTGTGTGCTCACTAGAAGACGGCAACTTAATATACGGTTTGTCAATTAATAAATATTACACAAATACTATTAGGTTACTGTCTTTCGCAAGGAACAGGATCACGTTGAGATTATCATCGCTCATCCAGCTTTTAGTTTGAGCCATAGTTTCATCGGCCATCCAACTTCTAGTTTCAGCTTTATTTACATTGCTCATCCAGCTTCTAGTTTGAGCTATATTTTTGTCAGCCATCCAACTTCTAGTTTGAGCTATATTTTCATCGCTCATCCAGCTTCTAGTTTGAGCCATATTTTTGTCGGCCACCCAACTTCTAGTTTGAGCTCTATTTTCATCACTCATCCAGCTTCTAATTTGAGCTATATTTTAATCTGCCATCCAACTTCTAGGTGTTTTTTGACATTGGCTAACTTCACGTAATATTACATATGTTTTCCCATTTTACTTTGATTTCTCTTATTAACTACACAAAGAGTTCTCTCGTTTCTTATGTCTACGTCTCACACAATAATTCAACGTCTCGATGTATGCACGCAATTGACGGCGCGCATTTGTTGCGCGCGCTATTGGCGTTGCGCGCAATTGATGGCGTGCATTTGTCTTGCGCGCTATTGGCGTTGCGCGCAATTGACGGCGTGCATTTGTCTTGCGCGCTATTGGCGTTGCGCGCAATTGACGGTGTGCATTTGTCTTGCGTGCTATTGGCGTTGCGCGCAATTGACGGCGCGCATTTGTCGCATGCGCTAAGGACGGGTGCCCATAATTTACATAAAAAAATTGAGAATACTGAACAGCAAATGGCATTATAGTGTTGCATTATGCTTATCATAAGTGGGAAATGAAATGCAAATTACATGAAGTCTCAAGAACAGTTATGTTCATCAAGATGCCAGTCTGTAAAAGAGTTTGTGAAATTATTAATCAGTTAATAGACTATATATTCAGCACCCAATTAAGGAATATAGATATTTTGCCTTATCTTTCTTGGTAGAGGCATTCTTCTGATTATCGCATAGGACATTCGTAAGCATGGTTTTTAGCACTGGGTCCATGACATAGTCAAAAGCCTCACAAGTCCAATCAATCAAGCATTGAAATGCTCGCATGTAAATACTTTGAATCCTCTTGATACCTTTGTGTATACGTCCACTTTTTCTCTATCGCAACATTGTTCCTACAAACTTGATGGCTGAGTTAACCTTTAATCAGTGTCACAAATGATGAGTCGACTTTGATGTAGAGTCATGAGTTTCCATGGTGACCAATGTCATCACCATCTCTGCTATCAATGTCATCAGTTCGAATAAAAGAAGTCTCTCTGCCTCTCTATATAAGCATTTACATTTTATGACTATGGTTCCGAATTGTTGTTCGTAACATATTTTAATTTTAGAGTAAAATATTTAAATGACAAACAAGCTCTTTGAACAGAGCAAAATAACTAGAATAAGTATAAAATAGACCATGACTTATCAGATATTCATTCACAAAATTTTACCTAACATCCTGGATGTTGACTTCTAGGGTTTCAATCAGAAACTGCATGTCCTCTGTGATGTCGCTGTCCTCGTACTTCTTTGCATCCAGTAGCTGCAAATGTTTCAAGACTTTGCCTTGGATCATTGCCAGAGCATTTTCTCTTTTAAACTCTGGTTCAGTCGGCTTATCCAGAAGGTTCTACACAGAAAGTAATAACCATCACCCTAGATCTTCATTTATTTTACAAAGTTCTGATGGCAAAGCACTTACAGGAAGTTCTGGTTTATTATTGCCTCATCCGATTTAAAGTGTAGGACTTATTTCCAGGTTTTCAGCAGAACTCCCAAGTTTTGAACGTTCTTCCACAGCCAATCAGGTCCTAAAGTATAAATAACTACTTGATTCACTGCTGTCTGAAACTGCGCCACTGTTCGTACTCTGACAGTGCCAGTCCCAAGCCTGGATAAGGAGGAGGGCGACGCTAATCATCTTTGTTATGACACAGCGTCGCTAAACTGAAACTACTACTACTGCTGTCTGACATGCTGTTGACATGATTGACTGAATAGAACTAAGGTCTCAGTTACTGAAGGACTAATCAACTGACTGATTAATAGAATACAAAGACTAAACATTTGATTCAAAATAAGGGAAAGATAGCGTAAATTTTTTAAACGGGAAACTTTCTACTCCTGAAACATGGTCTTGAAATAAAATAAAGTTCAGAATACCTTGAATGTTGCCAGGATGATACGTGTCACTTTCTCCTTAACTGTTTCACTCAGAATATCAGAAAGTGTTGGAATAACATTACACCTAAAAGTATTACAAACCAAATTTAAAATTGGATCTCAAATTGCATATTGAACAGTACACTGTGAAATATGAATAAATACCAAGTAAGTAAGTAAGTAAGTATATCCTTTATTAATCCAACTGCTAACCGCATTTTGGTTTACATATGTATATCACGTCCAGATTAAAGTACTAAGTTTCCTCAGAATATATTCAAATTTATTGCATAATTAACAATTTACAGGCAAACCCTATAAATGTCATAGTACTTCTGTGTAATGTAGCCATGCACTCATTTATGCTATTAAAATCTTCAGGACAAGTGATTTGTACCAGTGGTCCTTACAGCAAATTAACAGAGGACATTTTCTTCTGCAGCCATCTTCTCTGTTTCTATGAAGTTTGACTCCATCTTCCCCATTACTTGTATCTCTGCATTAGTAAAATTCTATCATTGTAAAACAATATTTAGGCTCACTTGGTCACTTTGTTGGCAAGATTTGGGTCAAAGGTGATGACCCAGAGGCAGAAGATCAACTGATAGTGCAGTTGAAAGCCGACCTTGCCGTCCAGAACGCTTAAGACCCTAAAATAAAAAATTCGCCACACAGACACTTCAGATAACAGAAGATACAAAGCAAAGACCAAAGAAACAGCAGAGACCATATTATGCAAGTCAGATAGTGATCATTGAGACAGAAGACAAACGGTTAGTTTCACCAATTTCCAAATGAAATATTAAAATCAAAGGTTAGAAAGCTTAGTCAAATCCTAGTGAGTTTCCAGATCTCGGAGCCAACAGTGGTTAGGAATTCATCTAAAATAAATTTCTTCACTGCTCAATCTATGGAACTGATAGCCAGACTAAACATGATGCAAACGTCTTTCAAAATTAGTTAATAGTATCAGGCATTGAATGAATTTCTACATAAATCAGCTGTATTATTTACTTACGCTCCAATGCCATCTTTCTCAATGAATTCAGCACGATATGATGACACCCGCAGCATTGTTTGCAGGCAGTTTGCTGCAGTCTCAAGGAATTCATTTTTCTAAAAAAATAAATGAAATGATAATTTGTTGGCTACCTGTAATATAATTTTTTAATAATATAATTTTCTACTAAACTAATAATTATTTCATACATTATTTAAAATTATATCTTTTAATAAGATTTGTAAAAAATGCAAGATTAAGCATATCACTGTATGTACACAATCTTTTGCCAATGTATAATTGCTATATGTTCTTGAAAACTTGCTTAGAAATCCATTTGCTACTGTGTAACTGAGCAGTCAAAGGGGCAAACATAAAATAAAATTAATATCAAGAAGCACAGACCATAAACTTACTGGAAGTCTCAGTTGATCCTTAAGCCAAGCCAAATAGTAAGTAAGGTCATTGCCTTCCATGCGTTCCTTGCTCCACGAGGCCAGCTTTGCTATTATCTGTCCAGCCTGCAAAGCAGAAATATTTAAGGATATGAATGCACATACATGGAATATATTTAACCTAGTTAGCAACAATTACAGCCATTTACAAGGAATTAAATATTAAAAATCATAACTCTAAGTTTGTTTTGTCATCGTTTGTTCAATTATTCTTCATTGTTCAAACGACTGTGGTCGTCTCTGTGTTCTTGACTTACATTTCAACCCTAACTTGTTTTTGTTTTGTTTTGATGATATTCATAATCTGAATGCCATTCTGAATGGTTGACCTATGAAGAGAATGATTCACATAGATCATTTGGACAATGTAAAACCTTCAATTAAATATCATCTGACCGGGAAAGGGTGAACTGGGTGAGGCAATAGGGAGCCAGGTCCTTCAGAGTGGTAACAACCATCTACAGTGGTGAGGTTTTGGTCACCTGATGACCAACTGATCCAGCTATAAATAAATGCCTGTCATGTACAGACCTGGTTGTGTAAGAGACACCTAGATGCAGCATGTTCTGCCATTAGCCCAGGGAATGCCAACCGTGAGTCTAACCATTTGCTATGTATGTTCAGTAAGCTGCAATTCGTATCCTTAATGCAACACAGACCAGGTTCTGAACACACGGTGTGAACTGTCAAGCACAGATGGGACTTTGTTGGTTAGTTCTACATAATTATGTGTGAAAGTTCACCACTGTTCAACTTCCACCTATGTTAGCTGAGCAACTATTTAGCACATTTTTTGTGTATTTAGTTACACTAACTTCCCCGTTATAAATATCCTTATAATAACAATAACAACAACAACAATAATAACATGTATAGTTAGGATGTTGTATAATTTTTAACCGTGTATATTAGATGTCTGTACACCAGTGTGCAATAAGCAATTGATTAATAAACAATACACTTACTTACTTACTTTTAATATTCTCGCATTCTCTGGATAATTTTTTAATTCCTGAGGGATTATAGGTATCTTGAAGGAAATAATAATAATAATAATAATAATAATAATAATAATAATAATAATAATAATAATAATAATAATAATAAGTAAATAAATAATAATAATAATAATAATAACCTTGTCCTCAGATAAACTTGTCAATCTTAAACTCCAACATCATTTGGACTGGCAGGGAGTGTCATTGAGGGGTTCTTTAAAAGTGGTAAGGTGCTATATAAATGTCTTACTACATTACATGTTATTATTAGTAGTAGTAACGTCTAAAGTTTCCGTGTCTAATGCAGAACGCATCAACAGATGGAGCACAAAACCAAGCCACATATTCAGGTCAACATCCAGAAGACTGTTTCTGTGTCAAGACAGAGAGACGGCCTACAGTGGAAAAGCAGTTTAAAAAGACAATATCTTCACGACAGAATGAAATAACACAGTGACTGAGCAGAATGAAGAGATACAGACAGATAATTACAAAATACATACATATTCAAACATACATGTATCACATATACAAGAATAATGTTTTCTTCCTTGTTTACATTACTGCCCCACAGACAAGGAAGTTAAGAATTTATACCATGTTGACTTCTGCGATATATTTAGGATGATCAACAGCATTTTATCGACAAAAGAGCAGCAGCAAAATAGAAAAGTGCTAAAGTAATCACTTGGTATGCAGTAAATTTGTCAGGTCGTTTTAGCAGATTGATTAGCGATGTCCAGGCACGTTCATTCTTTGATCTTGCACAGTTGTGAAACATCTGAACATACTTTTTGTCTTGCTAAAAAATTCATAACCAAACGTCAATTATATTATCAGCATTACCATGTTAAGATTATGATGATAACATAGCTACATTCAGGATGTCGTCTCACAAAATAATATGAATTTAACATATTTTAGCAACTCTGCAATGTAATGCTTGATGCTCGAGCTGATTGGATAATATTGTAATACTTTTACAATTTGCCACCATTTACTCTGGAGATTGCAATTATTTTACACATACTCAACCATTTCACTTGTTTCACTTGTAGACAGCAGTGCAGTGCATGGCTGGTTATAGTTCAAATTGCATTGCCTATAAATATAACTAAAGCGGCGATCTGCTCTTCGCTCGGCTGACCAGGCCGAGCTCTTGGTCCCCGCACACGGACAGCCATTATGCAGCGCTGTTCTTTTTCAGTCGCTGGCCCCACAACCTGGAATGGCCTTCCTGTAGCACTTTGCCTGGTCTCTATGACTCACTGTACCTTGTTTCTTACAAACTTGAAAACTACTCTCTTTAGCCGTGGTTGGACTAGGAGCGCTTCTGAGTAGATCACCTTGAAGCGGCGCTATATAAAAGCTCCTTAATAATAATAATAAAGCACTGATGTTTGTAAAAACTTAATGAAATACCTGTAGCAAATCGCTGATCATAGTCATTATATACTGAGTTGTTTGATCCTTGTTGATGTGGATCGCAAGATGAAGCAGTGTCTTTATGCACTAGACAAACATAAAATCACAAACAACTGAGAATATTCGGGTGACTTACATAGGGTCCAGATAAAAAATACTTAAACAACTGTTTTTCTGTGATGAAGAGGCACTTGAAACCTGTAAGATCTTTCCGTATGATGTAAATAATAAAATAAGTAGGCACAATTGATATTCTGGAAACAAAAGTTTTTGAAAGGTTAAAATTTGATATGCTAACTTGTAGGGGTTTCTCTGCCAATATTGCTGCCTTCTGTTCAGCACTTCCATCCAACTTTGTCATCAGCATAAACTCATCCTGAGACATGATGCGACTTCTACAATAAATAAAAGTCTTTAAAACAACTGCTCTCAAAATTTAAAACTGTTTAATGTCTTGGTGGTAGCAAGTGTCATCAAATGGTGTTTTTTCAGGTTCTCCTTTTTAAATGCTTTATTGCTAACAAAATCTATTTACAAAGGTAACAAGTAGTTACAGCACACTAGTTGATAATAATCTAATCACACTTTCTAATTTCACTCTAAGACTGTCAACCTAACTTTACAACTTAGAGATGTCATAGGTCAGTTGTCTTGTCTAGTTGCAACGACCTGTCACCTCCGAGTGCAGATTCTGACTTAGAGATGTCATAGGTCGGTTGTCTTGTCTAATTGCAACGACCTGTCACCTCCGAGTGCAGATTTTGTCACAAGCATTCCCTCGTGACAGTCATCCTCAGACTTGTAAGGGTGAATCATAAATAATAAAATGCTGTAAACTATTAGGTTTTCAGTAAGGAGGCTCACAATTCCTATCTTGAATTATGACTACAGTTAGTAAGTAGTCTGTGTTTCTGTATGTATCTATATATGCATGTATGTATGCATACATTTAGCAAGGGGTCATCCATAAAGGACGTCCGCAAAGAGGGGGAGGGAGGGGTCATCGTAATGCGGACAAATGTGGAAAAGAGGGAGGGGTTATGACCAGTGTGGGTGTCCACATCTACTTTTAAATTTGAGAGTTTTTTAATCACCACCCGTTTCAACCTTCCCCAAAAGACGAAAAGGTCAGTGAAGTGATTGCCTAAAACCTCATGCATGGTATAACCTTTACTGCGACTTTAAAGAGGCTTTTAGTACTGCACATCCTGCGATATGAAACCCGAACTGCCATTTAAACATGCACAGGAACTGTGGAATAATTGTAAAAATAATGACGATGACATTAAAAATTGGCTTAAGCGTGCGGACGTCCGCAAAAGGGGAGGGAGGGGGTAAAGTCAAATGCGGACAAATGCGGACAACGGGGAGGGAAGGGTCTAAAGTAGATCATGTTTTGAGGACGCCCTTTATGGATGACCCCCAAGAGCAACCATATAGCTTTGCCCTGCTCATTTTCATTTCATTTTCATCTAATTCATTGGGTGAGATCCTTCATCATTGTTGCCTGTTTTAATTACCATTCTAGGTGAGTACTTACTGCAGGTAGGTTTGCCAGTTGGCCCGGTTTGACCTGACCTCGTTGGCCTTGAGTTGCAAAAAACTTGTAGCCATGGTCAAAAATCCTAAAGCAGTTACAAGTATCCATATAATTAACTAATTAGGAATTAGGTCAACCAAACTTAATCTTCAAAGCAATTATATATGCATCTTAAGTAGTAAAAAATCTAATGTAATCTATTCAATGTTCAATTTACCCAAAAACGAAGCCTGTTGCATTAATACATGAATAATCTGCCACTTGATTGATTTACTCTTTCATACATGTAGTAATGCTTTACCAAAATAACATGTCACATGACAGTACTGTTCATGGTTTCTGCCGTTAATATGTAGCATACATGCTTTTGAAAGGTTGGTGGGACACATTTGTACAACACATAAAGGGTCTTGTCAACCAGTTTATCTAAATAGAATCACAAAAGCATAGCCATGATTTAATAGTAAATAAGATTTTATAATCATAAGCATACAAACCCTTCTGTTTTTGTAAATTAGCCTCATTATAATGAGGAAGGATTTGTCAGACAATAGGACAGTTATAACCAGCAATAAAGCCAGTCAAAACTACGCTCACACCTGACGGCTGTCAAGCTGGTCTGAAGCACATTACTGAGTTGAGTTTAGCATTGAGGATGCCAATTTAAACATATAGCAAATGTGGACAGGATAGTGTATTGAGCACAGGTAACAAAACAGCTGTGGATTAAAACCTGAACCAACAGTCAAATGGCATCAATACATAGCATTTTGGTATGTTTAATAGGCTCTAATTTCCAAAACAATATACCATAACCAACCTGACTTACCTTATGTAAGGCTATGACCTTTGTTGCCAAGAAATCAGTGTTTTAACAAACACAGAAAATTCGTCTAACTTGCTAGTTGTTGCATACAGTGAATAATTGTAAGTACTGCTTGACAAAGCTAAACCAAGAGAGCTTTGTATTAATATTCAGAACGAACCTGTACTCACCAGATTTAAATTGGATCTCATGTATAATTCACTCAATGCAGCCACGGCTTGAAAGAAGTAAAACTGCAATCAAGTTCTGACTAGATGAGACCAGGAAAGCCACTTGATCCAAGAGACCAAAGCACCTATACATTGATCACTAGACTGTCTTCACTTAAAACAAATCACTTGTTACTTAGGCAATTGCCTCAAAACCATTTAATAAATGTAGAAATCTAGTTAATTAAAGCTACAAAGATGACGAACTACACTAACAATTAAGCTTTCCCTAAGAAAGTAATAATTAAGAAGCCAGTTTACTAAGCAGATTTCATAAACCAGATGAACAGAGAACAATGACTGACTGGCCGACTGTATGGCTGGCTGGCTAACTGACTGGTTTGCAGTTTCTAAAGAACGCTAGTCAGATGATTAAGCTCATTCTCACACCAGTGGTCAGCACAAAAGTGTTGAAAATAAGAAACTAAATTCATCACTGAATAAACCTAGTCCACTGAATGTAGTTTAGAATCTGTAAACTACACGAAAGAGAGTTCAGATAAAACACGAATCCAAGAAATATGACTAAGGAATGGATTTGGTCCATGAAGCTGATGAAATAAAAAGTTGTAATTTTGAAGAATAAAACTCAGGCAAAATAAATTCGAGGTTTTCCTCATTTCATTAAGCCTATTGGCCTATGTGAACAGGAAATGCACCAACGAACTATGGAAATATGATTTTTAAAATCTTTCTGACATCGAGCAACAGTTAAGCTTGGAGCTTCCATCCAGCCTTGAGGACTTTTGCATTTCATGCGTTATGGTCGTTCCCCTGCAACACAATCCGTCGCGGTGGTTATGTTGTTCAGTTATTGGTAATGCGGTGGGCGAGGCTTACTGAATGCACGTACCGGTATGTCGAATAACTAGGCCATAGGCTGCTCACCTGCGCAGAGCAGAAGTTGGACTTTTCTTGAGGGCAGTCACAAGCCGCTTTGACAGACAGCTCAACTAGATCCGACCTCGTTGGGTCACGCGCACAATACAATAACAACCCACCAGAGCCCTACATGCATAATTATGGTAACAGCCATATCTAGGTCGCATGTTGTCGATATAACTGTAGGCCGGAGGTTTTAGATAGGCCCACCTGAAAGTAGGCCTACCAGCGGCAATTCGGCTGGACGTGTAGCAATGTTACCACCTGTTGAAATGTTGACTGACTGGTGAAGAAGTCAAGTTTCGGATTTATGCATAAACTTAACTTGAATAAGAAACAACAAGCTTCAACTGAGAACTCTCACACGGAATGTGTAGCATAGCTGCATAGGAATTCCGCTCAATATCTGAGGGTGAGTGGCGTCAAATTAGTCTCCTCACTGTCCTGAGTCTAATTGCTGTTAATTTCAAGGCATTTTGGCCCGTGTTATTATGTTTTGTTTGTAGAGGAGCAAATGCCGGATACGAAGACGCTGACAGAACAGTTGTTAACAGAGTATACATATCGATGATGAACCAGTAATTACCACACTGTTTACAGTGCCGGCCTTAGGGGCGTGGGGCCGCAACTTAGGGGGGCCCGAAAATGGCACAGAAAATTAACATGAACAAGACACCCTAATAATAATAGTGTGGTTTCAATTAAATCTTCTCTTTTGTCAATAAAATAAAAGTCAACTTCCTCTATATCCCAGAATAATCGTGTATAGTTAAATTTGACTTGTTGTACTTGTTAACAATGTACTGAAATGAATTACAATTTGATTTGTGTCATGGGGGCCCGTACAGTATACTCTGCACGGGGCCCGAAATATCCTAAAGCCGGCACTGCTGTTTATTATCACAGTTTATAATATGCCTATAAGACCCAGGCAAACTTTGAAAGTGCTCACTCACTAGTCATTTAGTTAGCAAATACTACAAGTGACGTCTAGAGCTGTACTTGTGAATTTTATGGTCGTGTTTTGAGAAGCCTTCAACGTATACACTTGACTTGTAATAGGTAGACAGGTTTTCAAGTATTTTGCTTGTCGTCTTTCGACTGGACTACGCTCTAATTAACTCGGAACAGCTAATAGTCTGGTTTATTGGTGCCTTGGTGTAGGTGAGGTTTTGGACTAGATTGGATAAGCAGTACCATACATAAACTATCTACCTCCAGAAGAGTTGCAATGGTACTTGTTATGAGGTACTGCTTGAACAGTTGCTGTAATCCCTAACCCACTCAGATTAAGTAAATGGACAAAAAAAATTGCATTTGGTATTTAATAATTATATCTCTTGACAACAACAGCTGTCTTGGTGCCTAGAAAGGAAAATTGAACATCTCATACACCAGAATAGCTGGCTGAGCACTTTCTTTGTAAAAAAAACGATTATTCTCCTTCAGACTTTGAACAATGTTTATGCTTAAACAGTAGAAACTGACGGAAGAGTGAATGAATGTTCTGGGACAATGTCTCGTTCAGCTCAAGAAATTCTAAATCAACGCCTGAAATCAAGCGAAACTAGCACATCATCTGCTGATAGCGTAAGTAGATTCTTCAATGTGCCATGAAATTATTATCAATATTGACTTCCATGTATCCTTGCAAGGATACCTTACCTGTGACCAGAGTACACACAAATTTCTATCAGCATCCAAAGGTAAATTCCTTAGACTGAAGGAATTCTTGGTTGTGATGAATACACCATGCACGTTGCCACAAGCCCTATAACCATGTAAGGTGTGCTCACTGTGATAATAGTTTAAAATGTTTGTGGACCTGAATTTCAGGGTAAACTTCGAATGAATGGACCTACCAACATTCCAGTTAGCAAAGCCCACTTCTGGGAAACAGATCGTGTACTATACTGGCTAAAAAAGTACTGTAGTCCATACCACAATGAATACAGCGAGCTATTTCAAAGACACGACATAACAGGTAAATAATGATTTTTACTCTTTGGTGTTTCTAATTTTCTTAAGGCTAAACAGGAAGTTACATAACAGTTAAATTGTAATATATCGGCTGCTATTAACGTGACATATGCTTTCATTTATTCATGTAGTGCAATTTCTAGCATAGCTGTTCTGTTGGACTTGTTACGAGTTCATTTATATTCTATGAAGAACAAGAGCCTAGTTGATGGGGAGTCAAGTATTACCGGTCCTAAATTTATCTGGAACCCTTACAGTCATGACGTTAGATTTGGGTTGATGTTGTGCATATCAGTGCAGACCAGTAATTATTTCCCAGCTTTATCACAGACAGGCTTTTCAACATCAGCTTACATATATGACACTTTATATTAATCTTTTAACAACAAGAGGGATTAGTTTTCCGTGCATTTTAGTACACACTCGTCATTAAAGGGTTAAAATTTAGATTTCATAGTTTCGCTGTTTCGCTCGATGTTATTACAACCATACTTTTTTACTGTTGCGTGTTTAAAACTGTTCATCATGTATAAACACCAGAGACATAACCAGACTTAAATTCAAGAGGAGGCAACTCCGGGAGACATCCAGGTGTAGTAGGGGTGCGGAGGTATAACCCATGGAAAATTTTTGAAATCTAAAAAAGCATATCTTGCCTCAATGTGGCTATGCCTATGATAAACACTATGTTGTATTCTTATTCCATAGTTTGAGTAGCACTGGTGTAGGTTATGAGAGTCACTCAGTGGTTAAATTCTGCTGGATTCGAGATCCTGCACCTCTGATTGAGATCTACCACCTGCTACCTTAAGAGTTAGACCCATCACCTAAAAAGCAGATCTTCCAGTAAGACTGTGACTGTTGGCTCAGTTAATGGTATGGTATCTGGGAATTTATAAAACGCATCTCACAGTGCGAACTATTCAGAGGCGCTCTCAGCATGTGAGCCTCGTGGAAACAGGAAAGATTTTAAACGATGAACAACAGAGAGAGGTGTCCCCATTGTGCAGAGCTCTCAAACAAACAGAAAGAGATAGACCATATACCAGTAACGTGTTTTTGGTCGCATTAACTGATAATATGCATCATGTTCCACATTTATATTTTACTCAAATAGTAAATATATAGTTTAGATTTTCAACATTTCGAGATCCACCACCTCTGGATAGGCAATTTAACCACTGGAGTAGCTCAAGAAGGAAGGCCAGCTTGCTGAAAAATCGTCACTACATTTTGTAGGTATTTGCTGACAAGTCAGTTAAAACTTTGATCTGGCCTTAAGGATTCATAATGAGACTCAGATGTCTGTGAGGAGTTTATGAAAACGTCCACTTAATCTTTGGTTCTTATTATGTGTGACTTTATTTTGTTGCAAGGTCAAGTGCTAATGACATTAACTGATCAGAAATTGTTGCGTCTTGGCATCACAAACAGTCTTCACAGGTCAGTTCCCACCAATAGCTGTGTGTCCCAAAATAATTATGTATGCTATATAAGTTTACCAGTATATGACAATGACAATGACAACAGCTTTATTGCATCATCTGACAAGTAATCATATCACATATTTGTGTAGTTCCTTATACATGTACCATGACCGTTTAAATCTTAACAGACAGGTAATGGCTATAATTTAATATCCTTTAACATAAAAAGAGAGAAAGAAAATAGAAAAAAAATTATTGCCTATACCTTAGTACGTTGTCAGGAGAGGCAAAGGGTGCCCCCAAAGGGACCAGAATAAACCGGTCTCTAGGTTATACCTGGACATTGCATTATTCTATCTTGTAGTATTTGGTTTGTTTTGGTATTAAACTTGTGTTCATACAATATGAATTGTAGTAAGTGATTACCTCTAGTTACTTAATTGCACAGATTAATGTTTTGAATTCATGTGGCGTGGTTTTGTGCTTGATCTCTCGCATTATGATTCAAGTAGATACCAGAGGCACCTCTACCATAAATTACAGACTATTGTTTCACTGAGGCTGGATTGAAAGCACCTCAGATTAGATATCTTGAAGAGGTGCTATATAAATTGTGCATTGCATTACAGTACACATAAGTACAGTACATATAAAACTTAGGTTGTGTGGTATATGCAGACCAGGGTTTGGGACTTGTAGGGGTGAAGACGTGATTGCTCTCTCACTGGTCAAGCCTGCTGCTTATTATAGTTGAAGGTTTGCTCGTCCATTATAGGTCTCTGCTATGAACCACACATCTTGCCCTGATCTCATGTTGACACAACTTTATTAAGATATCTAACTTTCTACTTGCCTCAAACTACTGCAATTGCTTGATAACATAGCCTAAATGTGAAACACTATATTAAGACTATTCCAGTAATTGGATGTGATTTTTTCTCCTTTCAGACAAGAAATACTCATACAAATATTAAAACTGAAGCTAAGATGGGACAGATACCAGTTAGAAGAATTACAAAATACCGGTAAGAAATAATAACTTTCTCCTGAAATCAAGAAAATCCAGATCCAACAGTCGTTATCTTTACACGGTGTGAGAATTGTAGAAAAAGACTTGGGGGGGGGGTAACTTTGATGAGTCTGATCCACATAGAGTTGAATATTTTATCCATATTTTGCAAAGTGAGAAAATTCAAAAATGCAATGAAAGCTTAAACTCTTTAAAGTCCTCACCAAATTTATTAGAATACAATTCACTTGGTCACAAATCTCACAATAAACCAGAGCATTACTTTATCAGTAACCCACAAAGCGATTTGTGAAAGAAAATGCTAAAATATATGCACAGTATAATCACACTAGCACAACTGGGGGTGTTGGAACCACCCCTGGGGTGTGCAATGAAGACTTAACTGGGGGTCCTAAGAAAGACTGTGGGGTTGAACCCCCCTAAATTTTCATCCTGTCTTTACAGTTTTCCCATCCTTGTGAAAATCCTAATGTGCAGTTTGTGCATCACTTGTATTCACTAGCCATCTTGAAGCTTTAGTTAACTGAATTCTGGGCATTTTACCTAAAGGCAGAAATAAGCAAATGAACTTTGTCGAGACATTTCCATGCAGAGGCAGTGATTTTAGGAAAGGTCGTCCAACTGTTGGACTCCAGTTACATTAGCTAGAAACCTTCAAACACAAAATATACCTTTGAGCACTTCTGATGATTATGCTGCACAATACATGAGCAGTTAATCTACCTTACTTCTTGTCTTGTGCAGATGAACAGTGACATCCGAATTCAACCTGAGACAAAACCATCAACTTTTCAAAAGTCCATTCACTTCCTGTACAAGTTCAATCTGGTTTTCTGGACTACACACCATCAGAAGAAACTTCTGAAAGGTGCAGTCATGTCCTGTGGCTCCCATCTCCTCTAAAGTTAAGCCAATGACAGCTCTACAAGGAAGTGGATCACAGCCATTTCCTAACTAACTATGATCTGTGCTTTGTAATTATTAAAGCTATTATTATATCACAACTATTTATTATTGGATAAAGTCAATATACAAGTCTGCTTCAAAGATGATGATGTTCGTATTGATCAAGTGCCATAGCAATGTGCACCTGTGTTAATAAATAACCAGTCCTGTCCAATCTTGCGATGAGAAAGATGTTGCCAAAATGTGCAAGCATTTCGAACTGACGAAGTTGGAAGCGGATTTAGTTATTTGGAATGGAATTTATGAAGCTGGGAATTGATGTAGTGTAGCACAATAGTATTATTTCAGCCTACTTTATATTCGTTTGCATCCCACAGGCACTTTCATGCCTCACTGTCTTCACTTGATTTGTACAACATATGGAGCAACTGGTCATTCTGCTCTTCTACCAGAATTTTATGGTAATATTGTAGAAGTGTAGTAAGGCAGTCACAGCTGACAAGACTAGCATGTAGAGGATGAGGATGAGCATAGCCATAGTTGTAGATGCATTGATTGTAGCGACAAGGAGGTTGACGACACCGGTCAGCACGTTAGCCAGAAGGAAGTAGAACAGACCATTGCGACTGATGGCCTCCAACAGGTGGAAAGGAGTTGCCGCTTGACCTTTAAAACAAATAAAACATGCTGCAACTGTCTTTGACGCTTGGCAGACAAATCTTTTACACTCTAGTTGCACATCTATTTAATTTAAAGACCCTTACGGCCAGTTTGAAGACTGTAATAATGGAGCATGGGTAAATTTGGAAAATTTGTGGTGTTGGTATGTATAACTCGAAAGAATAGACTGCATAGTCTAACAAAATATTAATTTCTATTATTGAATCACTATAAAACACTGAATCATTACAGTAAGAATTTGTTTCAACTCCTGGAGGCACTCACTCCCACCTGTTGCAACTATCTGACCCTTCCTACCAACTCTTGAAAGCTAACTGCATGTTTTTATTCAAACTTGAAAATATTACTCTCTAGCAAATCCTATCTTGCTTCCTCTTCTCCTTGTTGGTTTGGCCACTACAATTATAGACACCAACCACCATAGCTCTATGACCCTTGTATCTTGACCTGCAACCCAACCAGACCTTGCAAGTGCCTGTGAATAATCTGGTTGCTGTAACTTGCTATCTTCGGACACTGAAGAAATCATGACATTATGATTATGATTACACAAAGTATCCGCTAAAGTATTTAAGAATACGTGTTGGTCATTAATATTAGTATCAGCTTACAGAAGTCATTTCACGCATCCAAAGTTAACTGTATGTTTACATGTACCTTTGTCATCTGCTGGTTTCTGGATTTCAAAAAACCCAAACTCTGTGCACAAAAGCTTGACAAGATCTACTGCGAGAAACTGAGCCAGCAACTGGACATTATAAGCCATCTAAGAAACAAATAAAACTAACTGCAATCTAAATCGATATAAGGTAAGGAATTCTATACTATCACACCAAAAACAAAACTCTAAAAATACTAAACAACTCTCTAAATTGATAAGACTATGTATGTATATATGTATGTATATATGTATGTATGTAACTATGTATGTATGTATGTATGATCAGGAACCAAAAAGCGCTGTTAGATTGATGCCGTCATGTTTGTGTTACAGCTGAAAGATCCTTCAGCCCCTGGACTATGCCTGGACTATGCCTCTGAAGACTTGTACTGATCAAGGCATAAAATAAATGACTGGGATACCACATCATCTATATTGGTTTTCCGACTGCTTAAACATTTCCTACATTGGTACAAGTTTTCCATTACATTGTATTCTCTTAAGACTACATTCAAATCAGTAATAATTATTTTTACCATTATAACACAGTTTGAGCATACTTCTGCAGCATAGCAATGAATGTCAACTTTAAAGTGGACCAGAGCTGGAAAAGTTAAGATGTCTAGGTAACGTCTTTCGAAGTATTTGGCTTGTTAAGTCATGAAAGGCATGTTGGGTCGTGGGCCCTACAAAAGCGTATCTATTAAAATAAAAAATTTTAAAGCAAAGTACATACCATCCATAAGAAGTAAGAAAGATTGGCCATTCTTCGTGAAACTGGATCGATCGTAGCCTGACTGATGGCCAGTAAGACCCAGAGAATGGCATCCAGCAACGACAGAATCAGCAATGATGAAAGCCAGCTCTTCAGGCATGACCTAATCATATCAATCAATCAGTAAATTCCAAATCAATGTAGAATTGAGCTGTTTATTGGTAACATCCAAGACAGCTGTTGTTGATTTGTTTGGTTCATTATGCCATAAAAGAGATCACATGCAGAATTTGCTCAATAATTTCTGCACATTCAGAAGTGTCCTAAGTCTGCATTTTGAAGTTAATTCCTGTTCTGACAGTCGCAAGCCCCAGACTTCCATATACCATGCGCAACCACCAGGAGATCTTTGGTCCAAAATATAGCAGCATGCCACTTGGTCTTTGAGAAGACAGGTTCTGTGACCAACTGGCCGGCACAAAACTGGTGACAGGAGGATATTTGAATGCAGCACCTCCTACCATCAGCCCAGTCAGTAAGCATAACCATGTGCTGACAAAGCTTCATGTGGCTGTCATCAGTTTTCATCCTCAGTGTTCAGGAACCCTGAACATGTTGTCACGTGTCAACCTTGAATTGGTTGGGGTCTAGAAGTGCAGAAGAGCCAATGATTTTCTTAATTCTTAGATCACTAGGCTAGCAAGCAGTGCCTTCAAAGGAACTTGAAAAGCACTAAAATGTTCAGTTATTCAGTTACATTACATGACATTACACTTCAATATGGCCTTCAGCTGTGCCTGCACTAAGTGCATTTGGATGCTTTGACTTTCTAGAGGCAAACTATTGCAGGCTTAGAACCACAGTAAGACAACAGCTCTACCGTACGGGCATTCTAGAAATTCACTAACATCATTCCAGACCTTAACTTTTCGTAACCATATGACCCTCAGTCACAAACAATGTGTCAACAACAATGTGTCTCTTGTGCTTTGGATCGTTTGGATTGTGATCGTTATATAGCATCCATCTTACAAGTCAATGAAACTTGTGACACCAGAAATGAAATTTTAGTCAAATTGAGAACTGACACTTACAGTGCAGCATCCTAAATCAGTTGCACTGATCACAGATCATTAAAATGGAATGCTGTTTTATCCATGTCACAAATACACACATACCAAACTGCTGTCACCCACATTTGTCTCCATACTCCAGAGTTGTGGCTGCGTTCTCAATTAAAGTTCACAGAAAAATTTATTGTTACCTAACTTCTAGGGAAAGTTACCCCGTTTACGATTACTAACATTGTGTGTCTGTTTTATGTTTTAGTCCAAAAGATCAGGACTTTTAAAGTCTAATATAGTTGATAGGGTATCAGAATTAGATGCAAACATCCTTTCTCTTATCTTACCGTGGTTTCATTAGGTATTGGCCAAGCTGAACCCCAGCAAAGTATACAGCGAGGTATCCAAGGGAAGAGAAGAGACCCTCTCGATTGGCATCCAGAAGATTAGTTCGGCTGCCACTCCCATCAGCACCCAAAATAAGGTAATCTTTAAGGCCAAGCTGAAGCCAAGTCTCATAAAATCCAGCAACAACCAAAGCCAAAAGCCAAGCCATTTGGTGGCTCACAAAACAGAAGACTAATGTTGACATAACCTTTCAAACAAAACAAAACTCAAATTCAATTTACCAAACAATAAACTAAACATCAGTTATTCAGACATTATATCAAACTGCTTGCTATAATACAAAGATGTTCAGCTAATCTTATATCCAACTGTTGCTCTGTAAGACAGTGTTGTGTGTAGTCCTCTGAAGAGTTTAGTGCTTTATAAAAGTCCAGCTACATAGATACACTTAGCAAACTACATGCTGATGGACAACACACAGAAGGTAAGTATAGATGGCAACTGAAAACACTTCTTCCATTTTAACCACTTCTTCAAGAAGAATAAGTTAAATAAATTCATCCTACGCTAATCAATTAATATAACTCTAAACTAAATAGAGGTACTGACCCGAACAACAGCAAGAGTAAAGAAGAAATTCCAGTGAACACCGTACTCAGACACATGTTCGTGGTAATCGATTCCTTTGACAACTAACAGACGGCCAAAAGCAAGAAGCCAGAGAGGAACAGATGACACCACTGACTGGACCAGCCTTCTGATCACTTCAGAGATGCTTCTGTTACAGTAAACAAACAACAGTAAAGCAATTGAATAAAATTACTACACAGATGCACAACATTAGCAGCCTATGTCAAGCTACCCCAGATGCCAATGGAGATTGGAGATCAAAGAGTTATGTACAGATGTCAGTTCCTAAACCTGCTCCAGTTGTAAGTTGATATATCTTTCTTTTCTGTTATTGTAGAGAAATTCACACACATGCAAATGAAACAAAAATATGGCATTGTATCTATTGAGACTTAAACAGAATTCTGGCAAGGGTTTGGACCTCGTTAGTCAACTCTTATAAATACAGAACAGCGTATTCATCATGTAAGGGGCTTGCCAGTCAATAGGATAGGACTTTGCCATTTGAGCAATTTGATGGCATAATTTACTATTTATATTTATCCTATTAACTCAGTCCACATAAATGATTACCAAGTAACAAAACATAATGCTATATGTAAATGGACCAAGAGGAAGACTACAGCAAGATTTTAAAACCAGTTGGTGTTACATAATTACTCAACTCTTTCCATCAAACCACAAGCAAAATAATCCAAATCAACACATATTTCTGTCTTCATGCTGAAAGATCACCACTCAGCATGGACGTGTCCACTCAAGTGCTTTAATCATACCATTAGCTGCCACTATACTACCTCTATGACCCTAAAGTTACCAAACATAATCTGTATCTAATGCGACAAAAAACTGACTGTAGGAAGGTCACTATAAGGCATATATGAAATCATTTCACAAAGCGAGCAACATGAAAAGTTAATTTGAAGAAAAAACAGACACTTCTAAAACAAAGAGCTTTCTGAAGTAAAACTTAGACTAACTCTATATGACAATGTTGCAAATGCTATTTTCACTTTCGCATTTCCTTTACACTGTGGTGCATAACACAAATAACTGAATGCTAAAATGAACTTTATCTGAAGAAATTGCATTGAATATATATATAATACCAAACCTGGCTGAAGTGCTTTTTCCTCTGGCTTCTGGGGATACAATAGCATTCGCTATGACATAAGCCCCCACTCCAATATCCATAACACCTGTTCCATAAGTTTCAGCCTTGCAAAACCGTCGTGGAAATACAATGAAATCCACAGCCAGAATACAAACGGCAGTTGCCAAATTCACATATGCGCGGAAATGTGTGATAAACGGAAGTCGTGTGGGTAATTTAATTGTCATTAGCTCTTTCCAGGATTTTAATGACACCAAATGGAATGATACAAAGAAATGTTGCAGTAAAACAGTGATGAAGCTCAGCAAATACACAGTGAAGAGCATGGATGTCTGGTCTGCAAAAACCGTAAAGCCACAGACGACAGTGATTACCAATATGCAAAAATCCACAGCAAATCGAATCCTGAAAAACAAAAGTGATAAATGCAACTACTTACACAAACAACAACGCTCCATAAATGTGTCACAGACTTTCAGCTTACATTCTGCTTGTGTTTTTCTTTAAGCAGCAAATGGTAATGCAATTCCTCAAAAAAATGGATTCAACGTCCCTTAATGCCAGATGGTAGCAACGTATACATCAGTGATAGCCATTTCCTGATTAAGCACAGCTTCTTCTTTTCTGTCTGGCCTAACCCTACATATTTTGATGGAAGCCTACTCCCAAAGCAGTTGCAGTGTCATTATTATTATTATTATTGTTATTACTGTTATTATTATTCAACTTTGTTGGTTGAACAATTTTCCCCTTCTCAAAGTGAATGCCATCAGATACCTTTATCTCTCATTTAGTTTACGTAGTTAGTGGGGTTTCTGAGCAGGGTTTTATCGGCAGATGCTCTCAGTTTCTATAGTTCAGATCCAGTTCTCCTTAATGCACATCAGAGTTCTCATAATGCTGGCTTGGACTGACATTTTGTAGCTTCATATAAAAATTTTCATATAAAACCTGGTACCTCATATATTACTGATAGAATAATACTTCCACAAACATCTGAAACAATTCATTCATTCATTCATTTGAAGATTTATATAGCGCCCCTTCAAGGTAACTACTCAGAGGCGCTTAAGAAATGCTTAAGAGTATCACTATATACAAACGCAAACTCCACAGAGCACCTGTGAGGAACATTTCTTGAAGAGGTGCTACAGAAATTTGAAATTACACTTACAGCTATGATCACCATGTGTTGAAGTACCATTCATATTGGTTGGTCAAATCTTAAACCACAACTGCATTAACAGCAACTCCGGAAAGCCACAACATAAGAGACGAAAAACATGACAAACCATGGTTTGGAAGCAGCTCTGTAGGAGATCTTAGACAGAATCGTATCTCGTAAGAGTAAAGTTAACGGTGCTGTTGAAACCCCAAGTGCAATCTCCAGTACACTTGCGCCACTGTGGCCAGACACAAACTGCTCTTGCTCTTCCCTATAGGTCACATTTCTTTCAGACATTACTACGCTTGCAAAGATTGTCCAACTGAAAATATTACAAGAACAACTTAAGCAGGTAATGAAATTTAAGCAATATTACAACTGCTAATCTGGCAAATTATTGTAAGAAAAGCAAAGAACAATTTCACTTTGTGGTAATAACTATAAACAGACTAGTTTAGTATGCAAGAATTCAAAGAATATCCCCTACAGGTCAATTACCCAAGTATTTCACACAAGGCATCATCCCAGACATTTCACCAAATTACTCCTTGTATATTTTCCCCATAATTTCTTGCCTTCATGCTTACCTCTGTGTATATATATGTTACAGGGAATGTGTATTTTCAGGGAATATGTATATTCCCTGAAAATTTCAGGGTATATGTATATTCCCTGATTCACTCAGGGAATGTATACATTCCCTGAAAAAACCAGGGTATATACATATTCCCTGAAATCTTCAAGTGATTTCTATACACATTCCCTGAAAGCTTTCAAAGACACAGCGACATAAAGTCAACAGTAGGCCTAGTGCTTAGCTATGGTTATAATTGATCTTGAGTTTTTATCCGAGCTTGGGAATTGGAGGTTTTCCTGGACCTTGGTTTTTTCTTTGGCTTTTCTTGTTTTATTTAAACCCTGTTTTAAAATTCATTTAATCAATTTTTTAAACGGTCTGGATGGTCGAGGTCAATAAATAAATGGCGCAATATGCATGCTATACTAGTTTATTTATATTTAAAATATTACTAGTCGAAAGACTAAAGGAGACTGCAGACTCAGACTGAACTGTTTTGGAAGTTTTCTGGAAGTAAACTGTTGCCCTTTTCAAAACTTAGGAAATTATTTTTTAAGTTTCATAGTCCGATTTCCAGGAGGCCAAACCAAATCAAAGGGGGTTCCAGAGAGTAGTCCAAAAGAGGTCCACGTCCGATTTCCAGAGTACCAGATCAGGTGAGGCAGAGCAGCTGTCAAGGCGGGTGTCGTTTACGGCGAGTATAATTGGAAGGCGGAGTATCAGATGAGTCAGAGTAGGAGTATTTGAAAAGGTGAGACTTCAGTTTTGAGTGCACCCGATGGCTAGGGTTTTCTTTGGTTATTTTAATGTTGTAGCTTAGGTTTTTCATTTTTCAACAGTGATAACACTGATTACTACTAAAACCTTTCTTCTATGAAGTGAGATGTTGTTTATTCTGAAGATTTGATCCTATATTTACGTACAGTTATTGAACAATGGGCGTTTGCGCATCAAAGGAGGTACGCAGTGATAGAACCTTCCAATTAGCGACCAATTATAACCCTAGCTAAGCACTAGGCCTACTGTTGACTTTATGTCGCTGTGTCTTTGAAAGCTTTCAGGGAATGTGTATAGAAATCACTTGAAGATTTCAGGGAATATGTATATACCCTGGTTTTTTCAGGGAATGTATACATTCCCTGAGTGAATCAGGGAATATACATATACCCTGAAATTTTCAGGGAATATACATATTCCCTGAAAATACACATTCCCTGTAACATATATATACTTACATACATACAACAATCACACACATTATATCAGTACAACTGTGCTGCTCATTTGCGACCGGCTTGCCTAATTCTTGCATGAATCCACTGGTTACACCAGCTATGGCCAGTCCCAAAATTGAGCACCTGTAGCTCTCCCCTAACAAGCCACTCGCAGTGTTCCATTTTTCATGAATGAGTCATGCAAAAAATAATTGAAAGTGGGATGGTCCTTGCCCCACAAAACATCATCACCAGTGTACAATTTTTTATGTACAAAAGAATAAATATGGCAAAAATTGTTTAAACGGGCAATGTTAAATTTGCTTCTAACATACAAAAATATGGCAAAGGTGATTGTGATACTCTTCATAAAATTGAAAAATGCTGTGATACATGTTGCAGACATTATGCTGAAAATCTTCTGCTTGTAATCCATCTAGCCATTTCTGATAATCCCATCTGAAACCATTAACAGCTCTCTTGTAAAATAAGATGGATTTTTGGCTGCTTTCAGCATTTCCAGGCTACATACAAACAACTTTTCTGACTTCATTAGAACAGCAGTTTCTTGGCTGAGCATGCACTAAATTTGTTACATATCGTATAAACAACGGTTTAAATAACTAGCAAGTGGTGACTTTTCCAGCTATTCAGAAATTACTTACAGATGAACTTGCTGTCATTAAACTAATTCTAACACATTTCAGCTAATGAGACACACGGATTCGAGTGTTAGTAAGAGACGTTATACCATGCTCATTAATACTCAAATCGGTGAATGTTGTGTTATATGTTGCTAAGGTCACGCCATAACTGCTCCCATCTAGTGGATTTTAGACAATCTATCGTTTTAACTTCCAAAATTAATCATACCATTTGTTTCAGCGTCACAAACTGATCTCGACATTAACCTGTATAAAGTTCTCATGCCAGAATATAATAATGCATAAAATAACCATGAAACAACCAGAATTTTAGAACCAACATGAATAAATAAAATTGTACGCGAATCATGGGTGCGTAGTGAATCCCCGAAAAGAATTTCAGCCGGATCCTCGACATCAATGTCATGTATAAGCGTTCAAACTTCAACAATTCACATTTAAACACGGTGTTATATTTCAAACATTACAATTTAACTTTAGGAATATTTGAATATTTTTTGGGATTTCAACTGCTTTCTATAAAACTGTTTTCGGGAAACCGGGCTGTTGTGTATTTTCAGTGTTTTCGGGGATTCGGGTTTTGGGACGACCCCCGTATTACAACCAATTATTTTATCACTACCCGAAGCTACAGATGGTCGTTTGTTACGATATTATATTCAATAACAATTTCTCTGGCGATGTTGTCATTTTAACGCATTACAAAACTACTGGTACACTCATTAAGTAAGGTACGTCTGTATTTTTCATTTGGGACACGGAATATATGCTGGACTTTAAATGGCGTGGCACCCATTCAAACGGGTACGGCCCGAGTCCCCGAATCCCCGAAAACGCTGAAAATACAGAAAAGCCCGGATTCCCGAAAACAGTTTTATAGAAAGCGGCCGAACTCCCGAAAACTATTCAAAGTTAAATTGTAAACTCTTATACGTGACATAGATCTGGCGTGGCCTTGCATTCATCCGACGCTTACCCTGACCCTAACCGACCCTCACGATGCAAAGACACCTACCTAGAAATACGCGGTTCGATACCCGTAGGCACCCCGATTGTACATGTTCGCCCATCCGACTTCTATTTTCCGTTACATTTTCATCACTAATCGATTTCGGGGATCCGGCCGAAAATCGTTTCGGGGATTCGGGTTTCGGGGATTCGGGTTGACCCCATTCAAACGGGCAGCGGTGGTGAAGGATCTCACCCGATCAATTCATTGAAAAATCAGCAGGGTCAAGGCCATATACGGTCGCTATAGAAAAGCGCGTACATTTACATTTATACAGCCTAAACTCCAAATTTCTAAAAAAAAGTGTTACTCGAAAACTATGCGCAGGGCATCAGCTTATACATGAACGTTGATAACTGTCTTTTGAATTCACATCCCATTTAGCTCATCTCAGAGAAGGCTAAAACATATCTGTAGCCTAGTAAACATCCCACCGAAAAGAAGTCACGAAAGACTCTATTAAATTTATTTGGCATGATGAGTTTCTTGTGCCTAAATGAACTGTATATCTGTTTTAATGGGTATTTCAGTCTACCTTGTCTCGATGATTTGTACTTTCTTTATCTCATGAATTGTTGTCAAGTTTTTACTTTCTGCAGATCGTAAACACCGCCATCGAGGAATCTTTAACCGCCATCATTACCTCGTTGGTCCAGACGACTCAGTTTCCGGTTTCCGGCGGCCGCCATACATCTGGCAGAAAGTTCTGTGTGCTTATTGATTAAAGTAGCAAAATTTACAATGGTGGCGTCCTGTTGTGCGTATAATTGCACTAATCGATATTCTAAGGATTCTGAAGTCCGTTTTTATAGGTAAGCAATTTTTTACAGTACTACGCTATCAAATTCAAGTGTTCTGATCGGCGTTTGGTCATATTGTTTTTCTGTTAATCGGGGGAGGGGCGCGTGAAAAATCACCGAATCCATGAGTGTGTATTGCCGCCGGATCCTAGAAACTAAGTAATATATGACGTATATGCTCCGACCGTTTATATAAGACATCTTTGTGTCCCGACGTTTTCTGCGACGCCATTTTGTTGGCAAAGAGCAGTCTATTTCTGCTTGATTTTACTTAGATTTAAGTACTATTATTCTTTAAATGGTTGCGTCGTGCTGTGCTTTCAATTGCACAAACCGTTTTGTCAAAGACAGTGGTATTCAGTTTTTAGGTACATGCATCTGCAGTTCACTTATTATTACTTATTGGTCTAATGTTTCAATTTACCAACTAAATTTGTCTTATTTGTGGGCTATTTGTGTTCCACTGACAATCACAAGGACTACAGTAAAAATAAGTTGCTTAGGCATAAGTTTCACATTGTAGCTTGTTAATACCAATTTCAGTTTGCACTGAAACCGACTTGTGTAGTTGTCTTCTGTATTACTTGACGTCACCAAAATGTTGGAAAGCAACTAATGTTGGATGCATGGGGGGCGATCATGGGGATCGAGGGGGACAAGACCTCCCACCTTTAACAGTGGGGGGACACGCCATGCATCAGATGCCCCACATTTTGAAGAAACACCAAAAAATTTCATCAAATTTTTTCGCGCGTGAGCACGAAAAAATTGTTTCACCATTTTTTACCAGATCAGATCACGGCAATAAATTTTTTTACCTCTTTTTTGACCAGATTAGTTCAAAACTCTTTTTTTACCAGATCAGTTCAAATATGTCCCCCTCACCTGTCAAACAATATTGCAGCCACTGGTTGGATGTTTATTAGATGACTTTTATAAGACATCTGATATTATAAAGAAAGCGAACTTACGAATTACAACATATTTTTCAAGCCTAAGTTATTTATGTATGCCCTGTCTGGGGTTCACTCTATATCTTCTGGTGTAGGTAGCAGGGTCGGATTAACCAGTATTGTCAATATGCTTTAGCATGGAACCCGACTTAGAGGCCCCTCCCCTCCGACCGAGTCAGCATAGGCATAATTTGTGGGGGGTTCGTGGGGTACCTGTACCCCCACTTTTTGGACTGGGGGTACCGTATCCCCACTTTTTGAACAATGCCAGTGAATATTTTATTATTGTGCCTTCCCAGATATCGCAGTCTCAGCCTTGTTTCGTCTATGTAAGAAATTGGTACCCGCCACTTTTTAGATCAAAGTTACGCCTCTCCGAGTCAGAATACTGCAGGACAAACACAGAATATATTACACCAAATAATTATTTGTTCACAAGAAAGAGCCATTAGTTTCAGTTTAAGCAAAAATTTTCACTAAGCAAATTGCAAATTTGAAATGTCAACCTTGCAACCAACTGCTGTGTATGGTACACTCTTTTGGCTCGACTTCTTTCAGTCAATATAATAAATCTCTTAAAACTCTGCTCACGTCACTTTTGTTTCAGTTCTGACGTGATTTGTTTTCTGACGTAACAGCGAGCTCATCGTGCAAGGTTGAAACAAGTTTCGTGCTGAAACTTATTGGTTATTGTATATAAGCGCCTTGTGACCGGAGGGTTGCAGGTTCGAATCCCACTCTAGCCGCTGCGTACGGACCTTGGGCAAGTCCTTCACTCGCAATTGCGCTTCGGCGTGAAAATTCCGGCACAGTATACCAATGCTGTAGTCGGGAGCGCCTCTGAGTAGTAGTAGACTTCGAGAGGCGCTATAGAAATATCCGGAATAAATAAATAAATAAAATGAATAAATAAAATAAACAAGTTGATGTCGCTAAGACAGAGAATTCATGCTTACAATGAAGTTTGTTATGTATTCCAAGTTGTAACAGAATAGTGCCTGACAAAATTTGAAAATTTCCTATCAGAATGACCACAACATACACAGAAGAGTTGCAGTCTGACATATATTCCCTGACAAAATGGTTTAACTTGCTGATTTTACCAAATCAAGAGGTTGTGTCATGCCTGCCGCTCTAGCTATGCTACTGTAGGCCTACATCGAAAACCTTCTGGAAACATTCCCTAATATTCTATCGCTCTGCGTATGTTCGTGTCATTGATTAGCTCCAGCTGCTCAGGTGAACGCTGTTTAAGATGGGACTTGCTAAAAGTAAGGGCTCGTCCATAAATGACGTTACACTGTTTTGGCACAGAATTGACCCCCTCTTGTCACATTTTACATGAACGTCTATGTACATTAAGTATAGAAGTTCATGCACAGCATCACACAAGTCTAACTCCTCCCCATCTGGACATGGCATCATTTATGGATGGCCCCTAAACCACAAACTTGTATGACTCACAAACGTCTAACTACATTGGAACTTCTTTGTGTTGAAATTGATTCATTCATTCGTAATTCATTCATTCGTAAATTTATATAGCGCCACTTCAAGGGAACTACTCAGAGGCGCTCCCGACTCCAGCACGGCGAAAAAGAGCAGTTTTCAGGTGGTCATAGAAGGTACCAGAGGAAGACCTAGGATGTAGGCGCAGCTCAGGGGAAAGGCCATTCCATATGGTCGGGCCAACCACCGAGAAGGCGCGGGTCTGCATAATAGCAGTACGGGCAAACGGGACGGATAGCATCCCCCTCCCCACCGAGCGGAGGACTCGAGCAGTCCGAGAAGCAGACACAGGCCGGAAAAGATCCATCAGGTATTTTGGTGCGAGACCCAGTTGACATCGCCAACCAAAGGAGGCGATCCTATATTCAATGCGCTGCTGTACAGGGAGCCAATGCAGGACCTCCAGCATATAATTTGATACATGGCCAAAATATGGTATTTGGCCAATAAGGCGTGCAGCAGAGCGCAAGATGCGGTCAAGGCAGTCTAGGCGTGCAGAAGGGAGGCCAGAGTAAAGAGATAGGCAATAGTCAAGACGAGATGTGACGAAAGCGTGAACAAGTGTAGTTGCTGTTGTTGCTGAGAGAGTGCGAGCGACAGTACGAAGCTGACGGAGCTGATAAAGGCAGTCGCGGCTGAGGTGATGAAGGTGTGGTGCAAAACTTAATTCCTGGTCCAATAGAATGCCAAGGTCACGGACCGAGGCAGAGAAAGTAAAGCCAAGAAACTGTGCGGAGAGAGATGTGCTTAAATTGATTTCATTTGATGACATTGGCCAAACCCTTTTGGTTTAGGAGCACTGCAGGCGGTAATTTGAGCTTAGAGTTGCATCAATCAAAGCACCCAAGGTATTCACACTTAAGAGATTATGCAGAACAATAAACAAGATAATTTAAAACAAAGACAATATTGCATATGATTAAATTACAAACAAACAAATAAGTAGGTCACTTATAAAGATTTCTGAATCTATGGTTGTTTTTTGAGTTAAACTATTGTTGACGTCAATTTATTTTGAACATCCTGCTCCCCTTGTCAAGAATTGTCAAACTTTTTCAAACCCCCTATTCCCATTTTGATGACATAATTAATGGATGACCCCTTAATTAAATTTATGTAAGAATTAGGGGACTGCTGTTCTCTTCTTTCATTGTTCTGTTAGCATTTTGTTACAGCTGGAGGTGAATTAGAATTATGTAAGGCTATGGCTTTGAGCTGGTATTTATATAATATGGAAAGTTGAAAATTTTTTCCCTTCAAGCTTTGACATGGAATTACTTGACTTGGCAGTTTGTTAAACCATGCTAAAATTTACTGGTTTCTGCAGGTTTCCTCTTAAGAGGAAGGAACTTCTTGCGAAATGGATTAAAGCCGTCAGACGAGACAAGTGGGAACCTACATCAACCACATTTATTTGTTCAATGCACTTTAGCGAAAGTTGTTTCCGGCGATATTCCCTACAAGTTCGCCTGAAGGAAGATGCAGTACCATCTATATTTGACTTTCCATCTCATCTGTTGAAAAAAGTGCATAAGCTGCGACAGCCACCAGCAATAAAACAGGAAACTGTACCGTCAATGTCAACGCTTGAAGATTTTCCAATCTCACCTGTCTCTGAAGACCATAAAATGTTGCAGCAAAATGTGCACAGCGGACAGCAAGCACTGACGCATGAGGTGGTACCATCGAAATTGCTCACACCAGATTTGCCAACTACCTCAGCTTCATATTCCTGTAATGTGGATGGTGAAGTATTGGACATGCAAGAGCCAATGATAAAGTGTGAAGTTGTGCTCCCAGCATCGGTCACACCAGATCTGCCAACCACCTCGGCCTCTTCTCTGTGTGATGATGCTCTAGACTTGGAGAGAACAGTTGAAAAGTCACCAATAAAATATCTAGCTGTACCAATGACATCTGCCGCATCAGTGAAATCTGACTTTCCAGCCACGTCAGCCATGTCTCACTGTGGTTATGATGGTGCTGGAGTGCATGGGCAACAGTCATTAGTGACATATAAAGTCGTTCCAGTGACATCAGCCAGACCAAATTTTTCAACTTTCTCGAATGATACTGAAATGAGGTCAGCTCAAGATTCAGTCACCAACATGCACACCTATGCTGTAACAACAAGTCCCCATTTACTGAAGCTAAAGTATGAACAGTTGCTGCAGTATGAAAGAAAACGATACAAAGAGCTATATAAAAGACTGGCAGTGGCCCAACGTTGTTTGCAGAGACGAAAGGTAAGGATGGACTTAATGAAGAGCACAATTAAACAACTAAAACTGAAGATTAAACAAGGCTCAGCTACTTCTAGGTGTGAGAAAGGTTGTGGCAACTTAACAGCAACAATATAAACTGAGATCATCCTGAAGTGTTTTCCAACAGAAACAAGAAATAACATCTCATCATTTGCACCAATGTTTTTGCAGCTACAAAAACTGGGCTTTCATGCCACTCATTTACATCTTCACAGACCTTTGAGATTTTGACAAGCATCTACGATGGATTAAGATTTTGATTGATAGTCGTTTTGCATTATCATAATTAATTAAGGTGCTATAAAAGTCTTTAGATTAGATTCCATGTTGTCATCATCAACTTTGAGTCGGTGGTGTAGTTTATTGAAACCTGGGTTTAGCTGTGTGAGAATCAATATGGGAACATTCTTTGTTTTCACAAATGTTCATAAGTGTATACCTCATAGTGATTCTAATGCTGTATTTTTGAGCCAGTAATTGATCATAATAATTCTGATTTCTGTAGTGTTTTGTAAAATTGTGTAACAATGTGTAAATTTCCTAGTGATGCAGAAAGTGCATGAAGAGCATTAGCTTTGTTTAGAAGATTAATCAATGATTTTAGCTTCAGTGTGCTTCCTTGATGTCTGATCTTCCTGTCAACTGTTCGCAGTTAATGTAACAGCACTTGGTTTATAACCGAGGATGATAATGGGACAGATATTTTTGAAAATTGTTTGTTTCTGGCATGAATTTGAACCATGACCTCATAGAGGTCGAACCACTGTAATTGGCAAGGGTTAGGGTGAAAGGTTCAATTTTATATTTAGATTTGAATCATGACTGTAATCATGAGGTGGCAGTCCCAATTGTTAGCACTAGGCTAATGGATTCTAGACTACCCCGAAATCTGACCTGGCACCGGAATGGACAAAACAATCTGGCTTATAGTGGGCTTAATTTGATATAGCACCAGTGAATAAGCTGGTCTCCCTGACATGGCTTTTGTGTGGCACAGAGAAATTTAGGAGATATACATTACATTACTTGGCTTATTCACAAATGCTTCAGCAGCTTCACCAAATCATAAAAGTTATCTACTTAGGTGAAAAGCTGTGCACAAGTAGAATCATGCTTAGCAGCAGTTGACACGTAAAGGTACATGTGGCTAGCTGAGTTTTGCATTAGTTTAAAACTCGTACTGAAACTAGAACAGTTGATTGGTGGGCACTGGGTAGAAGTGCTTCATAAGTTTTTAAATACAATACAATACAAACATCTAATGCATTAAACTGATTGCTGTGAATTATTAAAACAATGGAATTAGCCGTTTAAAACTGTTTAAGTTTTCAGATGATTTCACAGACCATTTTCTCTGTTTTCTTTGACAATTTGCAGTCAAATTAAGGGAGACTGCAATACATGCTGGTGTATTCATGTACACTTCAATTCAAGAGACCATCCACCTTAGCCATCTGCCTCTATACTGAGTCAAACTCTGCATCTGAATTTAGGACCTGCTTCACCAGTTTGGTTTCTGACCGAGCACCTGTGATAATTTGATCTCTGTGACTTGGCTTCTTCTTGGGTACCAAGAAAAATGAAGTTTCTAACACTTCATACCAATGGCTGCTACCCGGGCTAACATGAGGGTCTGCTCCAATAACAAAAAGTAAATCATTTTTGACTTAGTTAATTTTAGTTATACTTGGTTGAGTTTTTTCTTTGAGAAGCTTTAAAATACGTAGCTTTGAATGTTTGAAAATGTTTCAGTTTGAGGGTTTTCAAAGCAGTTTGTTTTAATAATAATCGTAATTGTAAACACCTGAAAACTAAACATTGTGGGAATCAGTCTGTGTATAGGAGCTCAGCCAAAACAGAATTGTCGATGATCAGGTTCAGTTCAAAGTCAAGATCCAAACTTGAAAGTCCCTTCCATACAATGAGAAATATTCTTTTGAGAGGATGTGTTTGTGGAACTTCCACAGCCAAAATGTCACTGGCAAGAAGACCTTTGATAAAGGTTAAGTGGTAGTACAGTGCTAAAGGCAGTTTAAAGTGTAAACAATAAACTTAATTTGGAAAAAATATACAGATATAATACAAACTGGAAAGCTAAGATTTTTAGCCTCAAGTCTGCCGAAAGTTTACAACTGTATTTCTTCAAGAAGGGCTGAAATTCAGATGACTGTCTGCTGTTCATAAAGCAATTATCTCAACACGTGCTTTGTGCTGTTAAAACTGGACTTTTGTGTTGAAATTTGGTTATAAGGCAAACAGGAATAAACTTTTCCTGGCATTGTTAGATATGATGTGCTAATATTCAGTGGGTTTTTTTTACATGTTCTTTAACACTTTCACTTATTCTCTAACACATACAAAAGTTCTCCTGGATTTACTCATGCACTGAACTGCCTAACAGAGATATCTCAACTGAGAATTGGCTTAGTGGATAGTCTTTAAAATATAGTTGCTGATACTTTCATGATTTTATTTTTTAAATACTCCATGAATCCAGACGTTCTAAGGTCACCTCTGTTTAATTTACAGTTAATGTCTAATTCATTCAACAAATACCATAATTAGGTAGTTGACACTGGCGTAGATGTAACATGTGGAATTACTAACTACAATTATGAAAAAATGTTGAGCAAGTAGCAACAGTGATCACGCAAGAGTTTTATCGTTTTGACTGTGGTTTCATTATACATGTATTATCTTTACTAGTAGTAGAGCAAGTTTTTGTATTAGTTCTAATTATAGTTTTCTGCTTTGATTGTTAGTTTTTACATCATTTTGATTTTTCGATTTTACATCATTTTCTTTATTGTCTGAGTTTAGTTACCATCATAGTTACCATTTAATGAAAGCATCAATTTTTTTTAACAATATTTTATCAATAACAGAGACTTAACTACCTGAAAGCTTTGGGCTGTTTGGTTTAGTCAGCTGGCTCAACAATGAGATGTACATGACTGCCTTTCTCTATGAAGGAAAACTAAGTAGCCAACGAAACAACACTTAAGACTGAGCAGAATGAACAGAAAACACTTTGCCTCATTACACTATATTCATACTAAATTAAAGATGCCCTTTATCTTGAACATTATTAAAGGAAATCATGAGTAACATTCGATATCTTGCTGGTATCATCTTGCTGGCATTTACCTTACTTGTCAGCATCACCTAGCATACTTGAAGGAGATCTGTGTTCCAGTCTCAAGTCGGCTGGATCAACTGTTGTTGCTCACCGTTGCCCTTAGTGTTATGCTTCCACTTATCAACTTGAATCCATCCTACTTTCTCCACCGTCTTGAAAGTCTTCCATTGTATATGTGCACCATTTCATTTGACTCTGATGAACATACATTTTCAAAATCTGTAAAACGCACTTATTTCGATCGATTAGATATCCAGATATCTGAGAGCTTAAACCGTATACACAGGATTGCATGATGGCATGTTAATATTCAGCATTCACACAGTGTACATTCAGCCAAATCGTACCAGTAACCAAGGTAGTTTGACTTTGTCTTACACATTGAACCATAGTTTGAAAGTCTCCAGCATTACCGTTTGACCACACGGTCACAAAATGTACAATGCTGTACTGTCAATTAATTATCAGATATGGACGGCACTCTGAAGTTTAATCACAGTTTTGTCTGGTTACATATACTGATGTCAAATAATAAAAGCAACCAGATATGTATATTTTATAAGGACCTAAGTTTGCACAACAACACATGTACTTATTAGCCTGGTGGATAAAAGCTAATGATGGATTAACAAGTTTTAAATAACAATGAAAATCCTCTGCACCACAGTCAGTTCTGAATAGCAATGGAATGCAACTTGTAACATGATAAATAAAATCTCACAACTCCATGCGATTTAATGACTACGTTATGAAAGTTGAATGAATTGTGCAAAAAAGCATTTAACTTAAAATAAACTCAATGAACAGAGGATGTTATGATAATGTTGTAGCATGATGGATGACCTGACTAAATGAGCATTTGGCAACAGAACTGTCAAAAGTCAATTTGCAAGCTTCTTGTTTCTTGCTCTTCTCTTTACTCTCCTGCTTTTATCGTTTCATTGCGTTCAGCTACAAACGATGAGCAAGGATGAGACTTTACAACCATTGGCTCTGAATAAACCTAAAGTAACCGAATGCAGTACAATATGTCTCACAAAAGCGATTGCCGTTTGTTGGAAAAATTCAGAACATCATTCCACACATCAAGCGAAATTGTGCTTTTGTTCTGCTTTCGCGGGAATGACCTGCAGGTGGTTGGCTGCACCTGGCCACAGTGAACTGTTACAACATCTAATTACCGAATTTATTAAAATTCTAGTTTAATTTTGTTTAAGCTAAAGGTGTCCTCATGTTTTGAAAACCTGTTATGTGAATTTACAAAATTTCAACACATTATGTACAATTACAGGTTTTTGGACATGATCACATTTCCTATTTTCTATAATTGATAACACAGTTTAAGTATGATCGATCAATTGCTATTATGTTTCAGCTGCCAAACAAGTTGTTATTACCATGAAACCACCTAAAATATTTCTATTTACAAATACATAATACCTTTGTTTTACTAGACCAATTAAAACCTTAAAGCAACAGTCTCCTTGCTTCGTCTAAGCACAACTGATCTGTAGATGCATGAAACGTCAGAACACGGCAACCAGAACACGACCTTTTTCAGCATAGCATGGACCTTTGGTTAACAGGTGTGGTTGAAGTGGTTGGCACTTGATTGGCTCCAAAGAAACCATGGTACCTCTCAAAAACCACTCTGCACCAAAACGGGATGGGTTTACTAGATGTGATGCAACATGGTCTTAGAGACTTATCTTTTGCTGCAGCTGTCTATTGCTTCTTTTGAAACACAGGACGTCTTAAGGCATTTCTCCTGAAAGAAAGTTCAGTGAACAGTCATATCTGATGTTTGTTAACACCTTAACGATGACAGTATACTAAAAGTGACTGGGAAAAGAAAGCAGCTAGTCATTACATTGTTAAGCAATTGATTATACACTAATTGTCCTTCACTTGATCAAACAGTCCTGAAGGATATTTTCACTGAAGTGCAAACACAACACAAACAAATCAATCTTGGATGCAGAGTTAAAAGACAATTCACTTGGCAATCGGTTAGTGGACCATTTGTATGTGCTTCAATGATTGGGTGCTCGATAGTGTAGTGGTTAGCGCGGTGGACTGTAATCGAGAGGTCGGGGGTTCAAATCCCCGCCAGGGCAGAAATTTGATTCGAGATTTCTGTTCCACATGCACCCCCTAGCCAACTCAGCTATGATGAGTACACTGACCGTAAACTGTCGGTGGGAAGATGGGACAGCGAGGGAGAGAACTGGCACCCGCCCTCATATCATGCCGAGGCCAAGAAAATGAAGTCGCTGACACTTCATACCCATGGCTGCCTCAGGGCTAGCTTAAGGGACTGCTCTTCTTCTTCAATGATTGAGTGAGTTCCAGTTTTAAATCATTCGATAGTTGACAAAGAAATGTAAGGCAGTGTAACTGAGAGTGAAAACAATCAGAAACAGTGAGGCCATTCAGCATATAGACATTTTGCATGGTCATAAGCAGAATAGTCTTAGGCAGGCTACTCGGACAACACTTGGACCAAGCATGATAAGACACACACACCATGGTAAATATTCAGAATAAGTGAACAATATGGTAAGCATAATAAGTTCAATATGGTAAGCATAGTAAGTTAACATGGTGCTATTTTCTACTGCCAAGCATAGCATTATTCTCCAAAAGCAGCAATCTACAAAGCTCCACAGTTGTTTTGCAATTCCCAAACACATCATGCTTAAGCTAACTTCTCAATGATGGATGATGTCAGACACAAAACATAGGATGCATGCACCTATCAAACTTGACCCACTACTGTATCCCCTCCCAACCACTCATAGGATTTTTAACATGTATGCATATACCAAGTGCTGGAATGTTGAAGACACACAGGTTTCCATCTCACCATAGACTACTGAAACACTAATAAGAGGCACTATACAAATGCGCTTTTGTTACACAATATTGTATTATAATTAAAAAAGTCAGAAGTCCACGTGTTGATGCATGTATGTACATACCACATTACGTATGTAACAATATATGTATGCCTGCACCTAAACGTTTATCTGATAACACAGGTAAACAGTTCAGTAGTTACCTTCAGGCAAAGCCATGTGTTATACTGTGACTGATATTGGTCAAATGCCCGACACCAGTTGACAAACTCACGAATCCAAATTTCACGAACATCTTCACCATATTCACATACTGAAATGCAAATATTTCGATTATGCAAATATTCAGAATGGTTTTAAATAGGTTTTAGAGAAATCTTTGAACTCCGTCTCATACAACAACAAACTGCTCTGTACAGTATCTGTTATACGTGGTTTACCTGTAACAGTATTCAACAAAATTTTCAGGAGTAAGTCAGCAGTTTTACTGGAGTCATTCAGAATGGCATACAATGCTCTTAGCATCTTGAATGAAGCAGTATGGCTTTACAAGTGATTGGAACAATTAAGCTACTTTTGCCCAAGTCGGATGGTAGTATGGTGCAGCTGTGTACTTCCAGTTGAGAATTTAAGAAGCAAACCTTAGAAAACAGCAATGGTACAGTCAAGTCTACTCCTTAAATGGAAGCATATTGTGCATTTGCACATGTCTTCAAACTTCAAAGGGCATTATATTCATCTTATTTGTTTGCTTCTGACACTTATTGCACATAAAGTCGGGACATCTGAATTAGCAGTAAAAATCTGCAGTTGCATCTTTTAATGCATTCCACCACAATCACAGCCACGTTCCACTAATGACTGTCAGAACTGTAAATTCAAAGAATTGAGAGTTGAGGATCAGTTCTATAAACATGCAAATATATTATACAGTTTCTTTCTCACTCACCAGATGCTGTGACACTATGCTCTGCTAAAGTTACTGCATTTGAGACGCAACGGAATGTTCCAATGTGATATCGAGTAATGTTGAGTATCACAAGTCCATTGTTCCACGACAGAACATAATTAGGATCTGACAACACGGGAACTGGAACCTGGTTCAAGGTTCCACTTTGTTGGAACGTCCACGTGATATCGCCCTCTGGTGAGCAGTTTGAAGAACAGCTCAGATGTATTGCAGTTCCCGGAAGAGCTTTACTATTTGCTTCGACTTAAAGAGAAGACATAAATTAAGTATCATTATTACTCTTTCATACAAATTTCTCAGCTAAATTTTTTATTTATTGGCACGCACATCTGAAAGCACATTCTACTCACAACGTGGACATTACAATAACATGCATTGGCATTAATCCTTTTATTAGTTTGAATACCAGTTTTCTAATTTAATTTATTTAAAAATCAGCCACCAATTCGAATCGATGTCATTGTCACTTTAACTCAAATTGGTGAAGTTAGACATGCACCTCTTGCTGATGTACTTGGTACACAGTTACATCCAGACATTTAAATTTTAAATGTTTTTTATTTATCAGCTGGAGTGATTAGCTCATTTTTGACTAAAATTCATTAATATGTTTAGTTTGTCACCTGTTGTAACAAGTTTGGCTTTAGAGTGGCTACATTTAGCCATGTTTTATTACAGTTTATTCTGTTCTTTTATTACATATTATTCTGTTCCTGAAATTCCTACAGATTTTTGGTTTTATAAATCATATTTTTTAAACGCAAGTTGACAGAATTTTATTGAGGAATAAATGATGAACAAAATCATAAATAACACGCCTACATTTCTAAAGATAATTTTAAGTATTTGCATTCACATCAACTGATAATGGTCAAATTTATCAAACACAATGTAACGTAGCAGCCAAAGAGTTACATCACCTGATGAGCAGAGAGACACGTTGGCACATCTGCCAAGTTAAGTTTGCTTAATTAGATTGCAATCATGCCATAAATTAACTCATTAACAGATTACTCAAATATCATCATCTGATATGGAGTAAGGCCAGTCTTATATTTAGCTGCAGACAAAACGAACTTTAATATGCATTACTGAATATTGTTTGCTGGACTTCAAAAGAACTAATTGGTTACATGTAGTTAAGATTTAAATAACTAATATTCAATGTAGAAATAACTTAATAAGAACACTTACTTTTACAAGCTGACTGGCAGACAGCAACAGAAGACAAATCTCTGACTCCTTGTATAAGACTAGAAAACAACAGCAAATTTTGCAAAATACAGACTCTTGAAACTCAGCAATAAATAATGCTTCAAAAGCACATTTTAAAGAATTTTTTTAAATACGAAAAGAAATTTCTTTTGTCCAGAAATTAGATGAATATTGTATAAATCAAACAGAAAGTGTTTCACAGTAATGAAATTGTAATTGTAATCTTGAGATTTCTACAGCAACTAAACCGGCAAAGTTGCGGAAACCAGCTTATTCACAGATGCTCATTCAAGACAAAATTGATACACAGGTAAGGTCAAAATTGATACCAGGCCAAGATCTAAGGGGTCAGGAAGACAGGTAGTCAGAAGGCTAAGCTGGATTGTGTTTATAAGTAGAATTAGAAATATGCATAATGCTTTTATCAAGTAACTAAAAGACACTACATTTGGTTGCATGGGTAAGTAGGGGCAGTAATCCCATCACCATAACATTGAGAGTTGTGCAGAGGTGGTTTGCTCCATAGGCGGAATGAGCACATCTAGTGCCATTTATTTATTAGCTTCCAGTCAAATCCACAGAAATATTTTACACAACTTCATTTGCAGAATTTAACAGTGCCACTGTTTAAGCCTACTTTTGGTTTCTGCATAACCAGCTTCAATGGGACTGGCTGGTCAAGATGCTAGGTGAGAAGAGGACCCTGTATTAGTGCACGAAACATACTGGTCATTTTCACTATTAATCTTACTCATTAGAGGGTAAAGATATAATCTGCTTCCTACTTATCCATGCTACCATTATTCGTCTACTTACTGTAAATAGCTACTAATGATAAATAGCCAAAAACTGCCAAAAAAACTTATAAAAACTGATACACAGCGCCGCCAAAAGTGACGTCATCGGATGTAATCATTCGCCCACAGATACAGAGCAACTCACCCTGACTGAAAGCTCTGGCACTGAGATGAAGAAATGTCCCACCCACAGTAGGGATCCTTTACACAATCAGTACAGAGTCTATATGATGAACACAAGTCCAGGGAAAGTTGAATGATAGAATTTTCGGTTGTTGCATAAAGCCACTTTTGCTGTAAAGGAAACATTTCTTCATGAAGTCCAGTTATAACATCGCGACATTTCACATACAATTTCAGCTAATCTAGTAACATGGAACAAGTGAAATAAAAAAGAAGACAATTGCTACAAATTGACAAAATCGAAAGATACAATTTTACTATAAAATACAAAGAAACTGTGAGAAATGAACTTCTAAATGAAACAATTGAACAGATAAATTAATAGACATAGTACGGAAAATGAGGTAACACTGTAAAATATGTTAGACGCCAAGCCAAATGACCAAATGACAAATGCAGTGCAATTTGGTATGTCTGATCTTTGGTGGCAGATACCTAAACAACAAGTAGTCACACCTTCACCGACTGTTGTCAAAACATTTTAGTGATATGTAATGCGGTAAATGTCTGATTATTTGCATAATTTGTGTACTGTTTAAGCACAGTGAGGAAATAGAACATACAAACCCCATTGACAGAGTGGATCTTCATGTCCTTTAATAATGATGCAGAAGTGCTATCAACAAATGGCTTTAGTACAGAAAACTTCCTTGACTGCACTTTCTGACTTTCATCCAACCATTGAACAACACGAACAATTTCATTAGGAGCACTAACTACAAATAAAAAATTCCATCACCATCTTAGGACAGGTTTCAGTACTTCCATCTTGTTGCGTTGGGTCAGCAGGAACTTTACAACAGAGGCATAACACAAAATACCTTACAACAATAAAAATTTTCATGTAAATGATTTGATAAATAATCTTTTTCAGGCATATTGATTACAGATTTATTTTTAGTTCAGTTTCTTCTATGCATTTATTATTTAAACCTGCTAGCATTTATTCTTTTTATCACAAGCTTATGACTTGGTAAACGCATTTGTTAGTTTGTTCTTTCATTCATCATTTCATTATCTAATCCCTAACCTTCCAAAGACTAAAGAAAATCTAAAAGGTTGTATTAAGTGATAAATAAATTGCTTCCTAACTGAGCTACAAAGACTACCTCCATTGTTCACTGCAAGCTTGATTACTGCAATTCTCTTTTCCTCAACCTCAAATCCACCCAAATGAAGTGTCGACAACTCATCCAAAATTCACTGGCCTCGGCTGTCACCAGGACACCTAAGCATCATCTCATATCACTCCCGTTCTTCAATCACTCCGCTGGCTGAAATCCCTGAGTGCATCCAAAGTTCTATCACTAACCTACAACTCTCTTCTCTCTCTCTCTCTCTCTCTCTCTCTCTCTCTCTCTCTCTCTCTCCCTCCCTCCCTCCCTCCCTCCCTCCCTCCCTCCCTCCCCCCCTCCCTCCCTCCCTCTCTCTCTCTCTCTCTCTCTCTCTCTCTCTCTCTCTCTCTCTCTCTCTCTCTGTATCTCTCTCTGTCTGTCTGTCTGTCTGTCTGTCTGTCTCTCTCTCTCTCTCATCCCCAGTCCCTACTTACCTCAAGTTCTCCAACCGATCCATTCTCCAACCGATCCATATCCCACACCGGACCTCAACTCTGGGACGAATTCCCCCTGAATTCCGCATAGTCTCAGTTCCTCCAGCAATCCTGCCACTCAACCACCGTCATCTGCCTCAGGCCTCAACTTATCACTCCACAGGCTTTCCACTTCAAATTATGTCTCACCTCTTCAAGATTCCCTATCTTAATCCATCAAATCCTCCACCTTCCAAACTTTCTCATGCTCAACGAAACCCGCTGACTGCTGCTCTATCTACTCTGTCTCTAGTCTTCCTGGCAACCACATTCAGATCTCCACTGGACAACCCCTCTGATACGATGCAGCGCTCGTGAATAAACTGGCACTGCACTTAACTTTAGAGTAGCACTGCACTTTAAAAATTTGGAGCTTACCATTACTATTATGACTACAACTGCTATTTAAAACATTCAAGTACCAGGTTTACAACTGAAAGAGATTAGCTGCTGACCTGAATAGAGATACAAAACGATAAATCCTCTAACAGCATCCACAGCCAGATGGCTGTAGGCCACATCTCGGGTGTAGTACAGAGGCGAATTGGTCATCTGACGGACTACACCATACATAAGCGTGTGAGTAAGAGCAAACGACTGGACAGGGATCGTTAATAACTCCGTGTCACTCAAGCACTTCACAACAAAACAAAACAGCAACAACTTCTGCTCAACACGCATATTGTTGCACACATTTAGATGAGGCTGAAGCCAAAGACCAGCATTGGACCACTAGAGGTTAATGCTCTGAATATTGGGCACAAAAGCATGTGAATGCTACCTTTAAATTGGATAGAAAGTGCAATGTATGGCACACACAAACAGATTCATTTGGATGAGCTGCTAATTTTTAACAGGTGGAAGATGTTCTTAGGTAAAGCCAGAACTTTAACAAAAAGAAGGGACTAGGTGCTAGTCAACTTATACAACAGTGAACAGTATACTATTTGAGACATATTGAGAAATTTGTTTTAGAATGAGGCATGTTATAATGACTCTCCAATGTATCTTTCCGCCCTTGTAGTGATTTGGACCCCCCCGCCCAGCCTCTGACTTAACAGGCTTGCTATCCACTAGTTATAGCAACTAATACCTGATTGGATTGTCTGACTGAATGATTAAATTGAAACTCAAATGAAATGCATGATGATTATCACTGGATGACTGAGTGACTGACTGAGTGAGTGACTGAATGATAGAATGAATCAATTCAAACTGACAAGGCTGGGTCTTGGCTTTGGAACAACATTATCCGACGTAACAGTCCACTCTGAGTTGGTTGTCTCTTGTGCATAGAACGGATCCTTTTCAAACTTATCCACGATTGTCGAGTAGTTGTACCGGCACACAGCAGAACCCCACATGCCATTGCTGAAATGGAAAAACCACAAAATGAGATGAATCATTTCAACATTGAAGTTAACAACAAATTTAATGTAAAACCTTTCCTATTTCTCATCACCTTAAAAGAGTGTGTATATCTACATAAAGCCTAATATACTAATTCCTACCTTAATCCATCTGAATCTCTGCCTTCGAAGCTTTCTCATCCTCAACAAAACCTGCCTTGGCAGCCGTTCTGCCTCATCTCTCTGACCTCTCAGCCTTGGCAGCCGTTCTGCCTCATCTCTCTGACCTCTCAGGCAACCGGACATGGACCTCCACTGGACATTGATCTCTGGACAACCCCTCTGATACGACACAGCGCTCATGAAAAGCTGGTGCTCTGACTTAGCTTTAAAGTAGTATTTGAGAAATTTTGAGTTTACATTTACAATAATAATTACTATCTGTTTAGCCGTGGCTGGGCTGGGAGCGCCTCTGAGTAGGTCTCTTGAAGAAGCGCTATATAAATTTCCAGAATGAATGAATGAATGAATTATATACACACACACTAACACACACAGTCACACACACACACACACACATACACTCGTACAGAAAATTTTGCTCTTTTATGTGAGAGCGGCCTTTGATGCTGTCGACCAAGGAATTCTCCTACTGCACCTCAAACCGTCATTTTAGTATCATGGGGCATCCTCTGCAGTGGTTGGGCTTGTTCCTCTCTGACTGCACCCAGGCAGTGGTGCTTAGTTCTACCTGCTCAACCTGATACTGATATCGTCCTAGGGCCCCCTGCTTCATATCCTTAACACTGCAGATCTAAGTCATGGTCTTTTCTCCCTGGGAGTTTCCGCTCATCAGTATGGTTAAGAAATCAGGCATATACTCATGGCAAAGCTGCAGAGGTAGTCTTTTTAGCTGAGAAATTGGTTGAAACATCCAAGGCGCTTTGTGCATGAATATCATCCAGCTGCCAATCATCCAACTTAATCTTGTTCAAACTCAACTGATATGGCTTGATAACTGTTGGCAGCTCCTAAAGATAGACTTGCACAACTCTCCAGCTTTGATATACAAAGACTTGCTTCCTTCTCTGCTTTGGTGCATGACCTGGGTTGCGACACTGGACCCAAAACTGACCCTCTCTCAGCATTTGAACAGTATGCTGAACATGCTTTTATCACCTGCGCCAGATCCACACCAGATGCCACTTGCCAAAGCTGCTTTTACCTTGATACATGCATTCATAGGCACAACAGTGGATAATGGCAACGCCTCTCTCTCGGATTAATCAGCTTTAATCCACTTTAAATGTCGCAGCGCAGCTAACCGAAACACCTCAACTGAGTACTGATATACCTAAATTAACGTCTAAATTAACTTAAATTTATTAAATTACTCGCTATAGTCTATAGTTTTCATAAATGCATTATGCCTGATTTATAGAAAAATTGATGCAACCCCAAAGTTTGGTCATATGTATAAATGCATGTGGATTAAATAAAAAATCTTAACAACTTGGTACGATTCTTACAAAAAATCACTATAGAGAGTTACTGTGAAAGACTCTTAAGTTTGCAGCATAAACTTTAAATTATGTAGGAATTGACAAAAAGCACTAACTCATTTGCCATAAAAAGACCATAGAAGGTTCTGTTGATACTGTCATATTGCACATCATCTGCAAGAAAAGAACATTTACTTCTGAAATTCATCATCAATATGACCAATTAACTCACTGATCACCTTCTATAAATACATAGCAAGGGATACTTCGTCAATCAGTTCATCGTAATTATTAAACCAAATACATCTATTAATATTTTTACATAATTATACTGAAATACTATTCACAGACTTGATAATGGAGTTCAAATTGAAACACTCATTTCAATTAAAAATTCCGAGCTTAAAATTTGTTCAAGAGAAAGAATTAAACGAAATTCAACTAGAAAATTCTATTTTAAAAATAAAAGTCGTGAATAAAATATTAATGTGTGTAAATAACATTAAACAAGAACAACTGGAAAACGACTTCATGGAAGCAGAGTCAAACATACAGAGTTCATTATAGTAGACTGGAATGTGTTCTGTGCCGACAGAACAATCGAGCCGTGCTTTCACATACGTCAAGAAGGTCTTTTTCTCCAATGTGCCACCTTTGTCATTCTGTAACAAATTTATAAATTAATAAAAGTTGAACATTTTAACCAAACACTACACCATCACTCCAACAGATATGTCTTCAAGTGGTGTTTAAATATCAGCCTATACCTCATTTGGCTGACTGTCTTCAATTTTTCTTCTTGAGATGCTTTATAAATTTGCAATTATGAATATGATAAAGTGGCCTTTGTCTGACATAATCAAACACACATCGAACTTTGAATTTAATGCTGTAAGTACAGTTTCTATTTTTGAGGAAAAGAGTCGGCTAAGAATGGAAAAGTTAGCCCTGAAAACTTCATTAATCTGGCTCAGGTTTAGATTCAGATCCGATTAGAATTACCTTACAGACTCTAGCCACACGTGAATAATGGCTGTGGCCACAGTTGGAAGACTCTGAGGCCAATTCACGGAAGAAGAAGTAGATGTACTGGTCAATTTCAAATGATGCAACGTATGACAGCTCTGAAAACATAGTACCAGAAGAGTGTACAACAACGTTAACTAATAGAGAGAAACAATCTGCCTTATCGCTAAAAATTCATCAAGCAAAATGACAAATAAATTATGCTGTGGTGTAGGTGTAGAAATAAGAAAACCCAGTCAGACCAACCAAATCTCAGAGCTAGAGAAACATGAATCCGGGAGACAGCAAGAAACATGAAGAATAAAAGATGACATGGCTGTGTATGGCATCAGTTAGTTGACTGTACACACTTGTTGTCGAGCCAGTTGAACAGCTGCAATCTTACTGGAGTTTTTCATAAATTCAAACTACATGAAAATATATAACAACAAATCTTGACTTAGCTTTATTAACACTTTAATGACGAACGTGTACTAAAAGTAACTGGAAAATCAATACTGCTCATCATTAAAGTGTTAATGTCAGTAACTTGCAAGTCTCTGACAGAGTTTTTACAATAAATTTATCTTCAATGCGACTTGCAACTAATTAATAAACTAAATGAATCTCAGCTTCACTAGCATCAGTTACAGGCTAAGTACACTCCCATACATAACTAACTTATCCTCCACCTAGCATACAATTATACTCCAGTTAAGGAAAATTCTCATTCAAACCTATTTAGAACTAAAGTAAAACTTAAAACGATAAAAACTGAATGGTTCAAAAGATAAAAACAGATGAAATCCGGGAGTTATGAGTGGCAGTCCAAGATATGCAAAATAAATAATTAGAAACTAAAAGAATCCTCTGGAACAGCATTATGAGAGTCCTTTGAAATGCTGCTCAAGGGAATACAGGATAATTTTCCTCAAATAATAGCAATTCAACAGTCAGACATTTCTGTTTACAGACTGAAATGCACTTATATTTAGTACCAGACACAAGACTGTCATCAGCTAACCAACCTACCACCGATGAACTTAAATACAACAGTTTGTTTTTGGGGCATCATCAAATAAATTGTTATGGTATTGACGACAAAGCAGAAAGACAACAGGCAACCTTGCTGTTTTATTTCACTTTTCTCAAAACATTTGTCAGCCTTAAATCGCACTTGTTTAGATTGTTTGGAGAGCCTAATGTGTACTGATTTGAGAGATATTTACACGAAGCAACTCGAGTGTTTTGACACATACATCCAGAAATATGGGACACGGTGGTGTAGATGGGACGTGGTGGTGTAATGCTGTGTTCTCTGCCTTGTAACCGGAGGGTCACAGGTTCGAATCTACCTCAAGCCACTGCGTAGTGATCTTGGACAAGTTGTTCACCCACAATTGTCTGTGAGGAAGGCAATGAAAACCACCTCACTCATCTCATCCCCCGGTGGCATAAAGCCAATGGACCTGCCTTCGGGCAGAGAACTCATCATCCAGAAATATACTACCCCTAAGTAAAGATTGTCCACAAGCTTGGTGCTAATTGCATGATTGTCTTGTAATTGTTAAAAATAAGCCTTCAATAAGTAAACAGCTAATATACATTTCCTTAAATTAGGAAATAAATAAATATTTTTCTGTCATATATCTTACCACCAAGTACTGGTCCATTTTCAGAGCGCAGTGAAGAAAATTCAATCCTCGAGTTTGGATCCATCGGGAGAGATGATCGATAGATGGCATAGTTGTACCCAGCGCCAACCAACAGTGATGAATAAATTGCTGACAAGTTGTTTGGAGTTCCACGATTGGCATCTAAAAACAGAAGGAGATGATTCAGGCCAAGAATAAAGTGATATTAGAAAATGAATGCATAAGTAAAGCAGACATACCTACCACTTCAGCAGAAGTTCTTGATAGAGTAATAGTCAACTTTATTTTCACAGCAATCTCAACATAACAAACAGATATGCAAAAAACCATTACAAAAACAAGCAGCTATGGGGTATGCATCTTTGGCTGAGCCATGATGCAGCATTGTCATGGGCTCTCGTGCATTCTATACTTCTGCCCTCAAGGAATGCAAACGACTACCAATGTTTCTCTGATGCTTCAATAAAAACCTCAAAACTCACTATTCCTCATTGGCTTTCAAACCTCTGGGTATCTCACTGCTCTTTACCTGGCAACTGACTAATATCGTCTCATAATTTGCATTTCTGTTTCACTTTGTCTGCATTAAAATCCTTGCAATAATAATAGTCTGTATAATCTGTATAAAAATACACTAGTCTTACAAACTTATCCATTTGAAAGAAGTCAAAAACAATGAGGAATCAAACCCTAACATTTAAAGTGAAGCCCATTTGAATGGTTCTTTCACAATCTGTTCCCATTATAGCAAAACTGAGCAATAATAATAATAATAATAAAAATTTATTTAATAATAATAAAAATAAGAAATACATAATATTATTTAATAATAATAAAAATAAGAAATACATAATATTTTATAACTCAGCTTCCTTTTACAAATACAACAGGTCAGAAATCGTGATTGTAAAGTAAGGCTCTCACAGAATCAATCCAACTACTGTGTATGGCCAGAAGTCCAATAAGTGGCCCAAGAGTCTGTCTAATCTGTATAAAAATACATTAGTCTTACAGACATCTACTATGGGTAGCTGGGAGAAAAGACACTCCCACAACTCCAACAGGTACCTAGTTTGTGATATAATAACATCAACTCAGACATAAAAGCAAAAGCAGCCAACGTACTGGTCTACTGGTAAGCGTGGGAAACAGGCATGAAAAGACATTCGAAGTGAAACCTTTTTTTCAAACATAAATATGAAGAAAACTTGCCCACAAAAAGGATTGTATGATTTGTGTCTGGATCGTAAGGACACTTTGTGATTCCAGAACCCGCTCCATCTGGATAATTAGGATCGTAACTTATCCGTTGAACTTTCAATGTTGTCCTCTAAATAAACACACAAAATTAAACCACTGAGCTGAGCAATGCGCAAAAGCTGGCTTAAAACATATTAAAACTTGTCAAATTTAGAAATTCTTACAAACAGTTCCTTCAGTCAAATGCTTAACAAACTGAAATGTCTAAGACATCAACATCACAGACAAAATCTTGACAGCCAGTCAATAGGATAGAATAACTTTGAAAGAAGCCAAATACAATGAGGCATCGAAACCTAACATTTGAATTGAAACCCAATTGAATGGACCTTTCACAATCTGTTCCCATTATAGGAAAACTGAACAATCAACAGAGAAGACAAAACTGAGGTTTCTGAGTCCAATTCAGAGCAACCTCTGAGCTTACAAAATCTGACAACCATTCTATCTGCATCCACTGCAGCTGACTTAATTACTACATCTATAGCTCTCTTCTGACTGCAATTATACACCGTATTACACTGCAACCATAGCTACAGGCAAACAAATTCCATTTTCACAATGCTTATACCTAAACAAAAATCAGACTCCAGCTAAGGCCTGAATCGCCTTCCCGTCCTCAAGGCCCTATCACCATAATTGCAGGTAATTAATGTGCTAGCACTCAACCAATGCAGGCCACATCACGAGTTATGCAATCACAGTCATGAATCATGGTTGATCAGTGACTTCATACCATAAACATGTCACTGATACCGGTACCAAAACACAGCTAGCAAGCAGTTAAATGTAATCTACACTTACAGTTGGGTGCCATATTACTAAATACATATATCATAACTTTATAGGGGCCTACATCATATTACTAAAGATAAATATATCACACACATATATATATATACACATGCCGATGCCTGTACATACCTATGCACGCATATACATCTATGTTTTTGAGCATTTATAAATTGTGTTTTTTACATTTTTAAAAAGCAAACACAACCACATGTCGAGTGCATTAACAGTGTGCTGCACTTGGAAGAACAGCTTCTTAAGTAATTCTCCTAACAGAAAAGTCAGTCAGGAAAAATCTGATGAAGCATCAGAGAAAATATTGTTGTGTGGAGCTAAATTGTGATCAAGCAGATACCCATAATCAGAATGCAATGGACAGAATTGTCATGATGCAAAATGTAGGGAGAAGGTGACTTTTTATCGTCAATATCAAACCACAACGATTTGTGCATTGATGTTATCATCATTTGTTTTGCTACCAGTGATGAGCTGGGATTATAACATAACATAACAACATAACATAATTCTTTATTGTATCTCATCATAAATCGAACGAAACAGAGAATAGCAAATAAACACACAAAAAACAAATGATGACTGAATTTTACAAAAAAGGACAAATGCGTGTGGCAACTAGGTGGGATACAATTGGGAGGTCCAGAAGGGACTATTGTCCCGCTTAGGAGGAACCCCCAGGTAGGTTATGGTCACAGGCAGGTAGCACATAGGACAATTGGCTCCTAATCTCACAGACTCTTGTTCCTTTGGATGTCCACTGGCCTTGCCAAAACCAGAAAGCGCCAGAAAGAATGCAGCCTCAACAGTTATGAAACAAACTGGTTTAAAAATCACACTGGTGCCAAAGCGGAAGATTGACTATCTCACTAACCCTCTCTAAAATACACTGAGATAGCAATTAATAAGATACTAATTAACTATGCAAATAACAATACATCCTACACAACATATACAAGCACATATAATAATAATAATCTTCTTTATTAATTCAAACTGACAAGTACACAGTAAGATTACATTGAAACATGACAGTACAATCAAGATCTTAATTAAACACATGGTTTGGCAGCCATGCAAGGCGCCGCCCTAGAGGGGGTTACGGGTAAATACACATATATACGGGTATATATACACATACATAATATTACACATATATACATATATATAATATATATATATATATATATACATACATACATACATGCATGATACACAATAGCACCACTATAGGCTACTTGTCGCTAGGACACAGAGACGAACACTGAACTCCACTCAAACAGAGTAATTGACTACAGCATCTCTGACTCTTAATTCCGGAAAGATGCAATCCATCAGACTAGAAGTTGCTGCATCTGACATGATCAACAGCCATTCATTCATTCATTCATTCTGGAAATTTATATAGCACCTCTTCAAGAGACCTACTCATTCTCACAATCTCTGATCGTAATGACAAAAACCTTAACATTTTACATAACTGGTGCCATCAGCTATGTTACCATACCAGCACAAATGTAACCGCTTGTCAAGGTAACAAGGTCTACCTACATTTAGGTAGAAATCTTGAGGGGAATAGGATCCAGTTGTGCAGACATAGATCTCTCTCTCGTTAAATTTTGGTAAAATGCCTCGTATATGATTTCGACACTGGTAGTCTGGCTGAAAGAAAAGAAAAATTCAGAAAATAAATTTTCTCAAGAAAATGATAAAATATTCTACACTTATACCTAATCAAAACTCTCAAAATTGCCAATTTAAATTTTATACGTCTATTTCTGTGCCATATAAAATTGGAAATAATAGAGAACTGTAAAACAATCTAGAAGTAACATACTACTCATTTGTATATAAAAAATAGAAAAAAAATTACAACTATTTACATCTCTGCAAGAAAAGTACCACAAAAGCACAAGTTAAATATTTTATCTCAAATTTACCTCTTTGGTGTAAATTAAATAGAATTTTACAATCAAAACTAGCTACATAGCCTGAAGTTAAACATGAATCATTTTGAATAATGAATTAGTTTGGATTTCTGTGAAACTTATGCACACAACTATTATGGACCTGTTCTACGCATCACAACCTTAGGAGTTGATTTCCGAAATACCAATTTGCTGACCTCGGCCAAGGAAGGTCAGATTTCATCTTATAAAGCCTTCATTACTTGCACAAATTCTTAAATTCTATGCTGCTAATTTTGTTAGCAAAACTATTAGTACTAACAATAATAATATTTATTAAAACACCTAATAAAAATTAGCTTCAAACCTAATTTTGAAAATCTACTCTAATTCAGTCTTGTTGTCAAGACCTTAAACCTCAAGATCAAGACCAAGACTTTGAACCTCAAGACCAAGACAAAGACTTTGAACTTAAAGACCAAGACTTTGAACCTCAAGACCAAGACCGAGACCAAAAAAATCATAATCATATCCAGATTTCTATTCCTTACTAGAAAATTGTCAAGTCAGACTACTCGTTATTTTAATGAAAACACGAGTCTTTTATTTTATTCAAGCAAAACAACTCTAAATGACTGCAGAGAATTCTGAATTCGTATTTACAAATGTCCTGCATGCGAAATGTTAATCCAAATCCCTGTAGCATTTATAAAAACCAATTCACTCAGAATATTCTGACTAAGACGTGACCTGTGGAGCCTCATAAAAATTCAGCCATGTGAAAAATACGTTCTACCGTGCTGAAGTCGCTGGCACACACAGCAGCTTTTCAAGCACTGGATCTAATCGTGTCTTTTTTTAAATCATCCCATGGTAAACTGGACATCAAAATAATTGTCCAAAACATGTAAAGCCCCATTCACACCATGCAAATACTAAAGCAATTGTATTAGTAATTATTTGATAATTTTTTTATTCTTGGGTCTTGTTAAATGACTGTTCATATTGACAGTCCAGTCTTGGTCTTGCAAAACTAAGACCAAGACTTTACACCTCAAGACCAAGACTTTGAACCTCAAGACCAAGACTTTGAACCTCAAGACCAAGACTTTCAAAAACGAACTCGAGTGCACTCGAGACCACGACCTTGGTCTCGAGGACAACAAGACTGCTCTAATCTAATGACTTCTGTAGCTCATTATCTAAATGTACAAGATATTAATCAGAAGTCACATCAAATGAAACTGTCGGCAGAACTGTAACACGTTGGAGAAGTCCTAATAGGTCAGAGAAACCAGACTGTATGGTGGGTTCACAGGTCCAATTCTTACAATCAATTCTACTTTGTATCAATAATAATACCACTAATAGTACCAGTAGCAGTAGTAGTAATAATAATAAAAAGCACCAAAATAATGGTAATAACGAATAATTTAATATCAATAAAGTAAACATGCAGCCGTACAGACAGACACACTTAAAATATTGCCCATCGCAGAGAATTAAATTGACAGCAGAACTTCTGGAAATAACTAGAAATGCAGTGTTTGTATTTGCTGTCACTTACACGCAATTTTCTTGGGAAGGAATTTCGGCAGGCATCAACAGCGGACGAATAAATTTTACTAAAATTACTAAAATTGGTTATGTTTTCAGATCTTTCAAACTGCAAAAGAAATTAAAACAAATACCATGTAAACCGTTTAGTACAAACTCGTACAAAATCAATGATTTTTATTAAAACACTTCATGATAATGCACGTAAGAGTGGAACAATGCATGAATTAATTAGTAATATCGGTTACTCTAATACAATCACTTGTATTTTTCTGCATTACTCATTATACAAAATAATGTCCATTTCTGAGACACTTAAAATGTGCCCAGAGGGCGCCACTACAGTAAAAATGTCAGACATATGACAAACTCTAACTGTCAGTGAAAGGATTGAGTAATCAAATTCATGCACCGAGACACCAGGACACAAGTGGTTCTGTGGAAAATGACACGGAAAAGTTCCACAGGGAGATCCATGGGGTGAATCCGAGCAGACAGTGAAAAGTGGTTGGTGACAGAATTTAGACAGCAACTAACTGTCTTTGTCTGAACCCTGGACACAGCTGAAGTCGGTTCAATGGTTCAGAAATTCTGGATTACTTTTATGAATTCATAAGATTTTTTGTTCCTGTTCATTGATAAAACTGTAACAAAAGAAATAAAATCTTAATACAGGTTCATTTGGTTCCGGAAACAATGCTGAATACGAAAAGCTTTTTTCAATTCACCTTTCTCAATTTGAAAAAAATTTCTTCCAAAGAGAAGTTGTAATCGTAATCTCCAAACTTCTAAAATGCCACTTGAAGGCCAAGTCCAGGGCACCAACCTATTCACAAGTGCTGAAGGCCATATTTTCAATCTTATCCACTGGAACACTGGATATGATTATGGGTTATCAAGGTTGGGCATAATTCTTAACGTCTATATCGAGCCATAACTTCTCCTTTTTTGAAAGATTGTATAATGGTCTTATTTTAACTGAATGGAGAAACTGCACAGAAGTCCGTTAATAGTCAGAGAACCTGTGGACTCACTTCAGCTGTCTCGGGGCTCCATAACATGTTGGCTTCTTTACTCATTCACTTAGAGCATTTATATACTGACCCTTCAGGATGTTTACTGAAAGGCACTCTCAACCCAACCCAAAGAAAATAAAACAGTTTCTTCAAGTGTTGTGCAAAAGGTGCGTGAACTTGTTACTTAGACTGTTCATTGACACAGAAGTCATTGGTCGTCCGTAATAAGAGTGTTAGGGTAGCACAATCTGCCTTATCACTATGCAACAAAGCATTTAACCAACTGCAGGAGTTGAACTTCAATTAATGAGTCCAATTTATCAGAGTTAACAAGTACATCCCCTATTATATGTATATAGTATTATATACTGCTGTGTCGTGATCTAATGCAAATAACTTCAACAAAAAACAACTTAAGAAAAATACTCTGACCCTATAATTATTTTGCCTCAGGATTAACTGCAAAACCTTAGAATGCAATTGTGTTGCACTGAAGAAAACAGTCTCCAATTCCTGAAGTCCACAGCACTCAGACACAGTTCTTTCATCACCCATAGAATAGATTTCGACAGCTAACGAGTAAAGTTAGAAAAGTTCTACTGCAGTATAACAAACAGCAAGTACAACATAGACTGGTCAGAGAAAAAAGCTCACCGTTGTGTTTATGTTGTCTGCATTAAGTCTGTAAACAAAATCTCTGAAAGGAACATTAAACATAGATGTACAATCTCAGCTCCTCAGGCAAAGCAAACAACTGCACTAAACATACAGTAAGTACAAACAGTAACCAGATTCTACGGTTAAAGCAGAGCACCTCAACAAATTTCAACGTCATCTTACTTACAGCAGCACGGATGCCTATAGTTATGTTACTGCAGACACTAAACTTGACCTTCTGACCCCACAGAGTGCCACACTGCTGTCCCAGCTCATGCTTAGCATGACCTAAAGCAATTAAAACGACTTAGATGGAATTGGAATGCAGGGAATCAATCTAACAGACTGAAAAGTCTAGACACTAGACTGATCAGTTTTAAATCAATGGTTGGAACAGACAATTCATTCTAAACCTCTCCTGGAGAGTTTCACTGAAAGCCAAACCTGTTTCAAACTATCCTGTTCTACACCCAATCCTGAACCATTCTCTGACCACCGGATATCTCTGGCAAGGAATTTCTGGCAAATGCATTGGTTTCCAGTCACCTAAATTACTGTAACTCGCTTCTTACTGGTATCAGTAGGTGACTGTAGGTCAAACATGCTGAAGCTACAGAGAGTTCAGAACTCTTTGGCTGAGCCATAACTAATACATCCAAATACGAACATATAACCCAAGTGCTTATATCTTTGCATTGGCTTCCTGTTCAGCAAAGAATTAGTTTCAAATTGTGGCTCATACTTTATAAAACTCTGAATTCTAGCCAACAAAAATACTTAAAATCAGTTCTTATTCCCCATAATTGTCATTATTTAACAAGGTCATCTTATTATCTTTGTCTATCTTTGTCTAGTCATACCTAAATCAAGAACTGTTCTTGGTGAACGAGCTTTCTCGGTTGCTGAACCTAGGTTACATTTTGGAACTCTCTCCCTATGTCTGTGCCCTCTGCTCAGTTGCTTGTGTCATTTCATTCTCCACTTAAAACTTTCCTCTTTCAGGCTGCCTCTCGGTCTTATAGACTGATCTTCTGCATATTGACCTGGTTATGGCTTGGTTTTGGTGTGCCATCGGTTGATGCCTTGTGCATTAGACACTGGCGCAACAGAAGATACTAATTATAATTACAATTACACCGGACCACTGTTGGCATCACAACTGCTTTTCTCCACAGCACCACACTTCATTAAGCGCCTATTCAACGGTCACTATATAAAATCATGTACATTTACGTTGACATTACTCCATGCTCTCCCCTGGCTGACAAATTCCTCCCTGGATTCGGACCCAATACCAAATCTGAGCCAACAACCTAGCTCTTGTAGACTTGATTCGATATAGTGCTAGTCAGTGGCGTAGCTAGGATATTTTGCGCCCGGGGACGAACTATGAATTTGGCGCCCCCTCCCCCGCACCCCGTTTTACTATTTCACATTTTCCACATAATCGAATGGCAATTTTAATTTTTGTTAATGAAATAAAATATGAAAATACAGACAGTACATGCATGTTTCCCCTTAGTGCTCAATGGGGCGCCAAAATCATACCTAAGAACTGATTTGTAAGTAATGAGGATATAATTGGATATATTTGGGGCGCTAAAATTAAATCTTATGCATTCATTTGTAATAAATAATAGTTAAAACTGCATCAAAATTAAGAGTAAAATTATTTATCTTAACCCTCATTTTGGCGCCCCCTTCCCATGGCACCCGGGGACACATGTCCCCCCCTGTCCCCCCCTAGCTACGCCACTGGTGCTAGTGAATAGGCTGGTCTTCCTGGTGCAGATTTTGTGTGATACTGAGAAATTCTAGAGAATAACATTTGAAAACACTATGGAGCACAAAAATGCTTCAAAGAAACCAATTCAAAGCTGACCTTTTGACAAAGCTGACCTTGTGACAGACAGATTGAAGCTGAGCTACTATGGCACCCAAAAAAATAATTGACTATGTAAATTCTCTAAAGTCCTTCATAACTCATGAAGCACCATCATTTTTAAATATTGGATTCTGACCCCAAAGACTACAAGCAGCATATGAGGTACACTGCATCCACAGTTGCGAACTGACCAGTCTGTGATCAAATCCTGGATGGTACTGCTAGCGTAACTGATTTATATCGACAGCGATATAACATGCTTACAACTGTTATTAGCACTCTCAGTAGGAATGTATTATGGCAAACTGCTAATTCATTTTTCGTCATCGAACTGACCTATAATAAATAAATGTATCTAAAGGGAATTGAATTGGCTGTTGTCCTGACTTCTGCACTGAAATGACCCGAGGCAAAATTGCTTTAGCATTGTAACAACACAACACTGAACCATTTACAACGACCAGGCATTAATTTCAAAATCTGACTCACATTTCTCTCAGTTCCCTGAGAATTATTTCTTAACAGGAATCCAGATTGTCTTACTGATCCCTAATCAATGAATCAATCAAAAGAATCAGATTATCCAGTGACCCATGAATCACCATCTTGTGTCTGACAGGTCTGCCAATCTGGTCGTGCAACACGCTTGGATGCCATCTCCAATCAGTTTCACTTCTTTGTCAATTCGATAATCAAGGACCCAAAGAACTGCATTTGTATTAGCGGTGCTAATTATTAAACCGCTAATTATTTTTGCCTTATTACATCAAAACCAATTGAGTCTCTATCTAATGACAATGCATCAATCAATGGTGATACATGTGACAGTGGGCAGAGGAAGTTGACCCGGTCTCAAAAGAACTCACACTCCTAATTAGTATCTCATCCAATCAGCAATCGTAATTACTAACTAAATGTAACAATGCTTACAAGGCTCCAACGTATATGGAGCTGGCGTTGTGTGGATCAATTCTGAAGTTATGGAAATAAGGTTCAGAGTTGCTGTTGTCGATGAAATATCGCCGCTGATCGACAGTAAAATCTGGATAAAAGAACAAGAATTACAGTGTAAATTAATATGCCACTACACAGCATACAGAACCTTAAAATCACTGCCAACAACAAGCATATCTTGCCTTCATTTCATCACCCACTGATGGTTGGTTATCTTGTTCATTATTGACACAGTGTGGTAATGATCGGAACACTGTTTAGGAGTTAATAATTACGTAAGGTATGAATAAGTTGCCTGCTCCTCTTGGTGTCCAGATACGGGCATGCTGCTGGCAACATGCCATACATCTGTCATATTGTGAAGCAGTGGTTTCAACCTTTTTATAGTGATGGAACCTTTACACAAAGCACTTATTTGCTTAAAGAACCCAGCGTGTTTCAATCGTCCAATTTCTCAAGAAATAAATGTAATTGCAACTTGAAATGTTGAGATAATATTTAGATTTTAGCATTTTAAACTTTGAATATTGATCAGTTATTTGTACCTATGGTGCAGGCTACTGTATTACACTCTGCTCATTGCTATCCTTTTGTGAATTCAGTTGGTGTTTTTATAATTTGAACTGAGGCAGAACCCCTGGCCAAAGCCTCTTGGAACCTAAAGGCTCCCTGGAAGCCTGATTGAAAACCACTGATGCGATAAATACCTACTTTTCAAAAAGGTGAAGAGGGCAGCAATTTAAAAGGACAGAAGGTGACAGTGAGACACAGATAGAGAGACATAAGAAAACAGAGCAAGAATAAAACTCACTTAAGTTCTAAACATCATGATCATAGTGACAAACAAATAGAAACCTCCTTCCCTTATACTCTGACATCCACAAAGGATTCGTTCAGCCATAGACAGATCATTCATTGTAGTAAACATATTATTTTGTTCCAAGAACCTGGAACTAACAGTTAACCTCCCGAGACCATATCAATCTTCCCCAAGTGCACGGCAGCATGGATTACTATTCAACGCACCTTTTCGCCCTGTGCACTTCCATGTGCCAGAAAAGCATTCCAGTGATGCCTTTGCTCAGCTTACAACAATGAAGATGTATTTTTCCTACATTGTTTATTCTAACATAGCACAGAGTTAGTATAGGCCTAGCATCTGAGAACGAAGAAAATTTAAAAAGTTCAGGCTTCGCTCGTGCCATCAAAACTTTGTCCTGGTATTGCTTCAGGACTATTCGGTGTCCAAGGAGACAAGAACCACCTTTCCATTAAGTTTCCCTTGCAATTGCCGATAGCTCTATCAGTTAAGGCATTAAACCAAACAACAAAATCTTAGGTTGACTTCGCCTTTGGCCATCTAAGACTAGCAAAACAAGTACACTGTACAAGCTGAAGCTACGGCAGTAAAGTGGAATATTGCAATAGTTCAATCTGCATTTGATCCAAGTAACTTGGATTTCAGCTATTTTCAGGCCAAAGAATCATGAATCACGTTATGCTCTGGCAACTTAGAGATCATTCTTTGCATTACACCTCGGTCCCAAGGCAAACATCCAGATTTAATACCTCTGATTCAAAGATAACATCTCAAATAGTTTATAGACTTGTTTGCACTTTGTTTGGTTTGGGAGGGACCCACACTCTGGACTTTGACCAATCTGTTATTGGTTTAATTTTTTCAGTTGATTGATTTATATCATGTCCGCCTATAACAGTCAGAAGATATTCATTTACCTAAGTCTCAGTTAACACAGGCCTATAAAAATCCTTCTCAATTCAACAGAGAAACACAAACACCGAAGCCACATATCCCACACATAATAAAAACTATTGGCTTATAAAAATAGCCCAATAATAAAGACATTATCAATCTCTTAAAGTCTAAACACCACACAGTAAACAGATCCAAAATGTGAAACCACTGAATTAACCATTAATCTCAGCAGTTTACATTAATAGTTAAAAAGATTAAAACAAATGCGGTACACCAAGTACATCATCACTAATACCAGCATTCCACGCCTAATGGAGTCTAACCCATTAAGTCTGAACCAGAGGGTTGATAAAGATCCAAGTCTTTGGTACAATGGGCCCAGCTAACCAAGTAAAGAACTCCATTAGCTGGGAGTCCCTATACAGGAGGCAAGTTTCAGCACCACTCCAATCAATGGAGATCTAAATACTAGAATTAATTAATTTAGATCTCTGTAGCACATGGAAATACTTTCATGTAAATCTCTTACCATACAGGACCATAAAGCTGTTAATGCAGGGCAGACGTTAGCAAAGCTCCAGCTCAATGATAAACAATTGGCCTCGCAAATCCCACAACATCTATTTGGTAAATGGTCATCGTGACATCGTTAATGAATGAATGAATGAATGAATGAATGAATGAATGAATGAATGAATGAATGAATGAATACGATAACGTTAATGAAATCATGACCACAACGATGACTAGTGAAGAGATCCAGGAACAGAGCACTTACTACAACACACTACTAACAATTCACTTCCAACTTTATCACTGCCATCTTCAATGTTATTATGCCATTTTCATCAACTTCATCATCTTGAACACCCTTACAAAGACATCATTATAACTATTAAATCCTACATCTGCTGAGTACATTCACTAAAAACGACATATGTACAACTGTTTTCAAGACAGACTGATCTGATACCTAGAATTCAGACCTGAAAATAACATCATGATAGCCACTTTTATCAGTATATGAGATGGAAATTCTCATTTCTCATCACACGTTAATGTCATTTTAATTCTAAATACAACATCTTCCACATAGAACATCTGATTGGAATAGAATTGGCAAAATACTCCTTCTGGGGAGAACTCCTCCGCTGATGCCCCCATCAGCTACGACCCATGAAAGCTACTGCCCAAAATTGTCTAAGTTTGTCGATCTTTACCTCAACATAATTTTCTTTTGTTCAGACTATTCATGGGATTGCAACAGCATTCAGATCAAATACATGTAGCCTGATCAGAGGTGTGTGTGTCTAAGGTAATCATTACATAGATGGGAATGGTCAAGATCTACCAACATCTACAACACATCTGGAGAAGATCAATGAAGCAAATATTCACTTCTTTTGATTTAAATACGACTGTCAAAACTTGTGACTGATACAAATAAATTTTTATCACATGGCTAAGTCATCCAGATTTGCACCAATTAAATCCCAAAAAGACAAAGATTCATTATTAACCTGTGTATTTTATGTATTGATTTCAACAGTCGTAAATGGTTTGGATCTTAACGGCAAGGAAAATCATGAAATTTGTCAGCAGGCGAAGGATGGGGAAATGGCTGAAAATAACTTCATATTACATTACATTACTTTTGTAATTCTCACATAAATTCATTAGAACATTACGCTTGATTTTCAGTCTGCCAGAAAGGTAGATTTTATCTATTGCAGAAAACAAAACAAAAATGAAACTAAAGGCTTTGAACAGTGAATGTGGAATGTGATGATAAAATTCCTGTGCATAATTCCAGCCATGGATCTCTGTCAGGGTTAAAAGTTACACCCAAAAGTCTCCCCAATAAAATAGAGGAATAAAACGAAACACGATCCTGCAGAGTTTGTCATGGTTCAGCCATGGTTCAGCCATGGTTCAGCCCAGTGATTGCCATTTCAACCCCTTCAACTGCTGAAGAAAGCCTTTCACATAGAAAGGATGCCAATGATAACGGACACTCATCAACAGATTCCACAGATGCCAGATCATTTTTTTTGGGGTGGAGTAGAAGGTAAAGAATTTTGGAGACTGACAGATCGCTTCTGTCATCGTTCACACCTTGTCACCTTGTGCTGTCGATTCGTTGAATCCTAGCGACTGTCATGGTCAACCTTCTCCATGTGCTCCGATTTCTCGTTGCCTCTCTCAGCTCCGAGATGTTCATCTTCAATGCCTCCTGTATCTCGTCCATCCATCTCTCCTCCTTGGTCGTCCTCTCCTCCTTCTGCCCTCCCCACACGCCAACATCATCTCCTTTTCCAGCCCATCTGCACGCATCACGTGTCCAAAGTATGACATCTTCTGCCTGGACGCTCTCTGCCCCAACGTCAAACTCCCTCTCCAGTGTCCTATTTCTTCCAGGATATCCTCGTTAGTTCTCTTCTCAGTCCAAGAAACCCTCAACATTTTCCTCCAGATCCACATTTCACATGCCTCAATTTTCTTCTCCAATGCCTTGGTTTTTGTCCATGTTTCGCATCCGTAAAGCACCACTGGTAAGATCATTGCTTTAACAATTCTTGTCTTCGTTCCCAAACTCACTGATTTGTCCTTCCATATTTTTTCCAGTCCCTGCGTTGCCGTCTTCCCCAATGTAATTCTCCGTCGTATTTCTCGTTCGCATCCACCTTCACTCTCCATCATGGCCCCCAAGAAACAGAAGCTTGATACCACCTCTATCTCCTCTCCATCTACCTCAAAATAACTCCATTTCTCAGTGGTCATTATCTTCGTCTTTTTTATATTAAAGTACATTCCTGCTTTCTCGCTAGCACATTTTAGCCTTCTGATGTTATCCTTCAGTTTCTCCTTTTTTTCCGCCAGCAGTGTTGTGTCGTCCGCATACCTTAAATTGTTCACTATCCTTCTAGCCCTCCCCACACGCCAACATCATCTCCTTTTCCAGCCCATCTGCACGCATCACGTGTCCAAAGTATGACATCTTCTGCCTGGACGCTCTCTGCCCCAACGTCAAACTCCCTCTCCAGTGTCCTATTTCTTCCAGGATATCCTCGTTAGTTCTCTTCTCAAAAAGGCCACATCGTTCACCAACTGACAAATATAAGGATCCAACAGTATTCTACCAACATTCTATGCCCTTAATTTCTCATACGAGCAGACACTAGCATATCTAGAATTCTCTTTCCAGGGTAAGTATGTCAAGGCACGTTTAGTTTGTCTCCTGTTCACATTGCACCTCCTGGCATGCGCACACACACACACCAATGCATGCAACTCTTCTTAGGTACAGAAACAACATTCAGAAAAGCCTACGTGTAGAAAAATCTCGTCTAGCTACCGCAAAAAGGCCACAACAATGTCTGGCTGTAATTTTGGCCTAAAAAGAGGGGGTACCAATTTCTTCTCCACTTTCGCTTTTCGCATGGAGACCATTTCTGGGAAGGCACATTAATAAAATATTGATTGGCATTGCTTAAAAAGCGGGGTATGGTACCCCCATCCAAAAAGTGGGGGGTATGGGTATTCATACCCCCAAATTATGCCTATGAAAATGCCAAACATCACACAGTAACTTAATCAGTTTTCTAACCATATTAATACTAACTACTTGTGTACAGCACTTTTAAGACTGTCACTAATAATCAATTTCTAAATAAAAATGTACAAAATGCTCTACTTGCTCAGTTGCTTTTAATATTAGCATGAACACAGATAATTTATTTGTTGATATTTGTTGATATTTGTTGATTTATAAAAATTCCTTAGTGGAGATGTCTAATTTAATCACTTTACTGTATTTGAAATACGAACATTTAAACACAGTGTCCATAGCATAAGTTACATAATCGGGACACATTCATCAGAGTAAAGGAGTAGAACCTACAACAGCCGAGCCTATCAATCAGGACTTCTCAAAACACTACTGCGTAATGTTCTCTCTAAGCAGCTGCATGGCCGCTCAGCAGTTTTTTGTCTCTGCACATAGCAAAAAACAAACAGCCAGAAACAACATACATTCATCCACAAATCTCTCCCCTCTGCAAGTTAAGAAACCGCATAGTGTCTTACAAAAGAAGGCAAGGTCCTTTGTAAACCAGTCCGCAGTGGAATAGGTGAGTTGAATCGCATGATTTGCACTGGGTTGCCAGTAAAAATTGCGAGTACCAGTTTTTGCAAAAACTGGACCAAACAGCAACTGCATATGAAAAGATCACAGACTAAATGGCCAGTTTTAATAACACATGATTTATAGAACTCATAAGCCATAGCCATATGTCTGTGGGCAACAGGTAAGATTTATCACCTGTCTTGCAAGGCAACACAATTCTATCGGTATATTGTACTACTACTGTTGCAAATCCAGCCAGCCCCAGAGGAAAGAAAATTGCTCACTGCAGCTTAGCTCATTAGGACTTTGATAATATTTAATCTGTGAGTAGGCTTGCTTTCACAGGCTCCTACTGCATAGAATTGTTTACAAGATAAAACAACCTTCCTAAAATCTTAACATGATTTATTCGTTTCCCATGTATGCCTCAAGTGCTCATATTTACTGCACAACACAATGTTTTAAGTGTTCAGTGCCACCCAATCATCTTCATGTTTTTAGCTTCATCACTACTATGATAACACTCTTATAGAAATGTGTTTCCCTGTGAATAGAATCAGATGTACAGAATTTAACAAAGTTGCCAAGAGAAGCAGCTTGTAAAGGGTAACTATCAGCAGTCACGGTGCTACTTTTAATTACATTACATTACATTACAGAGCAATAAATTACACTCAGTGGAATCTGCTATGCACCTTAGAAATGGCTTGCTATTATCTAGTGCGCAGTATTAATAATCCATCACTGCTTGATCAGATCTACTGTCAATGTCAATGATCCTCTGATCTAATCTTAAAAACTCATGTAGCAAGGCATCAGTCAGTAGAACTTCTAAATAAATCAGCCGATACCAAAATTCTCCAAACTACATCCAAGATTCCCAATAAGAGATACAAATTTTCATAGGACTGAATGAATGGCAAATGCCAAAGATCGAATCTAAGCACAATCGAACATAGAGAGCAAATTACATTAGGATTCTTTCAAAATTTAGACCTTTGCACCAGAAATTCATCACAGCTATTTCCGAACTGTTTGAGAGACACTTGGCCACAATCTTAGTGGTATTGATGAACGCTAGGAGGCCACACAGTACAACTGCAACATCCCCAGGAGGCTACTTTGGGTTCTATATCATTTACACCAAGTACCATTCAATTGCTGAATTTCTTCAGTATCTGAGAGAATAAAGTTGAGGAAACCAATTGATGCAACCCAATATAAAACCATGATGGCTTTCTGATTGCTCTTAGCAAAGGCATTGTCATAAGAGGGACCAAAAGCGTGAAGAATGGAGTTGCCTCAACCTCACCCCAATTTGATCCTAAAGGTACAATTTTCAGTGTGTAGCTTTTTGCAAGGCTTTATAAGAGTCTGGGAGGTCTGCCTGGGAGGAAATTGGAAAAGTTGAGGCATTGTAAGCCTATTTGCTGAAGACAGCATCAAGAAAAATTTGCAGAACATAATTATTGGAGGGAAGATACCATGAAACCACTACAAGCCAAATAAGTAAAAAACCAGTCAACAGAAATTTCAGAGACTTACCTGAAAAGTCTAAGTGTCTACGATGCAAATACCCTGGGTCCTTCAAAACCACTGGATCCACCAACATCCACTCAAAACTATAAATATGCACCTGGCTTTTGCTTTTGGGCAGAACCTTTCCGTGAAGTGCACATAAAACACCCCCAACAGTACCAAAGCTACACTAAGACACCCTCCACTCAGTCCTGACCATCTCCAGGAACAAATCCTCCATACAGCAATAGATGAAAGTTATTAAAAGCGCCTTACATAACAATCTATCCATAAATCGTCTGTCATTTTCTAAGGCACACTCCAACTGATCTATCTGTCATGTGACTCTGATTTTCCAAACATGACCTACTACTATCTCCAACACCAACACAGAGCAACCTCTCTCTTGTTTACGCACTAAATGGATGGATGAGTGCTGAACAAAACCATGAAAACCAACAGTCCGAGCTGCAGTCACTGACTAATCTATCCCCTAACTCCTGTCCCACCTTAACGATAGAAACCACCAAAACATGGCTGTTTTCTTTCACCTGAAACTAAACATCACTCAGAAAATCCATCAGGCAGTGCCAAGAACAATTCAGGTCTTTCCGGGTCAAAAGGGCAAACACCAAAACCCTTCAGTGCCCAATTAGGCTTACCAGTGTCAATTGATCTCCAAGAATGGATGACCAGATGAACCAAAAAAAGCCATCCTACTGGAAATTCGGATCTAAAGACCCAGTGTGGCCGTCGCGGTCAATGTTTAGCCAACATCTGTCCGCCATTTATTACACCAGTTTGACATCTGTATTCAGACCGGACTCTGATTAGCAGCATTTGTATGCAATAGGAAACACACCAGAAAGGGACGACTAATAATGCTTTAGAAAGGTAATAACCCACATCCAATTTCCTCAAAATGAGAAACCTAGCAATTGGTGGCCCTTTATATGGCAGCCAACACCAGCAACCACCACAAAGTCTACTTATCAGCATGCCAAGCAGACACCAACGCTGGTTCAAATCCCATCACTCACACTCCCATTCACAACTGACAAGGTAGTCAGTCCTGTAAGTTGTAGGTCAGTAGATCAAGGAGTACAAACAGTTGCCATACCTTGCAAAATCTAATCACAAGCAATCCAAAAACTTTCATCACGATGATGACCAGGACAAGAAGCACTTAAAAGGCACCGCATTAAGTGTCCTCTTGATACAGACATGCATGCACTGACTAATAGTTGATTCCAAGTAAAACCAGATATAACTAAACTTCTAAATCCAGGATTATCAGCAGAGTGCCTTTCATCAGTGGATGGTATGGTGTAAAGATATCTTAAAATGTGCCCCCTTTATGAAAACATCTGTTTATTAACAACTATGCTGACAAAGAGAGTCAGAGAAGAACAAAGGGTGGGCATTTATGCTTCAGCACTTCTTATATATGCCCATTCATGTCTAATTTATCACACACATGCTCGCACACATATACAGTCACACACAGTCACACACAGTCACACACAGTCACACACAGTCACACACACACACACACACACACACACACACACACACACACACACACACACACACACACACACTTAATCAAAACTATTCTGAACATGGTTGATGACAACTGTCAACTCTGGTTGAAACTCTTGTTGGGCTATACATGTGTGTGTGAGAGCACACCAGTGGTGACTTTTCCAGTTATCTGAGCATCGTTTTGCTCACCCTACACTGATGACACAAAGCTTTCACAGCATACAGATGTCACTTTTCACCTGGCATCCTTCTCTGTCTGTGGTCTAGTATGTCCACCTCCCTCCTAACATCCTTGGGGACTTGAGCAACTGGATGATGTCAAATCGTCTGAAGCTGAACACAGACAAGAATCAGTTTATGTGTTCCAGTATGTGGTGGTGCCTCTGACCTACGTGAACTCTGCTGATACATATAGAAACATGGGCCATTTTCTGGCAAAGTGCGAAGAACTAAGTGTTCTGACCGGTGTCCCCACAACACCCTGAAAAGTGTTAATTATATCAATAATTTCTAAGGTGCCGTAACACAGCCAAGCCATTACAAGGGTGCCGTTTTGAATGCCGCTGCATGCATGGATAATCACCCGTAAGCAGATGTGCAACCACATCACTGAAACTAGGCATGAAGAACTCCATTGGATTCACAGTATTAATACAAGATGGGTTGCTCACAATGCCTTCACCGTTTGGCCTCAGACTACCTCATAGGGTCATGCATTCAAATTTCCTCACACCACATCTTGCAGGTGAATGTTATAATACCCAAGACCGCGATCATCCACTGCAGCTGACAAAGCAGGTTAAGTCTTTTGTACGAGACCATTCAAACAGCACCAGCCAGAAAATTTCGGTTCCGTTGACAAACAACATCTAAGATAACTGCAAACACTGAGTTAACAGAATCCAGGAGAGCAGACAACAGAGCAGATTAGTGATAGGCCTCTATATTTATATGCTAAAATATACACATTATATATTTATATGTATACACAAGTTATATATAGACATATACATATATATATCATAGATATTTATGTATTGCACATATATTGTATATATTTATATGCTATAAGCTATATGCTGTACACCTGGTAGAACTTTGCAAGTGGTACAAATGGAGCAATTGTGTTTCTAAATCCAACAGTGGAAACAGATGACTGGCTGAGTTTCTTCCAAATCCTCTGGTTTACCAGAGAATCCGGTAATCCACCAGATTCCAGCCACTGATCGTCTGTTCCCAAGGGAACTCTTATCTTTCAGCTCCAAAAGATTCTTGATAATATCAAGGCATCTATCTGACCTTCGAACTAACCCCTATAACAAGATCAAGAGTCTAGCAGTTTCAGCTGGAACCTGCCAGTCTGGTTGCATCATTTTACTTAGAAGGTTTTCAGCACCAGTTTCATATGCACGCTGTGATTCCAAAACCTTGAAAATTATACAGAAAATGACTCATCTTAAAAGAAATTCAAATTCAAATGTCAAAATCTTACTGGGTATCTGCAGCCTGTTAAAATACATAATCGGAATTTTTCCATTAGTAAAATCTCTGATTTAGGCAGTCTGGTCTTTTCCCTCTTCTAAGGGAGTCAGATGGCACTATCAGGTGTAACACAACAAATAAATAAGCCAATAAAAAGCTGCAGAGAGAGTAACGAGCTAGCCAGAACAGTACTAAATTTAAGCCCCATACGGATCAAATGCACAACTGAATGTTCAAATATCAAAGCAGAAGAATGATGGTTGAAAATGGAATCCAGATGGGTAGCAGACAACTTGAGTAGGAGGAGTCATAGGCATGTTGAAAAAACTAATCTAAGCCAATTTAAAACTTTAAAACTTCTATAGAGCCACTACTACAAATAACATCAATCAGTGGCTGCTTCCAAGTAAAAAAACTGCATTCCATTATAATCACAATCCTATAGACCGTCAAGTGCCAAGAAGCAACAGAGATTGAAACAGAAGTAAAATCAGACAAAGAAAAAGTTGCAAGACACTAGAACTTAAGTAAAGCTCATGGAATCAAAAGATAGTTTCTGAATCTTTCGATAAGCTCCAGAAACAATCTTTTCATAATCGTAATCATAATCTCCACATTTCTAAGGCATCACTTGAAAGCTAAGCACAGGGCACCAGCTTATCCATGAGTGCTGTCTGTAAATAGATCTATCATCGTCATCATCGTCGTCATCATCGTCATCATCATCATCATCATCATCATCATCATCATCATCATCATCATCATCATCATCATCATCATCATCATTTAGAAGTAAACAAGTATGTACTTGTAATAGCCTTGTAATAGTAATGGTTTTCCTCGAAGTGTTAATTTTTGCCAGCAGCAGCCAAGAGCCTACTTCTGAGCAGACATATTTACGAGGTGCTATATAATTTCTCTCTTCAATTCCCATCCCATGAGAACACACTGTAGAAACTGCTAATAGTTCTTCAGTCCAAGAGTCTTGGTCGAAGCTCATTGCTCAGAATGAACCAGACAGCAAATTCATGTTCTCTATCAACTGAGAAAGAGTGGCAAAATAAAAAAAAACACAGCATCACCGCGATGTACTCCTATTAAAGTAAACCCCTATGGGATTCGATTAAAAACAATCTAAGAGAGTTTATAAACACTTCATTTCCAACTGCGTCACACAGATTCGGGGGGGGGTTGTCATTAGTTCTTACTCAGATCATTTTCTACTTACTATTTAACTAATATGCAGCACTATTACAGAAGATGTTGAACCAAAATAAAAAATTGTATTGTATTTAAACATTTATAAAGCGCCTCTAGTAGGGTAACCATTCAGAGGCGCTCCCAGTGCGCAAGGCCAAGAGAAAAGAAATAAGTCTTGAGGAAAGCAAAAGAAGACGAGGGGTTAACTATTAAAATGATCCATATGTTGCACACAACTTATTCACTGTTCCAATTTTCAATCAATGGCGGTGGCCAGTGGCAAAAACATGAATTCCAACAATCACCAAAGCATTTAGGTTAGAACTTTAACATTAATTTGGACAACATAAGTACTCAACAGCAGCTACGAAACACAATTACATAGTGATACATTTACCGATGATGTAATAATAGGAACAACTTTTAATGAGAAAGAAAGTCATCTGATCACCTCATTATGACTAATTTGCAAAATTGTCTAGGGCTCACATGATATCATCAGAAATACCGTATACTAAAAGGTCAGGCCATAAGCTACACGTACATTCAGAACTGTTTGCATTAGACACTATGTCCTATGTCATTTTATATATTTTTCTATAACTATAAAGTTACAATATTTTATAAATTTTTCTCACAATTTTCACAAGTACCCGGGTAAGCAAATTAGCAAAAAATTATTATGTAAGTATTGCAGAACTGTATGAAGCAAAAGTCCATTGCACAGTCTAGCTATGAGATAAAAACCTGTCTGGCATATAGTAACATCGTTGGTAACCTGAAACCAACCCCCACAATTATGATAACTGTATTCCAACTGCAACAGCAGCTCAATTACAAATCCTTAGTAAAAGTTACATTTATGAGAGATCAGGATAGTCTGGTTAAACTCAGTCCTCAGAGAGATAAAAATTACAGTGCAGACAGATAGATAGCCAGACAACAAGAAAGACTGAGACACAGAGAGAGAGGGCACGACACTGACAAAGTGACTGATGAATGAAGAAAACATGCAGAGGGTCTATAGGAATGAGAGACGGACCACGCCATGAAGGGTAACACAGACATATCTGCAGGTAGACAGACTGACAGTCAGAGTGACAGACAGACACATGGGGCAAAACAACACTGCCCATTTCAAATATGTCTTTCCAACATGTAATCTAAAGTGACAGCCAGAATCAATGGCATCCTGGACATTTTCACCAAAACATGAAAGGTCATCAACATATCTAGAGTAAAATCTGAGAACTGCTTTAGGGTGTGTTTTTGGCATTACATGACTCTTCTTCTCACCCTTAAGTCTTCTCACCCTTAACATACAACTGTGAGCATGCCCCTTCAGGATAGAGTCCAAAGGGTTAAGCAAAGAAACCAAGGCTATAATTACCATTTCCCTTATGAATGTGCAACTGGTAGTGCTCTTTTTTACATTTCACTTTCAAGTTCTCTATCTTAATCCAATATCTTAATCTAATAACGTTGGTCAAAGCTCCACTGTTTAGCCTATCTGTCACTCGTGACTTCGCTGTTGAGCAACAAACACCAGACTTAAAAATTCCAACAAGTGCTGCCTTCAGTCTGTTTTACTTCTGTTGATTTGTAAAGACACAACTATAGACAACAAAAACAACAGTTGTCAGTGAATTCTGAATGGATCATGCAGACTTTGTTTGCTGACCTAGTTTAAGATTTAAATCTGTCATTCTTCAGCTGGCAGCCTTAGACGTCCACAGCCTTTTTGGTCAGTAGGGTCATGGGCTCCTATATATACAGAGGTCCGTGGTAGGGTCCAGCCAATTTTGTTTTCAGGGCCCAATTGGGCCGTGAACTATGCCATGTCCCTTCTATGTATCTCCAAACCCCACAGCACAGCCACATGAAACAAGTAGTCCATTCACCCCAAATCCGCCATAAACACCAGCATATCCAACCACACTGGCTCATAAATCAATTTTCAGCCTTATTAATTTCCCAGCAGGGACTGCATTGTGCAACAGTCGGACCACAGCTGACAGCCAAAGCATTGTTTCCTAATGCAATCATTCAGTGTTTTTGGTCATAGATGAGGTTTGACTAATTCCCACTAATTGAATACAGCCAGGCGTCAGATGGAAACACAGCTACTGAGCCAGGAATCAGAAGAGAAAACGAAGAAAGGACGAGAGAATAGGATACAGGGGATGGTGTGGTGGGCTAGAAACAATGTCAACCAAGCACGACAAGAGAGATACAGTCCTGAGTGGGACATCAATGTTCACGGACACACTCAACCGTACTAGTTGTATTTCATTCGGATGATCCGAGAAGAATATCAGAAACTATGTATCCCGTGATACAGTGGCATTTTTTGCAATAGTTGCAACAGAAAACAGTGAAGTGGTCAAAAATGACACTGAGTCTCTTGGGTAGACAAGAAAAGACTGCAATAGATCCCATTCCCCCACCTGTCTGTATTCTGAGCTATTGTCAGTATCACTGCTGCTGCTGACACAGAGTAATTTGTTGCTACCTGTAGTATACTACCTCAAGAGGTGTTAATTTAGGATAAATCAATGGCACTTTAGACCCACAAGTCCATCCTGTCTTGCTGCTGGCCAATAATATATGAGACGCTATTTCATCTCAAAAGCATGTAGTACTGCAACTAGGATCTGTCCAGGGTCAATACATTAACCACTGACTCTACGATTGAGTCCTCACATAAATATCAAATCCCAGATAATCTCCTGATGGCTGAGGAGTGGGAATTCAGGCAATCGCCGAGACTAACGTCATTGCTTAACCTGCAAATCATGAAATAGAATCCAACAGGCAGCAAGTACCAACAACACTCTAAAAATACTCTTCTCGGTACCTCTCTTTGCATTGCTGCCTGTCCATATCCTCTGTGCCTATCTGTCTATCTGTCTGTCTGTCCGTCTGTCCATCCATCTGTCAGTCTGTCTCTCCTTCTTCTCAGCCACTGATAACAAAGAAACCATAACTGAAGGAGCAAATGACAAGAGCCTCAGTTAGATAAGTTGCAAAAGCAAGCAGTGGTGTAAAGGCACCTGACCTCTGACCCCGTGTGCAGCCAATAATAGCTGTGTAAAGGCCGATGGGCACAGAATGAACTGAAGGGAGGCCAGAAACCATAGGGCTGAGCAAAAGAGATTAGAGGCTAATCCCTTCCTAGTACTCGAGATAAGCATGACTGGATTCTACAGAGAGCCTTATAGCAACTTAGACCTTAAAACCAAATAAAATCTGTATTCCAGGAAAGAAAAACAAGGGACTAAAAATGTCTATTTTCCACTGAAGCGCAGTTGGTCGCTTGTTCTTCGTAGATCTAACTAACCATCCACCAAAAATCACAGATCTCAATAAATAAATTAAATACAGACGCTACAGCTACAGCAGCAGCAGCAGCAGCAGAAGCAGCAGCAGCAGCAACAGCAGCAACAGCAGCCAATGGATCCAAGGCAGCAGTCTCTAAGGAATTAGAGCAGAACAAGAAACTGATGGTCTCCTGACTCTCCTCCCTGAAGGTGTTCAGTAAAACATAATCCTAATTCCAGGGCACTGCATATTAAACTCTGGATACATTTCAGAATACAGGTCCAATATTAAAGTCACTTGTAAAACTCACATGATTTCAATCAAAAGTTTGTTAAATGCCCCAAAATCAAATTTAAAAAAACTCAATGTAGACTTCTGGCAACATTTGGTAACACATAGTCAATAACTTATAAATTCATGCATACATTTTTTAAATAGACAAATGTAGGGACTAATACTAACTGCAACTATAATTCGGTTTGTTATAACCATGAAAATTAAGAAACTAATGTAGTCATTGATTTATTGGGGTTAGACTCCTAACAATGACAGACTGGCAAGCAGTCTAACATTTGCCCAGACCTCTGTCATCATTTTCCCCATGAATTCTGCCCCAACAATGAACGCAACAGCTAAATATTCAAACACGCAATTAAACAGCATACAGATTTTTCATGAGAGCCTCCAGGAAAGAGTGCAGAATAGTATAAATGGTTCATAATTGAAGTTTGGAGTTCCAGTTGACTGAAGAGGATAAACAACACCAGGAAATGTTTGTCTCTGATTGTACAAATGCAATTATTCACTTCATTCATGCGTTAGATTCACAATACTGCATAACACTTGGTGCTCATCATAGACTTAAATAACAACAACATAAATACTAATGATGATGATGATGATGATGATGATGATGATGATGATGATGATGATGATGATGATGATGATGATGATGATGATGATGATGATGATGACGACAATGATGATGATAATAATGATTATGATGATAGAGCCAAGATGATGATACAGCCAAGATACTGCTGGCTGTTTGGTGAAATGAGTTTGCCACTGGCCATTGTTAAATCACAATTCTGAAACAATAAAGCGTCTTTCTAGGCTATAATTTCCTAAGGTAACTACAAAGCACAGGCATCCATATACAGGAGGCCTGACATCACATTATCCAGGACAACAATGAACTTTGAATATGATAATAATTGATGAACTTAATACAGTGATCAAAAGCAATAAACATTTCAAAGGTCACTCTGGTTCCATTCTTTTATGTATCTGTCTGTCTGTCTGTCTGTCTGTCTGTCTGTCTGTCTGTCTGTCTGTCTGTCTGTCTGTCTGTCTGTCTGTCTGTCTGTCTGTCTGTCTGTCTGTCTGTCCTTCAGTCCATACTTTCATAGGTCCAGGTTCTATGGTTCCTCTGTCTATCTGTGGTCTCCACCCACATATCATATATTCAACAAGGGTTCAAACATTTTAGCATTCCTCTACTGATAAATGTCTCTGAAGGCAGTTGTATTCTGTGACACAAGCACCAAAGAAAACAAACTAATGGAAGTACCACTTTCCTGAGGACAGGATGCACTGGCTACAGACACCATAAACCATATACTGATGGTATTTGAAGACCTCTCACACATTCTCTTCCTGCCACAACTGTCAAGTGCTTTGCACATATAAAAAAAATAAGGACATCCTGTGAAATTACACAGCACTGGTTCACCATAAGCTTTATGTTCCTGAACACTGAAGTTCAGTTCATCTTTTGCTGACCCTTGTAGTTGGGTGTCACTTAAAGCAGCCAAACGGGGGGGGGCAGCCCCTGATTCTGCCCCTATCCTGTAGAAGAGTCCTCCCCATGCAGCAGTTCGCCTAGCACAGTCTAATGACTTCCAGCTTAAGAACATCAACTGACATCATGGTATTCTCCATCTTCACCGCACTTACAGACACTTCACAAAACGACATTCAGCTTTTTCTATAGTTCCTGGCAGCACAACACCAATACTAGATTCATGCATTAGGATGTATTTAGGCTTATATTTAAGTACATATGAACATATAAATTCTATACACACAACATATATATATTATGTGTAATTGTGTATATATATATTATGTATATATATATATATAAGTATATATACAGAAGTGTATGTGCCTACACTGTGCATCCTGAATGCAATCCTCTAAATAACTCAAGAAAACGTTGACTGCTTACCACTACATTATTTTTTAATCAAAGGGATAACCTGAAAGTAGCATGGATTCCCACAGGAAACTGCCTATTGGCAGGCAATACAACTGCTGTAAGACTCGTTGGTATCAAGCCAATAATAATCACAATAATAATGCAAGAAGGACGGTGGCTAGTTGGCCTATTTATAGTACTCTCTAAAACAGTTTCAACTATAGACATGCACATTATATTTGAATGTAGAGCTGTAGAACTGCAGACATAAAAACTGCTGCTGATCAGAAATGCAAAATCACGACATGTTTGCCATATTAAGTGTTACTGTCTGTGCATTGGTCAGCTGCATTGGCTGTCAATTTTCAGGGTTGATTTGATTGATGGTTGCTGGCTGCAACTATGCCAAAGGTAAAGTGCTGTGTTCTCACAAAACCCTCATGAGTCAGACAGAGTCTGTGGTTGGAGGAGGACTGGTCATGCTGCTGGATGATGAAACGAGCTTTGTATCAGTCAGTTATATAATGGTACTGCACGCGGTCTTTTAGAATTAATGTACTCGTGAATATGTAGAATACATTCATTAATATGTAAACTGCAATCATGGATAGGCAAACTAGAGTCAACAAACCATTTGTGCCAGATATTTAATGCATGATAACAACACATAATGTGTCAGGCAAGCTAAGCTAACAATAACTTCTTTCACCGATATTTCTTAAATCATGTGTTGCTCTCAAGTTAAAGAATAAATGGACTAAAGTGCTAAGAGACAGCCACCAGCGCTAATAAATTTAGCCAATTAGCGCCTGTGAATAAGCTGGTCTCCATAACGCAACTCCCATTTGCATTTATAATCCAACAACAGGACAAAACGTTGGGCTATGAACTGTCCAATAATCAAGTTACGCATTCACTTTGTCTTGTATCCAAACACTTTTGATGAAGCGTAACTGCCTAGCCACTTGTGCTCCATGCTACCTTAGAGAGCTCTGTATTTCAGTGTCTTCTATGCCTGTCTAAGATCTCTTCATTGTAATGTAAATGTAAATATCTTCAAAATTTCTCAGTGCCAAATAAAAGCCATGTCAGGGAGACCAGCTTATTAATCGGCACTATCAAAGTATATATCAAATCACGTTCGCAATAGCCAGGTTGTTTTGTCTGTTCTGGTGCCAGGTCAGAGTCAGGGTAGGTCAAGAAAAGGAGACAGCGTTAATTATTAATTAATTAGAATACATAATTTTTAATTAGAAGAAATACATGACTTAATTAATTAATTAGCAGATTATGGTGCTACAGCGGTAATCAGCAATGACAATGGTTGTGTAGTGGCAGTGGTTGTGTTGTGTTGTGGCGCAGGAATAGAATCAGGATACTAATGCTTCAAGAGTTCGGTTTTCAGTCGTGAGTGGAAGGCAGCGGAGGAGTGCAAGTGGAGGTCCATGCTGCTGCTGCAGTCCAAAGGAATGTACCAAGCAACAACACAGCTTTAAAGATATGTGTTGCCTAATGCAGTGTCGCTCCTGAGAAAGATTATTATTACCTTAGCTTGCCTCACACAAATTAATTCCAGAAGTCATTTAGATTCAGTGACTAATAACATTGATATAAAATTAAAGTACATTTTTGACATTCTGCAACACAGTGTAATCTGATTGCTCACTTCCCTCTCCCCACTCCCATCACGTACTGCCACCACAATAAAACATGGAGCTTTGCTGTGGTGGGCCCCTCTTTCTGGAACAGAATGGTTACATAAATTAATTCCTGCCGTCATTTAGATTTAGTGACTAATAACATTGATCTAAAATTAAAGCACATTTCTGACATATTAGAAAAAGAGTGCCATACCTGAGATTTCTGGGACTACAGACGTTAAACCATTTGCAGGTTGAACAAAGCAAAGCAACTGACAACCAAACAACGTCATTAGATAAAACGTCATATATCCAATCATTTTCGCTGAACAAAAATTGAATCTGCGACCACGTCCAGATAATTTTCCATGTGGCACAGTCGTCTTTCCATGGAAGAAAAATGATGGGGAGGAACAGAAAGCAGGAGGAGCCGCAGAGACACTGCAAGCGGCAACAGCCAAATCCTTAAAGTTGTGTTGCTGCATGGCACATTCCGACCGCTGCACCAGCAGCATGGACCGTATTTGACGGGTTGTAGTGCTGCCGTGTGATCAGCAGAGAGTGATAATCTGGTCAAAGTGCTCCTAGAATCTTGATCCGAGTCAGAAACTAAACATGCTTTACGAATATGACCCAAGGGAAAGTGCGCTCACTCTCTGAAACACACCACCGTTCTAGACTGAACTATCCTCCCGTTGAAACATATCTACCATGGTATGAACAATTCCTTTGAAACTCTCTCCAGACCGTCGATATTCCTCTGCATGTATTTCTTCTAATTAATGGTAGATCTACAATATTAAACAAGAATAATATATAAATAAGTTATGAAGAGATTATTTTCTTTAAAATTCCACATTTCTACCAGATGCCAATAACAGACATTGTAAAAGTTGGACCCTTTCTCCTGCAGAAAATTTACCAGAAGATTCTGAGCAGAGAATGATCCGAAAGCAAAGAACAAACATTGTTCTAACAAATGTCCATCACAATATGCCTTCATTGGACATGATAACATCTTAAGATTGTTTTATTGCCCATAACTAACCAATTAAAATAACTAGCAACCTGCTGCTCTCGTGGAAAAGCTGTGGCAATAAAATCAACCCAAGCAGATGTTTGTTTCGTTAGCTCCTGCAGACACCTTTATGGTCAACAATACTAATGGATACCTTCCTCTCTATCAGAATCCAACCTCTGCTGATTCTGTTCACAGCAGGTGCTCACCGTAGGTAGTGGCCTCAAATATTAGAAACAGTGCCCCATCAACATCAATCATTGGCCCAACAGGACACATGCACAACAGACACAATACCACAAAATATGGGTCTTTATTCGAAATGTAGTTAACACTAGAAAAAGGGTCACTGAAGGAGGCCACATGCAGGCCTTGTGTCAAATCCTGCTCCCATGGTCCCAAATATGCCTCACACATATTCTTCAAAGCTTCACAACTTTGCAATAGAGTCTACAAGAGGGAGGATGAATTAAAGTACTTTTCACTCTAAAGTAACATGTTGCGACAAAGAAGAGTATTAGATATACTGAACACTCCTACACTAATATGATAATATTCATCATAATTTCCTTTGTTATTGCAACGACTCTAAAACCTCTGTAAATATTTGTTAAATTTGTCAAAAGACAAAGTTTTCTTGCATACCTAATCTGCTAAAATAAAAACTAACTTGGTACAGCTTTTAACCATTTCTTTTATTTCTTTCTTTTAATCATTTAGTTTAATTACTAAACACAAGGCTGCAAATCTTTTGCTATGCTGTGTAAATATGTACACGTAGTAAGTAGTCTTATGAAGAAGATCAGAAAGTGTAGGTAGATAATGCTCAACCATAATGACCCCCGATGACGTTCATATATGACGACTTTAAAATAATGCAAACATGAATAAATAATGTGTAAATAGATGACTAGCATGCACCAGTTAATATTTCTATGTTACCTGTCAGGTATAAAGTGATCAGTGGGTGAACTATTAACATTCTTAATTACAACTAATCAATTAGTAATCAGACACAATGAGTGATATGAATGTAGGCATTCACTTATACCGTTCAAAACTACTCCAACAGAAAATTAATAGGCCAAGAGAGAATGCACATAGCAACCAGCGGAAGCTGATAACAGAAAATTATTGTAGACTGCAGATCAAGGAAGGATGCCAGGAAGGAATGGAAGGGAGGAGGAGGGAGTTAGTTACGCTTGAAAATCTAGCCAGTAAAAGCTGCAAATAACACCAAGGTAAACACCGCCTGTATCCGGTGCACTTGGCTGATCCCTCCGAAAAACACATGAGATCAGTCAAGTTATCCAGCAACAGATAGTACCAAACATTTCGTTGGACATATATACATGACCTTGTATCTTCATATCTAAGTTGATTATGGGTCCAGAAATTCAAAGGGCAACATCACAACCTCCTCCAGTCCTCCAGTCCTATACAAACACTTGGTAGCTAAGCTGTCAGTTTCCTATCACTGGCAGTTTTATCATCAATCAAGTTCAAGGTGATAAAACAATAATGCAGTTTACTTAACCAGGTTTTGGGAGATCTAAACGTGGCTTGGTATTAGAATTATGCTCAAAGGCATTCACAGTTCAGATATCACAAGGGAAAAGCGGATCTTGAAATAATGATACCAGCAAAACTGAATACACATGCAAAGGTTTTTGTTTCACTGAAGTGTCAGTTACAAATAGTCAGATGATCTATTCCAAAAAAATCTGCAGTTGTTTTCCATTGGGCCTTCAAGAGATTAAGATATGTCATAATATACTTTCACAAAGCACATTTGTTAAAATGCACTGGCCTCCAATTTTTAAATAAAAATTTCACGCAAGTATTGCCATAAAGAAGGAAAGAAGGAAGCATCTTCTATAATGATAAACCTTCTATCAGGTAGTCATTGTGACTCTAAATACAGTATCTCTAGGACTATACCATTCTTACTGTGTATGTAAAACCAGAAAAAAAACCATTGGCACCTTACTGGCTCTTGTAAGAAAGTCCACTATCATATTAAACTGTGCTCAGTCAGCCAAAAGTACTGTGGTAGTATATCAAAGGCAAGGAGGAACACCTCCGACCTGACTCTGGTTACCAATTACCTAAAGAGATTGGCTACAGAGCTACACCCTAAATATCCAAGCTCAATTTCAGCCAGTATAATGTCTCCCAAACTCACGAAGACAGAAGGAAACTAATAGCCTCATATGGTTCTCTGTCAACAACTTTTTCCTTTCTACAGGCAGATTTCAAGCAGCGCACCAGCAGATAAAGACAAATTAACACCAGTGCAAGAAGACTCACACAAACCAAGCCCGGGAAATGCCTGCTTAGCAATTACTTCAACTGGATGTTTATACCTGTGTAGACTCCTACACAGGTGAAGAGAACATAATGTCTAAATGGGCAAAGTAATTACCTCAATTTCCAACAGAATATGGCCTTAAAGGCAATCAGAAATGCAACAGTCTACACAGACAGACAGACAGACAGACAGACAGACAGACAGACAGACAGACAGACAGACAGACAGACAGACAGACAGACAGACAGACAGACAGACAGACAGACAGACAGACAGACAGACAGACAGACACAGACACACAGACACACAGACAGACAAAGAATACCAGCAGCCGTGCAAGGACTGAGCTTCAAAAAGAAGGCAAATTAATCTTGAAACAGGAACCAATAATCTACTTTCGTCCAGATAATTGAGAGTTAAAGGAAATCTATTTGTGTTGAAGTTAATTGGAAGCTATTGGTGGCTTATAGATGCTTATATAATGGTCACTAAATACCATGTATAAACAAGCAGCAATGAAACCAATCAAAGTGAAGCATCCTTTGGCAAACAGAGATATGACACTATTCAACCTGAAGCCAGTCTCTGAAGTGCACACCTAACCTTTTCTCTGCAAACACATTGTTTAACTTGAAAACAAGTATTAGCACATCGATCAGGATGAGCAGTAAATAGGCTGAACTGCTCCCATAGTCCCAAACTTGGACAAACACTGAAATTGGGGACTTATAGTTAGAGCAACCCAAGACAAACACTTCATCCTTTCAACTCTTTGTCTCTGGTTCGATGTCATGTCTGACAGGCATACTGGCACTTGTCAATTCCATGTCTGACAGAAATACTGGCATTTGTCAATTCCACGTCTGACAGAAATACTGGCACTTGTCAGGCTATGCAAACGGAAAGCAAGCAGAGCAACTGACCCTGCACTAGTCTCTGCTTCGAGATCTGTGATCATCATACCCTTATCAGTACCTAAGAATAAGATGTCTTCCAGTTGACTGAACTTCTTCTTATAGGGTGCCCCAAACACTGGTGGACTTACTGCAAACAATTTCTCCTAATTAAGTCCCATGTACCTTGATTGCATGCTTAGGTCAAGGAGAAGCCAGATGCCTTTCTTTGATTATGGGCTATTGGCTTGCCTAATGGGTCTGTAGTTACCCCATAATGTCTTTTGATAGGAGATTCCCCTAAGTAGACATCTGCAAGGACAGAATGATCAGGTAAGTAATTATCAGTGGCTTATGGTCAAACAATTGGCTTTTATGGCCATCCATCAGGCTTGTTATGGCTTTCATCTTTTCATTCAGTTTCAGCCTTTAGTTTCAGTTTGATGGACATCATTTGATATTGTGCACATAAACAATTTTAAATGTGTTCCATTGTTTTATTTACAGTTATGTTTATATTCACAATACAGATAAAAGATCATGCCACGCAGGGATCAAAATTTGGCAGGAGTTTCTATAGATATGAACAAACAAGCGCAATACCTTTTCCCTCTTTTACCTTTTATCTGAGAAATGATCATTGTAACTTCTTTGTCTCTATACAACAATACAAGTCTAGACCTTGACTTTTCTTCATTAATTCCATTTATGCAGAATATCAAACATAAATTATCATCTGCTATGGCTTGCTTCTAGTTCTTAAGACATTCCATACCATAACGACTTATGATCATGTTCGTTTATAATGCTAATTAATAACAACTTAACTGTTTTATAAGGATATTGCTATGCAACCTTTGACTATGCATATAATTTCATTTCATTTTGCATGGATCAATCTCCACAGAAATCCACATACAAACATCGTCATCATCATCAATGCAATCAATGTTGTAGTTATCATGATCATCAACAACAACATAATCAATTTTATCATCATCATCATCACCACCACCACCACCACCACCACCACCACCACTACCATGTAAACATGTAACAAAGACAAATCTTTGGCCTACTTTGTGTTTAAAATCAGTACATAGCAGGCAACTGACATGCAGCCCTGTCATGCAACCTATTCTCACTCAGTCTGCCTGCCTATGTAGTTCTCCACTCCACTTTGTAATGTTTGCAGAGCCTGATGGGTTAACTCTCACTATTTTGTCCATATTTTTCTCATGCAGATCGTATCAGATTTTAATTAGATTATAGTGGGCAGCATAGAGAATATAGGAAATTGTAAAGCAGTATAATTCTCCTGAGACCCTATCCAGTTGCCACTTAAGACTCCTATTACACAGTTAAAACCTGAACTATGTCCAGTCACGCAAAAGGAAAATAAGAAAACATTCAACAGACAAGCATGCTTTAAAGTCAGCCATTCACAAAGCCCTTTCCATCATCTGTATGGTTTCCGCAGCCGATCACAGTTGGTTTAAAACAGATACACCCTAAAATCTAAATGACACCTGGTATGGTAAGAATCACCAAAATTAATCCAAACAACAGCATATAATAATAATAATCTTCTGCATTAATTGAAACTGACAAGTATGCAGTAAGATTACATTGAAACATAACAGTGCAACCAAGATCTTAATTAAACACACAGTTTGGCAGCCATGCAAGGTGCCTGCTCTAGAGGGGGTACGGGTATCAAACGAACCAGGGATCTAATGCTCTCCTGGCCATGAGTGTTACCATTCATCTATCCCCCTCCCCAACAACATGGATATAATGGTAACTACATCAACATTAATACTAACATTGGTCACAGATCTCACTGCATTTAATGCGATTGTTCAACCTCTTGCTAGCACGCTGTATAAGTTTGCCCCAGGTAAGCCACGCAATAACATGTTTAATAGATGCAGTTCCCAGTAGGAAAATTTGCTGCATTTTGACCTCACAATGTGGCTTGCCTGGCAGTTGCGTCCAGTAGCAACCATCACAAATTCTATGGAAGCAAGTTGACTACAGATACAGGCTCTTTCAGATTAACTGTAATCCAGCAAGTCTTAAATCTTTCCTTAGGGGTTATTCCACTCAGCAGCTACAGCTGCTGCCTCACATGACTCACTCTGATTCAAACCCTTACTGTAGCCACTTAGTTGGCTTACCCGCTCCCTTAGCCACTGCCTTTTGTTGATATAAAATGTTGAAACCACCACCACCCATGCCGCCGCCACCACAAGACACAAGTGTTACCCTAGGGGACATGCAATCATCACCAAGTCACAGCTGGTTGGTAAGGCCCAGATTAGATATGGAAGTCTGAACAGCTGATTTGTGGTTAAGGAATTGCCGTAAAAGGCCCCCTTAGATAACCCCACTCAGCTGAACATGGAGCAACAGGAATCACATGACCTCAACCTAAACAACTACAACTCATCTACACAGCTTCAAATACAATTTAACCCCAGTGTTAATTAAGTCACATATGCAATTTAGCCAGGTAATGATAACATCAAACAACCACAATAACAGGTAAAGCTATGTATACTATCTTAAGCTTCATCAGCTTATTCATATTATACTGTGTGTGTATATATGTTACAGGGAATGTGTATTTTCAGGGAATATGTATATTCCCTGAAAATTTCAGGGTATATGTATATTCCCTGATTCACTGAGGGAATGTATACATTCCCTGAAAAAACCAGGGTATATACATATTCCCTGAAATCTTCAAGTGATTTCTATACACATTCCCTGAAGGCTTTCAAAGACACAGCGACATAAAGTCAACAGCAGGCCTAGTGCTTAGCTAGGGTTATAATTGATCTTGAGTTTTTATCCGAGCTTGGGAAATGGAGGTTTTCCTGGACCTTGGTTTTTTGTTTGGCTTTTCTTGTTTTATTTAAACCCTGTTTTAAAATTCATTTAATCAATTTTTTAAACGGTCTGGATGGTCGAGGTCAATAAATAAATGGCGCAATATGCATGCTATACTAGTTTATTTATATTTAAAATATTACTAGTCGAAAGACTGAAGGAGACTGCAGACTCAGACTGAACTGTTTTGGAAGTTTTCTGGAAGTAAACTGTTGCTCTTTTCAAAACTTAGGAAATTATTTTTTGAGTTTCATAGTCCGATTTCCAGGAGGCCAAACCAAATCAAAGGGGGTTTCCAGAGAGTAGTCCAAAAGAGGTCCATGTCCGATTTCCAGAGTACCAGATCAGGTGAGGCAGAGCAGCTGTCAAGGCGGGTGTCGTTTACGGCGAGTGTAATTGGAAGGCGGAGTATCAGATGAGTCAGAGTAGGAGTATTTGAAAAGGTGAGACTTCAGTTTTGAGTGCACCCGATGGCTAGGGTTTTCTTTAGTTATTTTAATGTTGTAGCTTAGGTTTTTCATTTTTCAACAGTGATAACACTGATTACTACTAAAACCTTTCTTCTATGAAGTGAGATGTTGTTTATTCTGAAGATTTGATCCTATATTTACGTACAGTTATTGAACAATGGGCGTTTGCGCATCAAAGGAGGTACGCAGTGATAGAACCTTCCAATTAGCGACCAATCATAACCCTAGCTAAGCACTAGGCCTACTGTTGACTTTATGTCGCTGTGTCTTTGAAAGCTTTCAGGGAATGTGTATAGAAATCACTTGAAGATTTCAGGGAATATGTATATACCCTGGTTTTTTCAGGGAATGTATACATTCCCTCAGTGAATCAGGGAATATACATATACCCTGAAATTTTCAGGGAATATACATATTCCCTGAAAATACACATTCCCTGTAACATATATATATATATATATATTGGTTTAGTACCTCTGAACGATTCTGCCAAGGCGCTATATAAATGTCCGCGAGCACACACACACACACACCAATACATAGAAGTATACATGTACAAACATCCCTACAAGTTAATGTTTGTGAAACCAAGCAAGACATTGTGACAAACATAAATGCCTGTTTTACCATGGTTGAAAATCAACATATCTTTGTTCCGGAAATGCCTGAAATCAATTTTATTCAAGCACTGACTTGGGTCGGGAGTGCCTCTGAATCTTTGAGTGGTGCTTTTATAAATGTTCTATTTACAATTACAATCATAAATTTTATATGTAATATGGTATACATTTTTATATTATATTTTTACATTTGCTACCATTTAGACAGGAGTCTGCAAATTGACTATTAAAGTATAATTTCTGTTTTCAGTGATAAACGCCCTTTGATGTGGAAAGGGGCAGAACTTGAGAAGGTCTTAAAAGGTCTAATATTAATTGCCTATATACACCCGTACATACTTACACACTACACACATACATAATTACACATTTACATGCATACATACATACTTACACTTATATACATACATACTTACAAACTTACTTACATAAATATATAAACCATATACAATTATACATACACAGTTAATACTACTCTACAACTGAACTGAGGACTTTCTTACTTACTAGCATAATGCCAAGACTCAAAGGTACATGTTTAGGTGAAAACAAGTGTATGTAAGTTAAGTTGAAAGGAGCAGAAAGGCCAAAAGCCCTAAACTCCACTCACAGGGCCATGTGGAGCAGAAGGAGGCTGTCTGGAGCAGTCTTACCTCCACCCCTCCAGCCTTGGCCCAAACCACACTTGAGGCTATATGATGAAGCAATGGAATATAAAACCTAGCACTGAAACACAATCCAAGACTGTGTGGAGACACTTTAACTCATCTGTTCTTTCTGAAACTCCTGCAAAATTACTAAGTGCTTACTAGATGAGGGCCATATTCAGAACATCAGATATATCACATGTGTAATTGGCTCTGAGCATATGCGCTTTAAATCAGAGTTTCCACATTTCCTGATTTCTATTTAATAAAATGGTGCATTCAGTTCTGTTTAAAACAATGTGTTAAACATCTACATAATCATTTACATATATAATTATATATTTCAAGTAGTTCCCAAGGTTTAGTCAGTTGAACCTCATGACAGATCAATTTATAAAGGAAAATAATGCAGTTATCGGTGGAACACATTTATCTCCTTGTTAGCCAGTAAAACCTTCTTACTCACTAGTGGCTGGGAGAAAAATTGTGCCCATTGAATATTTAAAATGGGAAACAATTACCCTTGAACGATGTGGTCATATCTCTATGTTATTCAGCAGACGATTACCATAATTCAACCCAAAAATGGATTTTCAATATTAGCGTATCAGATAACTGCATTAAAGTCATTAAATTTGAGCAAATACGAGCATAAAAATTCTCATATTTAAGTGAAAACATACAGATTAGAATTTGCTTGATCAAAATATCTTAAAAGTCAATATGGGTCATTTCAAGCTAAATAACTTTATTATCCCATTACTGGAACACTGTGTGGACCTTGGGATTTAGGACTCAATTGGGTCATTTATCATTAGGTTGACTGTGCTGAAACAAGCATACTCTCCCTCATGGGCCAAAAGGTCACCAACTGTTAGGCTAACAATTTCAGGAGTGGCTGACACACCTAACTAACAAGAAGTCCTGAGTGATTACCACCCAGTCAGAACATATGTTGAAAATGACTTAGCATAAATAAATATATAAAAACTTGTATGACCTTTGGATGTCCAAGTACTAAATGCTCCAGATGTACTTTTACTCTGTAGATTCTTTTTACATTGTCAGAATAGAAAAGATGAATAGGATTTCTGAGAAGATGGTATCAGCCAGAAAGAGAAACAAAGTCAACAGACAGAAAGAGACTAATATGGGAGTTCTCACACTCTGAAAACTTTCTCCACAGCCCACTATAAAGCTGTAACCCAAGTTCTAGATGCTTAAAACAAAAAAAAATATATTAGCTTATTCACTGCCCAGTTCTTAGTATTTTGTAAGTTCTTTACTGTCTTCAAGGCTTAAACTGACTAATCTGTTTCCCAATGCTTAGTCAACCAGGCCTTACTTCTGTTTCCTCTCACCCATCGCATTTCAATGGGGCTTCTCCGTGGGATCATGATTTTCGACTCTGGTTTCACCTCAAGTGACCATCGACTGATGCCTTGCGCATTATAATAACAACATTGTTGTAGAATTTAGTTAGATTTAATTAGATTTGTCAATTAGTCAAGAATACATGTAAACAAATGCATAACATACAGAAAAGTGTCTTCAAAGGATTCTCAGAAGAAGGCTTTATACAAATGTCCAGATGCACACATACACACACAGATACATCTAAATGTACACCAGTATATGCATGGACCTACTACATTTAAGGTATGTAAGGTCACTGATAAATAAGAATACTATCAATCAAGTAAAGTAAGATTAATTTTAACAACCTGCATGACTTTATATATAAAGCCTGTGACCATTGCAAACGTTCACAAAGCACAACACAATTAATATTATTATTAATCAGATACTGATAATTTATAAATTCACCTAAAACAGTATTAAATCAAAAACATCGAAAACAATGGAACACAACAGAGACGAGATCAGAATAGCAATCACCCGTTAGTTATTGTTATATACTTACCACCCTACAGTAAAAGTCATAATATGTAAAACACAGCAAAGGCTGTCTGAATAGTAATGTCTTCATAATGCCATACACATCTGCACGAAGCTGCATAATGTTCACCACCTTTCGACAGACGACCTGGCCCTGCGTGTTTGGCAAGAAAATAGGTTTAGAATAGGGTGCTTATCAATCAATGGAAGTCCTTACCTCGTCCACAGAAATCATTGCCACTTTGACCCAGAAAACCGCAAAACCTGCTCCATTTAGGCTGCTGGTGTGATCAGACCAACCCACATGGATGGACTTCTTCGAACAGCCACCGATTACACACTACAACAAACCAGCGATTCACGCACAGGCGGCCGCCGATTTCTTTACAACTGCTTCAGGGTTTAGCTGGAAAGTTTGCTGCTCGCAGCCAGAGCGGAAGAGCAGCGGGCGGTGGGGTTTCATCCAGTTATTGTCAGCTGCTGAATAGAGCCACAGCTCGTGTAGGTCTAGGGAGGCCTATAGCGTGCAGTGTTCAAGGCAACAGTTCGCGTAAGGCTGTTGGCTTTGTCCCTCCTTCCCCTCCCCGGCTGTGCCTAGACACAGCTGGGCTTCTGCTTCAACTCAGTTCGTTTCTACTTAGTCTCTGTTGTTGTCAGAGTTTGTCTTGTAGACTTGATATGCTTCAATGACTCGGTTGTAGACCAGGGGCGTGTGTTTGCGGTTTTTCATTCAGTAAAATACTAAGGAATCACGAGTTGGCCCAGGTACCAAAATTCGGTAGGTCCAAGGGGTACCCACATGCGTTACCGTGTCGGTAACGCTTACCAACACCAGTCCCTTTTCAGCTTCTACTCGCTTGAAAATTACCAGGTGGCTGACACTCAGGTGTACTATCCACAAATGTTAAAACACATAAGGCTAACACATAAGGCTTTTCCAGTTACTGTGACTTTATTTCCTGTATCTTCTCTGCATAATAATCCTGTCATGCAACATCTTGTTGTTGCTTTCATGTGAAATGGTTACACTGCATTACACAACGCAAAATTCTGAGGTCATCCATTTCAGAAGGTATGAAGACACAGTGCAAATATATTTACTGTTAAGTACAAAGAGGTGGTGCTCGATAGTGCAGTTGTTAGCATGCTAGACTGCTGATCGAGAGGTTCAAATCCCCACCACGGCAGAAATTTGGTTTGAGATTTCTGCTCCACCAGCACCCCTAGCCAACTAAGCTATGATGTGTACACTGACCATACACTGTCGGTGGGAAGATGAGACAGTGAGGGAAAGAACTGGCCACCCGCCCTCATATGCTGACGCTAAGAAAATGTTGTCGCTAACACTTCATACCCATGGCTGCCTCAGGGCTAGCTTAAGGGACTGCTTTTATTCTTCTCTTCTAGGTACAAAGAAGTGCTGGGTTGGGTCCCTGGTGGGTTCTTTGAAGTACATAAATCACACTCCCCCTCGGAAAGCTTCAAAGCCTGATCAGACTGGCTTAGAATGAGGTCTGTGGTGCATTGTGTTGGCAGTCCATCAGCTCTAGGCACCTGAGTCTTTCAATGGTTTTCAACGCTGTTTGCCTAGAACAATTAGTATAAGCATGTTTCCCAACTGCCAGGGCATTCATTTCAGCTGGTGCAATTGCAGCCAAAGCCAGTAATAAGACATATGCATCTGAAAGTCAGGAAGACAACAACAATGAGAAAACAGAAGCAGATCAAAGGAATGATGACCTGTGTCTCTGAAAACAAGACCACTGGTCCACATTCCATGAAACCTTAATAAAAGAAGGAACACAGGATCTAAGAAAATGTAACTGTAAAAATAGCAAGGTGGAGGTCTTACTCATGGCATGTAACTGAGAGGGGTTAACTGGGCTATAGTTTGACTTCAGGTTGGCTTGTCTGTTGTGAGTGACCAGGCTAAGATGAATTCTGGCCTTGACTGCTGGCATACTATGTATAAAACGTCAGATACTATGTATAAAACGTTGCTTTCTGACTGTTTCTACCATAAAGAAAAAGATCTTTCTGACTCAAATGTGCTGTCTTTGTTTGATAACCGCACCTAATCAATAGTTACTTTAAATACATATCAAATTTAGTTATTTATGTTCAAATGGCATCTATTGAGTCATAATCATGACTATACATTTATTTAGCACCTTTCCAGAGTAATGCCTCAGAGGTGCTCAGCGAAAGAATAGGCCTCAAGTAAAGTCACTTCACTGCAGCACGTAGCTCAGCACCAACTTACTGTAACAACACTCCCATAACAAATTTTCTGTCCATCCGTCCGTCCGTCCGTCCGTCCGTCCGTCTGTCCTTCCGTCCATCTGTCCTACCGTCCGTCCTTCCGTCCGTCCGTCCGTCTGTCCTTCCGTCCGTCCGTCCATCCTTCTGTCTGTCCGTCTCCTGTGCATACACCCACACATATGCTGATGACAATACACTCCAAATACTTCTTAAATTGCATAATTAAGCCTACATCATCTGGAATGCTGTTGCCTACAACCCCCACCTGCACACAATGAGATCAACTAAATGATATACATGCTCAAGCCTTAACCAAAGGTCCCTGCTCCTACAGTATCTATATACAGAATATCTCAGTATCAGCCACAGTATCTATAGTGGATAATGCTCCAGTAAACCTTTGTGTCAAGCTCATAGTCATATGGAAACAAGGCAATCTCACTAGCAACTTTTCATATACAAGTTCTATGGCTTTATGGCCAGCTGTCAATAAAGAACCAAGAGAGATTGGATGCAAAACCACAGAACGCTTGGAGAATAATGCTGCATACAAAAGACCACTCTTAAAAGCTGAGCTAAAAGACCCTGCCTTCTTCACTAATTGCTTGCCGCAATAGATCCAAGGGTAACTGCAAAACATGGTAATCAATATAATGGTCAGTACTAATTAACCTCAGTCTAGAGAAGCTTAGTGTACAAAAGTCTTTATTAAGAATAATAAATTGCCCCAGAACTGATCTAGGTCTGATTTTCCAGAGATCTGCTTCAAAGATCAACTTCTAACTTCTGAGGGATTGTTCCCAGTAGAACTCAGGTAAAAATAACTTTATGTACCGGTACTAGTGCTGGTAACGATTAAATTTTTTTTAATAGTTAACTTTCTGAAAATTAACGATTAATTAATAGTTAATTTTAGTTATTTATCATCACATATCAAATTATCAATAAGACAGTCATTTGGAAAATTAGCGAATTAGCGCTAGTTTAAAGTTAAACTAGGAATTCAGCGACACCAGTCACGCAGGCACACCAGCATGTTCACTGTGTTTGGATCAAGCGAAGAACGTTTCTTGTTTATAATGTAACCAGACGAGCTAAACAATCTCTCACAAGGTACTGATGTCGCCGGGACACAGAGAACAGTTTTCGCCAGCAATGCCAATCTGTGAAAACGGTGTTCATTTATTTTCCACCAGATGAAAAAAAAATTTTGATTAATCGTTAAGAAAAATTTTAATAGTTAAAATTCATTAATCGTTAACGATTAAATTAATCGTTAACTTCCGCAGCCCTAACCGGTACCAAGACAAAAATTATAAATACCGGTAGGTAATACCATAAGTCTCCAGGACTGACCTAAATGCAGAAATATATCAGAAACAGTAACAGGTCATCGCTGTTGAAACGTGCATAAATAATAAGCGAACATCTGTTAAGTTGATTGACAGAGCAGGTGAAAGGCTGTTGTCCACTCAGATGAAAGTCAGGTTACTTAGCAAGGCCAAGCCACAAGGTGGTTAAAGTGGTTGGTGGCCTTTTATCAGTGCCTCCAGGGTCGTAATCCATGCCTCATGTGAAACTGGCAATTCATGCAGGGCAACAAGCAACTGAGAGCAGGTTACCCCATGTGTTGCTGGTCTGCTCTGCAGGTTATCAAAAAAGCACTGACCCTCATAGAACCACATCTCTGATGAATGCTGCTGATGACAGGGAAAGGAATGAAGCTCAACTACGTACTTACCTTACCTAAACCAAATTCTTTGATCCAGTAGGAATGAACACCAAACAGATGAAGTTGGACAGGGTAAGCAACAGAAAGGGTTGGGATAACCACTGCAGGAATAGATCGCCTCCTATACAAAGCCTAACTCTGTATGTGTGGCCACTCCTCACTAACTGGACAATGACCTGCCCTGTTTGTCTGCCAGGAACTGACAAGTAATTATCTTCCTACAAAATTATTGGACGTCAGACTGAGGATCTCCAACTATTCCAAGCACCTCATCCGATTCATGTCCCAATAATTATGGTCAAACCAGCAATTATGTTCTTGCTGTGTTGACCACCAAATTACTGGTACTCAACCTCACTTTATAAAGGACAATTACTTTCATTCAGTCATAAGACTGTCTCCTAAAGCCATAACTAATAACTAAATAATATGTGTAAATAAGAAATTATTTGAATCACTTTAGAACAGAATTATCTGTATTTAACTGAGTAATATATTCCGTGAAGCTGAGTTTTAAATTCAAATAATGGATTCTCAGAAAACATCTTAGAAACAGTTAATGCAGTCATCAACCTTTTTGTTATGAGCCTCTATCAACATCGTTCATTTGATACATGGTCTGACTTTGATGATTTTTAGCCTATCTCAAAGCACACAGTCAGGGACTCAGAACAAAGTGTCAGCTATCAGATCAAGTCACCTTAGATTGATGCCTTGCACATTATGATAACGGCACTTAAGCAGTCTTTAGATTAGATAAGAAACCTTCACAAGAATCCATCAATCTAGTTCTGTGTGTGTGTGTGTGTGTGTGTGTGTGTGTGTGTGTGTGTGTGTGTGTGTGTGTGTGTGTGTGTGTGTGTGTGTGTGTGTGTGTGTGTGTGTGTGTGTGTGTGTGTGTGTGTGTGTGTGTGTGTGTGTGTGTGTGTGTGTGTGTGTGTGTGTGTGTGTGTGTGTGTGTGTGTGTGTTTGGTCACTGTGATGATTCTTCACCTTATCTGCACACTGGTTACTGCATTGTTGAACTCACATTTAAGCACTGTAGGCAGCACTTCTCCTAGGCACTGAACACTTTAATAAGGAGAGTGTATTAAAAGCGACTAGGAAACCAGTGCAACTGGTCACTAAAGGCACTACATGAATGTCAAGATAATTAACTAACAGCATTTCTACAACCGGACAGCCTTCCTTTAGAGGTTACATGGCTCTACAACGAACGGTTAATTCTGCATGGTGCACAGGATTTGAACCCCATAAGCAGAATAAAAGGCCAATGCAACAAATCAGTCACCATTCCATCTGGGTCATTCTGGATTAAGGACACTGTACCTCAGGTGCAAACTTAACAACAGCAATTAAACAACTGAAAAACCTTTTCTTATGGCCCTATGGTTTGTCTGGCTTGAAAACAATAACTTCCAAGAAGCACTTTGATTGAAGCTGACCCAAGACACAGTGCAGGGAAAAGCAGAAAAGATTCACACCCTTGACTTGGTTTTTCAAAGGCCAAAAGGTGCTCTTGAAAAGCTAAATTGTGCAGAAGATGTCTTAACTACCTTAACTATCCAATTGCTTCGTGCATTTGATCAAAGCTGAGATGGCAGCAGATTGCAAATATCTCCAATCATCAATTGGATGCAAAACCCCTTAAGCTGTTTTTCCCGCTGAAAGACAAAAATTCTTTGACAGCTGCCAGAGACTGAATGTGATGGACAATTTCCAATAAGAATGGATGCCAGAAACATTCATCTGCATTTCTGAGACCTGTTAGCGGTTGATTCTCTGCAGTTGGAGAGGACTTATAACTGATCCCTAACTTTACGAATATGGCATTTATTTACTCATTTTCTTATAAACCTTGTCAAGCACTAATCCACTGTCCATATATTCTCAACCTTCTGCCCACAGAGATGTCTTAACTGTTGCTACATTGCTACATTTATCTTAGTATTTATTTGATCCTGCTGCCAATTTAAAGTGCAGGAACAATAAAAAAAAACGTAACAAAAACAACAAGAACTAGCTCAGTCGAAGTAATGAATAAAAGTCTCATGAATAGCACATACAGCTTGCATGATATAGTTAACTGCAGTTTAGTTTGTGTAATGTGACCTGTATCCTCACAGTGTAATGTGACTTGTGATGTGACGTGACCTGTATCATCACAGTGTAATGTGATGTGTGATGTGATGTGACCCGTATCATCACAGTATAATGTGACTTGTGATGTGACTCGTATCATCACAGTGTAATGTAACATAATGCAGGAGATACACCATCTCTTCACAACATACAAAGAAAAACAACTTAGTTTTGTAGGCTATGGTATGACGCAACACATAGGCCTAACATCGTGTAAGGTAAAGTAAAATAATTACTAATTACACCTTCCCTTTACAAAGGGACATATAAATGATGACTCTTAACAGACCATTACTGTTGCTGTTGCTGCACTTGTTGTTGCTGTTAAGACTGAATAATAAAGCACCAGAGAAAGACTCGGATACAAGAGCCGTCTCTCTCTATCCTTCCTAAAGCCTGTGAGTATAAACTAAGTCTAGAAAACATTCACACAGACCGAACAACCAACGCTCAAAGGCGCACAGACCATTCTAGAAGATCGTGACTGCACTTTACAAAGCGGGTTCTCACGGCTGCTGCTAAGATCTCTATCCTTCATACCCCACCAACCTCCTCTTTAATCAAAGAAACTGATATGATACATAAAGCAATAAGGAACACCAGGCCACACAAGGCCTTTCAAGGTTTCAGCACTCATAAAGTAAATTTATGGTTAATAAAGACGAAGCTGGAAAGTTGTTTAGCAGGGCATTTTGTGTCCAGCTGAGAACAGTAACCGTGAACAGATGGTGTTCAGATAAGATTGTTTCATTGCCCTAGGGTTTAATTCTAACCAGGTAGTCATGTAACATCTCCATTATGGTGAAAGTACAATATATATGCATCTATATATGTATCTAAATTATTTCTTTCAGAAATAAGGAAAATTACTTCAATACCATAACTATCCCAGTATGTTGGCAGATTATCGTATTCATAATCTTGAAATTTCTACAGCGCCCAAACAAGCAAAGTCGCAGGAACCAGCTTATTATTGCCACATCCAGGGCGATCATAGAATATCATAGTATGTTACCTGACACTGAGCTACAATACTGTTGTCAACCACTTTCCTTTTCTTATGTGTTTATTTGCTGGACAATTAACTGAAGACCAACTGACAGAACAGTAGGACTTCAAACCCGTGTTGCTGAGCTGTGAAATTCTGGCATATTACTACCTATAGCCCCACATCAACCAGACTGACAGTGACTGATATTGGCTCCAAAGGAAGTTTTTCATACCAGATGATTTGCTCTGATCATCCAAATAAAAATGCTCGTTCTACTGGAAATGATTACCCATTGACAGCACAAAAATTGAAACAAACTAATATCATGCTTGTATTTACAGCTACCGGGTACAAATGATCTAGATGGTCTATTCTGAGGTTAACGACAGTGCTTCATGAAACAAGTCTTGGATTTAGTAGCGAGATTCATTAATTACATCGCCTGCAGCTACAGAAACAAATTGGACTAGACTGAATGAAACAGAATTCAAATCAGCTGAACACAAAATCCAAGCTGAATCATGTTACAAGCGAATCCCAAAATGCTTCACGGATCAACAACCAACTAAATTGTGCGAGTAACTTTAGATGCTATCTAAAAAACAAGCAATGGCAGTTGTCGTTCTTACTCAGCAGCAGTAGATCTTCAAGGCTTGCCATCGGCTGCACATAAAACTCACCCTGAAGCCAGTTGCAACTGAACAACCAGTGTTCGAGGTTCCCAACGCAACAGTTTTCTGACTTTTTGCAAGTCCTCATGAAATCGAGGTGCTCCGGACATATGTTTCTAATTTAAACATCACCTATAACAACTCTTGTCTATCTGCCATGGCTAAGAACTCCTCTGTTTAATAATAAAGAAGACACTGGAACAACATCTAGAGTTAATGTAGGGTAATGCTGTGGATTGCAGCACAATGCAAATGCATGAAGTACATTGTAAGGCAATGTGTCAGTATTCTGTTGCACGTTCAGCAAGCTATGCAAGCAACAGCAGCTTAATTGAAGAGAATGCATGAAGTCCCATTTTCACATACATGGAATTGTTCCACTCAGCCATTGATTGTTGAAACTGCATAATGTTTTAAATGGGTTAGTACCAGGTTACTTGGCTACAGAAAGCAGCCATACATTCAATCTGAACTACATTGTCCTACTTTATGATGCAAAATGCAATTCTGGCTTATTTCATTCTGGAGAAGAATTGCAATAATCATGGAGGCTATAGAAGCAAAGCATTTGTCAAAATCATACAGGCAACCATGAGAGCGTTTGCCAATCTTTATCCAATATGGAGAATGTAAATGTGAGATTATTTAGCTTTTGGTGGCATTTATATGATGAATGAATGACAGAGATGAATTGGTGTTACGCCAAAGAAGATAACACACCCTTATATAATATATACTCATTAAATCACTATCCTTGTCAAATATACTCAGTTATACAGGTGCAGAGAGCTACTGGTAAATGGCTACAGGTTGTCTACCAGTAAAAGCACAGTCTCTGGTAGAGTAATGTAAATAGCATTTTATTATACTATGAGCACACTGCATCACAGTTAAGGTAGTGCACTTAGTACCTCATGGCAAAGGTCAAAATTATTGTGCAGGGGCGCCGCCAGGCTTAAAACAATTGGACGCACACCCCTCCCGTCTCCTCCCAACCACACCCATCCTCTGTTGGTACCGGCCCACTATTCCGGGGGTCCGCTATTCCGGGGGTCCGCTATTCCGGGGATTCGCCGGAATATACATACATATAACATACATACATGCATACATACATACATACATGCATACAAACATGCATACATATATACATACATGCATACATACATGTATATATATGTACATACATGCATACATACATGTATGTATGTATACATACATGCATACATACATGTTTGTATGCATACATACATACACGCATGCATTCATACATGCAAGCATGCATGGATGTAGGTTTGCATGTATGTGTGTATGTATGCATGGTTGTATGCATGTATGTATGCATGTATGTATGTTGTATGTATGCATATACCGGCGGATCCCCGGAATAGCGGACCCCCGGAATAGCGGACCCCCGGAATAGCGGACCCCCGGAATAGTGGACCAGAACCCCTCTGTTTGCCACTCATAGTCATACACTGAAAATGACTCAGAGTGACTCATAAAAGTACAGTATAACACATGCATATGATATCATATGATATTATTTATACATACTGTGTGGTGAACCAAAATACACAGTGAAATTGTCAAAAATATCGAAGCGATGCCTATTGCCTAATCCTTGTGTGGATTTGATTTTGTGGGTGGACGCACGTGTGTCCAGTGCATCACGCTGGCGGCGCCCCTGTTATTGTGCACCAACATTACTGAAACCCTGAATGGACAGTTACAGACAGCTTCTTATTACCCACAGCACTGCATCAACAGCCAAAATCTGTAGAATCAATCGAACTTGGTGCGGTTACATGAACATGGGATCTGAATCCCAGAAGCTGCGAATTATTACTCCGTCATGGACACTAGAAATAAGACTCTCTGCTAATGTACCCACTTGAGCAAATAAAGCTACCAATAGTACTATCGGCCCAGCAGCCCACAAACCATACATCATAATCTGTTGGTAGACTGAATTGTAAGAATGTCCACAAGTTCTTGCAGATCATGTTGAGAAAGAGCAAAGGACAGAAACTTGTTAAGCAGGGAATGATAAGCCATGGATCAGTTGCGCCTTTGTGCAGCACTAATCCTTCAGTGCCAGCAGAAGACACAGGCAGGGAGTTCAACACCCACACCCACCCACCAACCTGTGAAAACATCCCACAACAAAAGCCAGTTAATCTCTTTCCACCAACTTCATGATTTGCAATAACACCACCTATACTGTGCACCACCACGGAAGGCAGAGAAAGGAGGCACTCACTGTGTGCATGTAGCAGCTGCTGCAACAGCAGAGCCTAGAGGCAGTGACTCAATGTTTAATACTGTTTACACTCCAAGGTAAGCCAGGTAAGCCACACTGATGACATAACAGTTTAATTCTCAACCAATAAATCAAAATTCCCTGTGGGTTTGTATGTATGTAGACCTGTGTATCCAGACTTGTGTATCTATGCATGTAGTGGCATATATATATATATATATATATATATATATATATATATATATATATATATATATATATATATATATATATATATATATATATATATATAATATTTATATGTGTGATATATATATATATATATATATAATATTTATATGTGTGGTGTACACAGGCACATGTGTCTTTATACTGGTTTATGTTGTGAATTAACAAGCTTCATGTAGCCTATAATGTATTATCTGCAGATTTTGTATATAAGCACTGAGCGAGTAATATAATTTATTAGGTCTCTTTTATTTTTATAGTTTCTTGTTCCCCACTGATTGGCCTGGATGGAAATGGGATTCTGTGGTAAGAGTAGGATATCTAGGACAGTCCAAGGCACTGGATTTATGGCTCAATTAGGATTATCAGTGACAAGAAACATTCTGCTGGCGAAGGCCAAATACTAAAGGCTGTTTATTTGTTGCAATGTCCTGAGTTGGCAATACCTTTGAAAGGTTGAATGGCACCCATCAGATTCAGCTCAGACGGTAGCAAGAGAGAGAGAAAGCAGCTTAGAATTTGATCATCAGAGTATATACAGGCCTCGTGTTAGTCTACCCAATCACAAGTTTCAAACAAACATACCCTTAACACTTTAACGATGAGCGTGCACTAAAATGTATGGGAAACTAACCGCTGTCGTTGTTAAATCTCCAAAACACAAATCAAGAGTTCAGAAGAAATCCTTCTCACTTGAGGAATAATTAAATATTTAAAAACTGCTTCCTCATAAAACATGCACTTGATCTTCTGCAGACCAATAACATGGATGCATCCATTTACATACTGACCAAGTCCATCATAAGGCAAAACACAGAACTCCGATTTTCCAGTACACTATCTCACCAGCGCAAACCTCTATCTTATCAGAAAACTTACAGATTACTACTCTCACTAACACCCGGTATCCAAGGCCGCTGCAGTTATTTGACCAGAAACTGCTGCTGGCTGCTACTGCTGAGTACAGCAGTAGCAACAGCTAAGACTTCTCTGTCTGTCTGTCTGTCTGTCTGTCTGTCTGACACTCTGGACCTGGATCCCTTCCACTCTTAACAGCTCACTCTTTTCATTGTACGGATAAAGCCCCTTCAGTGGAGCAACACTTGCCTTCCTAGTTATTGATGTTCTCAAAGTCTGTTGTTCTGAGCTGCCACAAGCGTGCATTTGCTGGATAAAGCCGTGCCATAAACCACCGAATCTCGACTGGACGGACATTCAGATATCGTTATGGCCAGTCTCCGCAGCCAACATGAAAACACTGGATGAGCGATATCAGCTACCACGGCCAGTAACAAAAGATGCAGTTAGCCAAAAACTTTTGTTGTATGACAAATAGATGGATGCAGAGCATTGGTGCATTAGTGGCGATTGTCAGGGTAGACAGCGATGAGGCAAATGGCGCGATTTCTAATTCGACAAGTCTCTCTATCAGAGTTACCGCTTCTACCATGCGATCTTTCCCGATTCCCAGATTAGAACTGACCCATAGCCAAACAGATGTTCTAATCACACCCACACAGCGTGTTTACTGTTTGCAACCAGATGCTTCAGGTTCTGTTTGTTTGTGGAACTGATATTTGTTTCCCTTCAGCAAACTGGATGGTGGAATCTAGGGAAGTAAACAGTTCTAATGTCTGTTGTAATACCAACATAAATGTGAGTCTAAAGAGTCATTTCTTAGCACCCCTCTACCTCCCCAGATTTCTTGAAGTCAAAGTCTGTTCTTCTTGTCAACATTGAGGCCTAGTTCTTATGAACAGATTTCCTTCTTCAGAGAACTATTCCTTAGTTCAATACCATAAATAATGACAGCATATAAAATATGGTAAAAGCAGCTGTTTTTGCTTCACTGCCTTGTAAGTGCATTATGATTCAATAGTAGCATCTGTTGCACTGCATGTAATGTGAATATCTCGTAAGAGAAACAAATGGAGATGTAGATAAGCACAACATATTTATAACATGTTTACCATTCTGGAAAATACAACAACAGGTCAATCAGAACATCCTTTCCAATAAGCAGTCCTTAGTTCAAAGCGATCATTTATGCAAACAGCCACAAACTAATATTGTAAATATGAGAAAAGGTTTTGCAGATGACCTAGGTACAGTGATTTAACGCAACACAACTCCCTGTTTGCATTTCCTAACGTGAGGCACTGAGGGATATATATGCATCCCGATCGGATTGAGGCCGGTGTGTGGTAGTGTTGCTTTCATGGCCAATCTTGATCAAAGGCCAACAGCCTCCAATGCCTCATCCAGATGCCGTGTACAGACTATCTCTCCCTGTCCTGATGCCGCTGGGGCCCAGTGAGCTGTTAAAAGTCCAGGCTCAATTTAGTCCACTGGGTGAAGTTAAATTCAAGCAAAACAACTGCACTACTGCCCTCCTGTTTTTGAGGTTGATTACAGACAAAATATTGTATGCTAAACTCATTACTTGTGACCCTGGCTGGGTCCTAAGGGGCTATTCTGAGTAGCTATCTTGAAGAACTACATAAAGTGTAATTTTCTTTACTTTCTAAATAAATATTTATTTGCATCCAACAAGCACATATCGACTGACAAATACATCTGCAGCTTGTCTCCTCTTTGTAATTTTCTTTCTGCTGAATGTTGGTCACTTTGTAGAGGTGACAAACAACACTCAACCGTGTACTCTACCATCTCAAGTGATAATCCCCAGTCCAACCCTTGTTGTTTTTCATCCATGAAACCCTAGGTCTTCCTCTTCCATGGCTTCCTGGTAATACATGTATGTCCTACGTACATAACATCCTTTACCAAGTCGTTTCTGGTCAGGTGTCCCTATTAGGCCCACTGCAGCTTCGTATTCGTAACAGATTTAAACGGATTTCGTTTTTGTTTGAACCAAACAGATCCAGAAAAGTGACTACAGCTGTAACTTACTCATCTGCTTATTTAACATTTGATGTTGGCCTTTAGCTTAACAAGGAAGATTCAGCACATAATACATGTATTATAAGAACTGACGCTAGGTAACATATATATCTTCCTCCATATAAAATTTAATTAGGTTCACTGCGGGCATATGATCAATTTTGCCATTCATAGTTGGTAATTATTATATTCTTATAGAAGTATATAATTTGTGATATACCATAAAAAATCAGGACTTAAGTAATAAAGACTAGTAATATAACTACAGCAATATAACTACAGTAATAAATAATTATTAGTTCCATATATATCATACTAAACTTAATACATAAGACATCAATTTGAAAACTGATAAAAAAAACAAAACTACATATTAAACTATATAGTATATTTATTAATTTATGTAAATTTATTGTCAAATGATCCATCTTAAAACTGCTGATTCATCTTAAAACTGCCTTTTCCTTCAATCTTTCACTGTGTCACCATCAGTATTTCACATGTTCACAGTTAATGCTTATTTGACAAGCCACTTCAAATGACAGAAACAAGCCTTTTGTGTTGAAGGAACTTTCTGATCTCTGCCAACAGCAACACATACAAGAACCTGTCAGCAGTCAGCACAAGTGGTGGTCACCTGACAGATTAATGCGTCTTAAGGATCACAGACATGGATTCTTCAGATTTTATTCAAAGCTTCACGCCCACTGAATTAAATGTTACAACTCAGCATCACTTCAGGACATAAATGGAAGCTTTTGCTAGGCAGAATAATAGATTGAATTGTGTTGAAGTTACAATCCTGAGAACGAGTGCAAAAGAACTGCCCTGAGGGGTTAGAAGGTTCAGTCTCACATTCTGGTTGCTATTATAACTGGATAATTCAAATCTTTGAAGGATTTATGACTTGGCCGCTAGATTGGAAACACTTGAGAGTCATTTCTGAATTGTGTCTGAAGCCATGAGCCATGGCTTTTCTTTCAGTGCCCAGTGCATAGTTGGCACTATGGTCGACTTTAGTCAAGGATCCACAACCTCAGCTTAAACCAAAGAGAAATTCATTTTCGTGTCATCTGCACCGGATAACGGCCAATCTCCGATGCGAAATTGTCTATCACCGCTACTTCTCATTTACTTTTTCTGCCATTGATCAATATGTACCAGGTGACATCCACAGTTCAGGATTAAGAAAACTAGAAGCAAGAACCAAGTATGGTTTAAAATAAAAGAAAATGGTGATAGCTAGGATTTGAACATAATGCACACGTAATGTAAAGTCACTGAAATTTCTCAGCTCACAGAAACAGCAATGGCAGCGTAACCAGCTTATTCAACAGCTCTACAACAGGTCAAGTCCTCAAGAGCCAGGTTAGGTTGTTTGATCAGATTTGGTGCCAGGTCAGAATCTGAGGGGGGTAAAAGTCAAGGATACAGCATGGTGCTATAAAGGAAATTATTCATGAAGGTGGTCATGGGATGGTGCAGGATTGAAAGTAGTTTCTGTTTAACGATACTGTGATAACAAAGATCATTAGCGTCGCCCTCCTCCTTTATCCAGGCTTGGGACTGGCACTGCCAGAGTACGAGCAGTGGCGGAGTTTGCAGGATTGGAACCAGGATATGATAGCTTAAAATCTTTGTTTTCCATCTTAAGTGCCATGCAGCAGGACAGAGAGCAAGTGAAGTGCTGAGACTGACAGGCAAATGAGGGGGACAAGCAAACTGGTGGAGATCTTTCAGCAAGTGTATAACAAAAAGTGGGCAGCAGATTAAGGAGCAGTAACAGAATTTGAGAGGAGACTGGAGGCCAAGGTAGAGAATAACATGATGAAGAAATGAGTACATTTGGGCAGATGTATAAATGTAAGATGATTAAAAGGATTTTAAGGGCATTGTTTCTAAGAGACACAATATATTTCTAATGTTTAACCGAGGAACTTAAGGCTAATGAAGTGGTTTGAGAACTGGAGTAATGTGGCGCTGTTTGTGAGTTTTGGAGACTGGATAGACAAGAGCATTCTGTATTGTTTACAGATATTTTATGTGAGATGAGTCGATGAAATCGACTCGATGATACAGAAAAGGGAACTGAAGTAGTTGAGTATGGAGAGAACAATTGAGATGGCAATTGTGCAGGCAGTCCTACAATCAAAGTATAGGTGGAAGCCAACAAAGTGGTCAGCTAAGGCAAGGCTTTGTCAAAGATAATTCCAAGCTTGCCGACTAGCGAAGAACATTGCAAGGTGAAGTTAACGCCATTGGAGAAAGATCTGGAAGATAGATTAGTTGTTCATGGAGGCAAACTGTGAGAAATTCTGTCTTTAAGGGCTAAGATAAGGAGGTTGGGAGTCATCCAGGCCTAGATCTTGGTTATGGTGTTACATAAATGATTTCCTGCATTTGAAACAGAATGGGGGGGGGGTTGAAAGATATCAAGAGTTGTGTGTCTGTCATCAACATAGAGTTGATGATTAACTGATGATAAGGAAATAAATTTGCTATGTGGAGAGGTGTATACATGTGTCTATGTATCTGGCTACTTGTAAGGCACTTGTAAAGCATATTTTAAAGAACCTCACAAGGGTACTAAACACAGCAATCTAACAGATCTTTAGGGGGTCCACTTTAAGATGGGGATTGAAAAATGTTTCTTCATCTGCCTGTGAATAAACAGTGGACTGGTCCAGAAGGATGGTCCAATGCACAAGAAAGCAAGGCCGTGCCTGCATTATTGTAGGGAATCACACCATCAACAAGTTCCCACGGACCATTGAACACAACATTCATCAATTAGGCTGGCTAGAAACAGGAACACACAGATGTGTCTGATGTATTCTGGGGCTGCACCCACTATAAAAGCTCTGTACATGAGGAGAATCTTGAAGATACGCTTGTGCTCAATCAGAAACCAGTGCAGCATATCTCACATATATATAGCAATGACAGCAAAGATTTAGGCAATGTAGTTGACAATGGATTCAAGCAGTCATATCCGGAATTTCTTCAGCAGGTCCAGTGGCGTCACGAGGGGGGTGTGCGGGGGCCAGGTGACACCCTCAGAGGGGGGTGACACCCAAGATGAGAAAATTATGAAATTTTTGCAAGATGAGGAATTCCTAAAAAAAGGTCATCAAATTTTTTGGGAGACGAATTCCTAAAAAAAGATCATCACTTTTTTTGAGAGACGAATTCCTAAAAAAGGTCATCACTTTTTTTGGGAGACGAATTCCTAAAAAAAAGGTCATCACATTTTTTAGGGTGACACCATGACTTACCGCACCGCGTGACACCAGCTCTAGTGACACCACTGAGCAGGTCGGCAAGGACAGAGTTACCAATGTCCAGGGGTGTCAAAACAAAGGAGCGGATGAGAGCTGCAGCAGCGTTGGACAATGTGACAATATTGCCATATGACTCTAATCTGACACATTTGATAGAAAGAGGATCTATTGAGGGAACTGATAGGCTCCTCCACAGATATGTCTTCATCCAGAAGCACTCTTAAGTCTTGGACAACACATTTTACTTTCCATACTGGAAATTCCACAGCTATCACTTCTCTGTTAATCCGAGCTCAAGTTTGTCTTGTAATTGTAAGTGTAATCTAACGTTTTGTTTATTGACAAAATCGCAACTTGTAACTTGTTGTTAATAACATTTACCACCAAATAGGCTACGAGGGCAGAGAGCGCTTTGGATTAGTGTTCTCTCCTGTAGTGGTGCTCTGTACATTTCTAATTGCAATTACAATTACAAAATCAGCATACTGATGAACCCAGACTCAAAGAGTGAAATAAAATTGGTGAGAATGGCTGCATACAGGATGTGACATGCAGACATCTGTATGTCCGGCTGAGCTGGGGAGGGGAATAGATGAATGGCAGCACTTTTGCTCGAAGAACATAAGATCTTGAAAGACGTAAGCTCCGTATAGGTTGACTCAGCCTTCCACTCCCTAGGGGGCAGCTGTAAAAAGAGCGGGTGCCTAACAGGCTGCCAAGATGTGTGTTCTATAAGATCTTGATAATTGTACTGTCATATGTTTCAATGTTACTAACTATAGTATGGTTTGTCAGTGTGCTTGTCGATATACACAAATATATTATTCTGTAAGTTCGAATTGATTGAGCGAATTCTCTTAAACAAAGCTTAACTGAACAACAGATGTTTCTCAATGCTGCAAGCAGTAAAATTCTGAAACAACAATCAAGAGCAGCTTTTTGGTAACTGAAGTTATAGCAAAGAGAGGAAAACTGTTTTCTGACGGGGAGTTTATAAAAGATTGCTTGAGGATATTTATTAACATGGCCTCTCCAGATAAAAATTTATATGGTAAAAAATACCAGTCTATCACATCAAACTGTCGCAAGGCAGTTTGATGTATAACACTAATCTCCAATATTCAAGAAAATCTTGTTAAAAGACTTCGACATGTACCAGTTTTACAGTTTAGCACTAGATGAGAGCACAAATTTAATTGATAAAGCAGTCTTTACAATCTTCATTAGGGGAGTTAGTAGTTACCAAAGATTTTATTGTTGAGGAGCTGCATGACCTCTGTCCAATGAAGGGCACAACGACTGGGAAGGACATTTTCAATTAATACAGGTTTTGACAAAATTAGGGTTTTTCGGAACAAAAGCTTTGTGGCTTAACCACTGATGGAGCCCCTTCCATGAGTGGTAAGCACAGTGGATTCATTACATTAATGCTCAAATCACTTGGGTATTTTTGCACTATTTGGCAGTACATATTTTTTTGAATAGCTTTTCTTAAAATGGCAAATATTACAATAAACTCGAGATCACTGCTAACAGACGGGCATCTTACCTGAATACATTGAATAGCTACATCAACTGCATGCTACTGATTCAGATATAATGTACTTGTGTAAGCAAATGCAATGTCAAGTATGCTATTAGTACAAACAAATTTTAAAAAATGTGAATATACAGTATCTGGTCATGAGGTGGGAAATTAAATTATTGTTCACTAGTATGCATTGCATTGTTTTAACTATTGATGAAGTTTGCCTTTGGTCCCGAAGTCTGATAAAAAAAGGCAATGTGGCCCTTCGTCCAAAAAGGTTGAACACCTCTGAACTAAGATGATCCATCCATGAGCAATAGTTCAACTCCACAGATCAAGAAAACCAGTTCTGTATAGTAATTTCCAAGTGGTGCCGAGGCGGCCTCTCAACGCTGAACCCAGGGTTCAATACCAGTGCTTCATAAGAAACTGTGGTCTACCAGGAAATACTTGTAATATTACTCCAAAAGCTCATAATAAATATCTCTCAAGAATCTCTCAAATGTCAGTATCATCTCCTTATGGTACAAGAAATGCACTATATAAACTGCCAATATTAATATGAATTAGTTAACTACGGGCCACAGTGTGCCACCACACTGCCTAAACTTTGTAAAAAGACAAGCATTATGTTTAAATGCTAATGCATATGTTATCTACTAACCTTACAAAATCCTGTAAACGTCTTTCATCCAGTTATCAGAGACTGATAAGACTAGTTAGGGAGACATTCTTTTCTATTCCATCACAGCACACTAACCAGCTCATACTGGCACCAAATTCTTCCGCTCGGTGACTGATGCAATTGACTCAAGCAACAGTGTCCAATCACCAGGCTCAAACTTATAAAATGCGGAATTTAAATAATGGCAACTGAGTTCACTAGCTAAAGAAGTATCACTTAAGAGTCTTAGAACACCATATCGGCCTTGTTACTAGGGGTAGTTCTCAGAACTGGCGGCAATCTTGTCTGAGAGGTGGGGGGGGGACAAAGTCGGCCACGATCTCGTCAACGACCGTATTTATCTTGTCCCCCAAAAAATTTTGTGCCACTTAATCTCAAAAAAATTTCGCTTTCATCTCCGAAAAAAGTTTATGACTTTTTTAGTCATTAGCCTCTTTTTTCTACTTTTTCCCCGTGGTTAATCTTTTCGTAGACTTTTTAACGGATCTCATCTTCAAAAAATCCTATAAATTTTCAATCTCATCTTCCAAAAAAGTTGATGACCTTTTTTTTAGTCCTCCACCTACTTTCGTGACTTTTCCGTGCCTTCAAAATAACTCACGACTTTTTTTGACGTTAGGTCTCCACAGGCCTTTTTTTCCTTTTTTCCTTCTCTTGCACAATTTCATTACTTTTTTCTTCAAATTTTGGGGGGACACTTCAAACCAACTGTTCTGGTCAAAAAGGCACTCAAAACTCATTTTCGCCCTCACACACAATTCCATTTCTTGACCTTTTTTGGTGTATCTTCAAAATTTGGGGGTCCGATGTATGGCGTGACCCCCCACTCTTAAAGGTGGGGGGTCTTGTCCCCCTCGACCCCCCCCTAGATCGCCGCCCATGTAAGTTCTGAATGTCTACTACAACCATTAGAAAACGATTTCTTGTCTTTACTAGAGAAAACTAAAATGTTACATGTATTTAGATATACTGAAAAATGAGTTAAGAACCACAAGAAATTATATTTTTGATCCATCTCTGCACCAGAGATGGGCATGATTAGTTAAATTGCCAACTGATTAGAATTAGAATTAGCTAATGAAATTTGCCAATCGATAAGAATTAGAATAAGCAGCAGCAGCTAATCAATTAGCAATTAGATTTAGATAATTCACACATAAATTTGCTTTATCAATTTGTAAAATTCTGATCAAAGCACATTAAGTTACTACAGCAAGTTACTGTCTTTTATAGTATCTAAAGCGGCACAACTGCTATGTCAGAACGGTCCACAAATCAGCAAGCAACAACACAACGCACCACACTGGTCAATACATGCTGTAGTTTAATCAACACTGCTACTGCAGAAGCTCACTATTACATTTTGCAGTTAGAATGTCTTAAATCAGAGTATACATAATTTCACAAAATCTGATCAATCAGCTAATTGTTTTACGATTTGAATCAGCTAAAAATTGCTAATCAATCAGAATTAGGGTCAGGTGACAACTAATCAATTATAAAATTAGAATTAGCTCTTTGTCTAGTCGATTAGGTACTCGATTAGAATCTAATTGTTACCCATCTCTGGTCTGCACTAAACATGTAAAAGAATTTCTACCATTGACAGCTTAAAATGGTCAGCGTTCAAAACAAATAACAAGAGATTTATTAGCTTGACCCAAGAAGTATTGCTTCACGGCAGCTGATTGGCACAATCACAAATGCATTCAACCAAGCTTCAGAGAAAGACAAATCCTCTGTTCAGCTCATAATAAAAAAATTACTATGCCCAAGACCCCAATGCAAAGCTCTGTCAAAATCCGTCAAAAGCTACCATATTCCGTAATTGAACAAGCCACATCAACGAAAACATAATAAAGGCATGACTTTAAAAACACCTCCTCAATGCCTTCAGAGCAGCAACAGAGCAATTGATCCATCCACCTACCGTCACTCCATTCCTCCCACCTATCCGTCAGTCCACTAACCCAAACTATCCATACACTTATTCCAAGATCACAATTTTTCACAAAGTAAACTAACAGAAATCTCCACTTTATTTGCAAACTAAAACTGATAAATATGCCTTAAAGCAGTCATAAATTAAACTAAAAATATCATACAGTAAAAGAAGCTAAACATACACACACAAACACACCACACACATCCACACAGTTTATTGAACACCAATAATGGTAACAATTGATATGATGGTCACTTAAAGAAAGTATTTGTAGGCACACAAAGGAGGGACAAGTCACACGAACTCAGTCATGTCACCTAATTTCTTATAACAGATTTCATGACGGCATTTCCAACAGTTTCACAGTTCTTAAGGTTATTACCTTTATTTATAAGTGCAGTGTTATTTTAAATACTTTCCATAACAAAGAGCAATTAATACTTCGAATTTCATTACACTGTACCAACTAATCAACATGGGCTGGGCTTCCTCCTGAGTTGCGGTCTCTTCCTCGAGACTCGTCCATCACTTTCTTCTCTGCTCTAAAGACTGTTCTCTTTCGCCTGGGTAGAGCTGGGAGCACCTCTGAATAGTTTCCTTGAAGGGGTGCTGTATAAATCTTCAGTTGATTGATTGAGTGATAAATGTAACATAAAACAAAATAAAAGAAAAAGAATGAAAAACATAAACACATTTTGATATGCATGTTGCGCTGTTATGTCTGCCAATCAAAGCCAAACTACATAGCAAGTATATAATGTATTTATGCATTTCTTAAAACTTTAATGAAGAGAGTGACTAAAAGTGACTGGAAAGCCAATGCAGCTCATCGTTAAAGTGTTAAACTGATGCACAGCAGGCACTGGGCACACCTTTAAGTAGGCCTACAGATGACAGAAGATTCCATATGGTATGTATTCCAGAGAAAATTGTCAGATGTTAGTGCAGCAAATTCTTTACACAATTTCTTTGAGGATATTGTTTAATGGGTATGGACATCTGATGTGTGGATAAAGTAATCAATGAAGGGTGACGGAAGCATTTTGTATCGAACCGATACATCATCATCATCATCAGTTCCTGATGCCAGCCATTTGGCGGCTATGGGTATGAATAAATGATCTCCATTGTCCTCAGTCATTTGTCAAGTCTAATGCCCTCTCAGTGTTAGTCAAAGTGATGTTATGTCTACATTTATATTATCAACCTAGCGTAGTATTAACCAGGCCCGCCGAGAGGCGGGGGGACAGAGGGGCAAATGCCCAGGGGCCCGGCGAATTTTTAGGGGCCCGGGCCGGGCCTGCAATCAACTTATGAAAAATATCATATTCAGTTATACAAACTTTATGATTTATGACTTTTTAAATATATTATCTGACGCTTAACTGGATCTAGTATAGTTACAAAACCAGTTGTAGCAACACTGGCCGCCAATTCTCATTATGAATACGTCATTTGCGTTATCGTGATAACGTTTTCTGAAACGATTATGTCATAGGCTATTTGGGCTGTTTATCTTACGTCATCTCAATAAACGTTGCCATGGTGGGATATGGTGCAATATTTCTCAATTCGTGAAACATTTGATTTGAAGAAGGTCGACGACGTTCTAAGCTCTAAAATATTATATTCGAGTGAGCAAGAATTTTAAGACAGTCGATGTTTGAAACTTCGAATAAAATTGGCAAACAGACGACGTTGGAAATCTTCGAAGGAACAAGAATGTCAAGAGATCTTGACATTTTGAAATCTTCTAATGACCAAGAATTTCAATACGGTCGACGTTTGAAGCAACCGCAGCCAGCAATAAAACAGCACAACGAGCAGAATGCTAGCTATCCTACCTATGCGACCACAGAAGCGAATATCCGAGTAAGACATTTCACTTTTTTTCTGCATTCAGGGTGGGAATTGTCGGGGGATTGGGGTTCAACCTTCCTAGTCTTTCTTAGGACCACCCAGATAAGCCTTTACTGCACATCCCGCGGGTAGTTTCCAACCCCATCAGTTGTGCTAAGTGTGGTTTAGCATTATTTGACTCTGAGTCTTTGACAAAGATCGAGAAGACATTTCCATGGTATACAATGTATGCAGTTTTTAATTTTATCAACAAAGAAATTGATTTTGATTCGAGTCTGACTTGCAAAACTGCTAGTGTTGAAATCAGCTGCTTTAAAATTTCGTTGACATCAGTTTGTAAAATACGGATAAAATGTTCAAACCCCCTAGTCTTTTTTATACTATTCCCACACTGTCTGTATTAATTATTTAGAAAGTGATTGTTCGTCGTTCCACTAAGTTTATGGATGGTTCGTAAAGTGTTAAAATGTTTTAATAAGCAAAACTAATGGACAAGCAACACGTAAACATGGCTAATTATGATTTAGTTGTTATCTAATGAACGTAAAGACCAGCGATAGATGGTTGGTAGGCTGTTGCAGCCAAACAAATTAGGTAAGGATTGAAGTGTATTATGGAGTTGACGAGTTGTCGCTCGCTACCCGGGTCTAATTGAATCCATCGCCCTGGTAGTTGGCCAGGGGCCGACTTCTCCCTTAGACCCAGGGTTTCCGGACCCAGATCCGCCCTAGGTGGCCGAGAATAGGTCGAAGGACCTTCTTCCGGGTCAGCAGGGTTAGGGTCCGGACTCGCCAATGCACCTGCTACTATTTTAAATCTACTGCATGTCTGTATAATTTTATGTTGTGAAAGCCAGTGGTGTAGTGGGGCGGGAACGCGGGGGAACGCCGTTCCCGCACTTTTTTCCAGGGAGGGAACGCGATCCCTCACTATTTTGCAGCATTTCTGCTGAAATAAATGAACAAAGAAGACTTCAAGACTCACAGTTTCAACTGCTTACTTACTGGAGCCAGGGTTAGGGTTAGGGTTAGATTCAACAGTTTCAAAAATAGCAGCGCTCACACTATGCAAAATTCTTGCAAGATTGCACTTTTTGCTACAGTTGCTACTTCAATTTCCAGGCGTTCCCCCACTTCATTTTTTAGGACTACACCACTGGTGAAAGCTGATATTCATGTTGTGTACAAAACATGTGTTGCAGTAGGGCCTACAAGTTGAGTAAAATTTCTGAGGTCTTTCAATACATTTTTTTATTCAAATCAAAACATTCTTTATTGAAACCATGCAATGAACAATGGTAATAACGTAGTTGAGGAACACATAAATAGAATGGCCTCAAGGGTAGGCCCTGAAGGGAGAAAACTCCCGCTAATAGGGACACCTATTTGCAACGCATTATTTGAGGAAAATTTAGGCCCGCTTGGGTGCTACAGAAAATAATTAGTCTTATTCTCTGCATGATGTCAAATTTCCACGAATATACTGAACTTAGAAAACTGATGGATTTAAGTTTATCTGACCGGTGATTGAGTAAAATTTCCTGAGGTATTTCAATACATATTGAATATACTGAACTTAGAAACCTGATGGATTTATTTTTATCTAACCGGTGATTGTGTCTGCACCCCGAAATCAAACCACTGGATCGAGATACTTGCATCTGATGTGAGTGAAGATTGACAGAAGCAGGCCGTGTATGACGTAGCTAAGTACGTGTAGAATAATAATGATCGAAAATCTCTACACAGGAATTACGTTTGGCTGTTGCACAGCTCGTCCGATTCCATGTTCACTGACTGCTGCTCAGGAACCAGATGAAATGAATGGACCTTCAGCAGCAAATACAGCATCGTCACCAGAGGATCAAGAGTTAACTATTCATCTGCCAGATGGCAGCACAGCCAGCACTGCTCTGAAACTGTGTTCTAGGTAGGTGGCTTTTAAGTATTTCGTCTTGTTTCTTTGCTTCTCATTTCACTTTTCCCTTCACGCACAGGTGCAGTTGCAGTGGCAATGATAGCAGATAACACTTAGTCAAAAGTGTTTCAATCTTATTGGGAAATTTTAAGGGAATCTCTTAAGTTTTCAATTACTACCAAAAGATGATTAACTTTAAAATATCCCTAGGAATAGCTGCCAATATGCTAAACTTGATGAAGTGCACCATGTTAAGTTTGTATTAAATTTACATTTAAATTAACATTTCCCTTACCTTACCTGTTTGCAGATTAACTTGCCTGTGTAATTATGCCCCTCAGCTGAACTGAGATTAGAAATTAACTGATCGGGTGACAGACTGATGCTGAATTGATCTTAAGTCGACTGTCAAAATTTTATAATGTCAATTTAAAATTTTTTAATTGATGGCATTTGTGATGGTATTATTGTGGTGTGAATTTGTTGATGGTAGGAGCCTGCACAGTTCAACTGCTTTAAAAAAGAAATGAAAGAAAGATAAAGTTAAGTGGTCAAATTGGAGAAAGACAAGTCATTGACCCAGAATTAGAACTCTTGTGCAGTGTGTGATTTCCAAGAGCAACAGATCTATACTGGGCCAAGACTGGCACATAATGAACAACCAGTTCATTTTGGTAATAGATCTGACTACCATCAGGTAATATCAAACCCTAGATCAGATAGGTTTGTCCAAGATTGTTGAAGGTAGTGCACTGATCCAACAGCCTGTACATAATTGAATTGACGAGCCACACCCTGGCACAATTGGATTCATCCAGCAGCAGCCAGGGTCAAAGCAACCTACCGATTATATATATATCCTGGACTGAATGGGCCTGTAGATCCTTACCCCGGACCAAATGGGCCTGCACATCCTTACCCTGGACCAAAATGACCTGTAAATCCATATCCTGGACCATGTGGACCTGCTAATCTATATCCTGGACCAAATGGATCTGCCCAGTAACACCCAGAAGCTGAAGAACTCATCCAATACCATATAGGCCTACTGAATTCCAGCAACATCTGTTCAGATCTGAGAGCACACAACGCAAAGCAGATGAACACAGAACCTCTGCCACTGACAATCACACAAAGAAAGTCCAGTCAACCATCATGCTCCCAAAGATCCAGCCACTAGTTCATATGGTGCTTCAAAGGATCCAAACATAATTCTAACAATAGATCTTACTTCAAAAGATCCACCAACCTCAAATTCAGCCAAAAGTCATGCTTCAAAGGATCAAGCTTCAAAGGATCCGACTGCAAGTACAACAAAAGATCCTTCCTCCAACAGACAGCTCAAAGTTCAACCAAAATCTTTCTTCGGTCCAATCAAACGACTGACTCTTTAAGTCTCATTTCAAGTCCGGGAAAACAAAACAAAAATTTAAAAAAGGGATCTTTCAGATCTCCATGCAACACAAAGCAGATGAACACAAAACCTCTGCTGCTGACAATTGCATAAAGGTTTCTGTAGAAAGTTCTGCCAAAAGTGATGCTTAAAAGATCGAGCCTCAAGGATCCAACTGCAAGTACAACAAAAGATCCTTCCTCCAACAGCCAAGCTCAAAGTTCAACCAAAAAGCTTGCCTCAGACAGTACAATCAAACAGACTAATTCTTGAAGTCCCATTTCAAGTCCGGAGAAAGAACTCCATGGAGGTAAACTGTTCTCTTCTCCTCGTCGTTTGTTTAAGATATTCTTTTATTACATTTTTAAGATCTTGGAATGTCACGGTCTTTTGATTTGGCCAGGCTGTGCGATAAGATGTGTTTAGAATTTTTAGATTCACAAGAATTTAAACCAATGGACGGACTGATGAAAAGCCAAAGTGTTAGTAATCATTGTAAATTTTGAACTGAACAGTGTTATTAATTTTTTTGTTTAATTACTGGTTTTTGGAGGTGCTTTTATGTGCCTATGTAACATACAATGAAAGCTTAGAAATAATTTTGACTGAGAAATACCAGTGATCATGTAACTTCTGCCATTTTTGTAGCATGAAGTTAAAACTAAGCATTTACAGTTCATGTAGAATAAACCACATTATGCTGTAACTATTACTTTCCATTTATCTCATATTTATGTTTACATGACAAATGTAAACAGCTAAAACTCCAGTGAACACACACATTTACTTCACTGCTCATCAACATCACTTGCCATCTGGTAAAATAATTTAGAGTGAGAATATGACATTACATGCATTTCTATATGGGGCTCATTATGTCCTATATAAAGGTTTTGATGTCCCATCGGTTGATGCCTTGTGCATTACATACCGGTGCGATAGAAGTTACTAATTAATAATAATAATAATAATAATAATAGTAATAATAATAATAATAATATAGGCCCTTATGAAACGATGCTATATAAATTTGCAATTATAATTATATCAGTACTTAACAGAATTGCTTGTATATATGTATGTGTGTATTTATGTATGTATATTTGTTTTCTTGTATCAAGCCACTTAATATAGCACCTTTTAAGTAGGCTACTTCACAAAAGCGCTGCACGAATGACTAACTCATCTAGATATTTAAATGCATTTTAATACATTTTGGAAATGTCTACTGAACAGAGCTAAACGCAACAGCACGTATGTAAAGCGAAGACTGTTCGTAGAGGAAGATCTGGGTCATGATAAGTTACAATGGGCTTGAGTTTATATACCGACGTGAGGCACCTGCGTATCTCCCCATGCAGATGAGCGCAACGATCGCAGACCTGGTTAACTTAAGACTGGAACATAAAACTTCTTGATGTATGTCAGTATGACACGGACCAACAGGGCTCGCCTCAGAAAAAGACTTGAATTTTTCTTTCATTTCATGCTACTATTTTGTCATAACATGTAATAATAATAACCTTCATTATTTTACTGTGTTTCGATAGATGCCTTTGGATTTTCTGGCCACAAGCTTCCTGCTTGAGGAGGATGGGCGATGGGATGGTTGCTCAGTGGCTCCATATTGTTGGGATTGTGTGTAGGGTGTGGTGTTCGATTTGTGTTTGTATTTAGTTTTTTTTATTTGTCTTTAGTTTTTTGTAGTGTGTATTTATTTCTTTATAAGTATTTAGATTTTTGTATTTGTGTTTAGTTTAGCGACAAAACAAGCAACAAAGCAAACAACAAACGACAAAGTAAAGAACAAAGTAAACAACAAAACAGACACGAAAGCAAACAACAAACGACAAAGTAACAAAATAGACAACAAAAGAATCAAGACAAAATAATCAAAAACTACACCCCTGCCGAGCCTCTGGCGTGGCTTAATCTCCCGTAAGCTCGTTAAGGCAGGGGGCCCCTGGCGTGGCTTAGAATCCCGTAAGCCCTTTGTGTAGTTTTTGTGTTTTTGTCTTGTTTGTTTTGTTGTTTATTTTGTTTATTTTGTCGTTTGTTGTTTACTTTCGCGTTTGTTTTGTTCTTTATTTTGTTGTTTATTTTGTCCTTTGTTGTTTGCTAACTACAAATGCAAAATCTAAATGCTTTGTCGTGTTAGTTTGTTTTTATTTTGTCGTGTGTTTGTTTTGTTTTTTTGTGTCATATATGCTGTTTATTTTGTCGTGTTGTTTGTCTTTTTGTTTATTTTGTCGTTTGTTATTTGTTTGTTTATTTTGTCATGTGCTGTTTATTTTGTCGTGGGTTGTTTGTTTTGTTGTTTATTTTGTCGTGGGTTGTAACGAGCCGAGGGATTAGAAGGAGGCTCATAGAAGAGTAGATCAGATGGGAAGAGTTACAGTGTGGAATCATATCCCAAATCATCAACGAACAGGCAGCCACTAGTGCGTAATCGCTACTCAGAAACTAAATGAGACACAGACGCTGACACAGAAGTTCTTACAGTTATGAAAATGCAGACTGAATTCTACTTCTTTGTCGAGACATTGATCGAGGCTGACGAAAACAGAATGACTGATAATCATCTGACAAAGATTCTGCATGAAATTTTAAAAATGTTTTCATTCATTGGTGTACAACAAACATAAAAGAAAAGCAGTTATTCATTTATTTATCCACTTATTCCTCTTTCCATCCAGTCATTCATCCATCTATCTATTCATCTCTTCACTACATTCGTTCAATCATTCGTTCATTCTTTTAACTGTGGATTCGTCTTTCCTTTCTTCCGTCCGTTCTTTAACTCGTTCATTCAAGAAACACCAAGAAACATTGGGAAACACCTAGAAACATTGAGGAGTATTGGGAAACACCAAGAAACGTTAAGGAGTATTGGGAAACACCCAGGGGCGTCTATTCCCCATAAGTCATTGGAGCAACTTCCCATTTCCCCTTTTCTTCCCCCCTCCCCTTCCCCCTAAAATGGTGGCACACACTGACAGATCCCCCCTATTTCTTGGATGGAGCATTTGCTCCAACGTTTCTATGGTGTAGACGCCCCTGCATGGTGGAACTCCACATTGAATGGTCCGTATACTTGGGATTTGCATCCATTAAAGTTAAACAGCACTATCTTCTGTTGCATAGATAGCTGGAGAATCAATCAAGACTACTCCCACGTTATTACACAAGTGTTTTATATTTCTTTTGTGTAAAATCTGGTCAAACAGCCCAGTAAATGACTGAATAGAAATAGTTCAAAAACCTTATATTCCTCTTGACCCTAAATATGAGCTGGAACACATGGTTGTAAAAATATATCACATAATGCACTGTACGTACAAAGTAAAAAAAACTGATGAAACGTGTACCGGTAATTGTAGAAAACGATATCTGTCATAAAAATTTGGTGACCCTGCTAGCAGGACTTGTCCTTTTGGTCTCACCTTTAATTTGTTACCTATTAATATTTACACAGCCTTTGAAGGAAGATGTAATAGAAGTAGAAAAAAAACCGCATTCTTATATCTAATGGTTCTAGAAGACTGAAAAATAAATTTTCAAGAAACACAACAAAAACATTTTGTTTCCGTGATCTACATGTAATGTTAGCCCACAAAAACCCAGTGCAATTCAGTTCCTATAGTTTCCTGCCCTTAAATTTTTGTCAGAGATGTATATCAAAGTCAGTAAATTAAAACACTCAACTTTTTCGAATAGTTGAAAACAAACATGAAACCAACCATAAATTACTCCACGAAAAAGAAATTAAAGTCGTACCAAGCAAACAATATGAGTAACGCAATTGTTAGATGCTTTAGGCCTAAACAAAAATGCATTAGGTATTATTGCTACAATAAAATATTACTTTCTCATTTATTAATAAACAATAAATGACTGGAAAGCATCTTCTCGGCAAACAATCAAGTTAAGCTACCTTACATGTTAACAAACTTATGCTATTCATCCAACTTACCAGAAGCATTCTACAGTCCTCAAAAGAGTAAATGGCAACTACCAGATGGCCCAGCAAGGCCAACCATCGATACATCAATTTATTCTATGGACCAAAGAAATAAAGTTCATCTCCAATCAATATTAATGATTTTTTCTTCGTAGCACCAATACAACAACTAATACAGAAAAACTGCTCAAGGATATTTTCTTTTGCCTTGTGACACATTTGCAGTCAATGTGCATGTGGCTCAAATTTGACAATGAGATCCTAGTACGATATGTTTGTGTCTTGCCCTCGGGAACTTAAGTAATCATTATGCAGCTATGAATTTGTGACAATACTACTAATCATTGAGTGATAGTGAAAAGTTGTGGACATTTGTCATTTACTAATGCCTCTTGGGTTTCGTTTTACGCGCTGCATGGTGCATCATACGAAACAGCGGAGCCAAGTAGGCCTAGATCGTCACGCTTAAGGCCACGTCCAGTTGGTGAATTAAGAACAGAGAAAACATTGTACAACGATAATTATACTTACAGGCTTTAGTGAAGTACTGAGTTAAGAATGATGGATGATTGACTGCTTTCCACTATACTGTACTACTACCCAGGCGGCCCTGGTAGCGGGGTCATTTGACCCCTTTTGGGCCTCCTGTGTAGCCAGACTTTGGAATATAATATAATAATGCATGTTTCTGCTTTAACTGTAAAAGTTTGGTTACCAAATAAACAAGACTTAGTGTCAAGTGTCAATTGTTTTGGTCATGACATAGGCCATAATAGTTGTGATTCGGTTTAAGGAAGAGTTTCTCAACCTCAAGTTCTATTAGTGCCTCTTTCAGCACAAACCTTAAGCTTACTACACAAGAGTACCTTATAGTATTGTATTCATGGGCATCCCGGAGGGGGGGGCAAGAGGGCATTTGCCCCTGGATTTTGAAAATTTTCTCGTTTTATGTGTTCACGAATAGCTATTTTATGTAAAAAACATCATTTTGCCCAAGAAAAATTTTGCCCCCTAGAAAAATGTTGTACCCTCAGAAAAATTTCTGCAGACGCCCATGATTGTATTGTATTCAAACATTTAGAAGGATGAACTGTTCAGAGGCACTGCCAGGCCACAAGCAATGTCTTGAGAAAAGCAAAAGAAGACGATCGAGGGGCTACCACCATTACCTACTAAAATTTGAGAGCGAGTAGGAGACAGAGTGTTGGTAGGAGACAGTGTGTTGGTAGGAGAGTGTATAGTGCAACCCAGGATTCGATTTATCAAAAAAGAAGCAGGGGGTCGGAAATCTATATAAATAATAAAAATTTACTAAGCCGCAATTAATTTTTTTATTTGTTATTTTTTAAATGAAGTTAATGAACTTCCATAATACGTCAAAATTCTGCACTGACCAACAGTCAACTACGATGCAAAAATTTAAACATGAAAAGGAGTTTTCAGTTGCAGTTTTAGCTGAAGTACTAATAGGAACAACAAATTGTACACATAAGCATCAGACGTGACTAACTTGCACTGATAGATGAAATACAAGTTGTATTGTCTCAAAGGGTAACCCAGGCCTACTCCCTAAAAAGTATATCACAATATCTACATCAGGGTACTGATTGGATACTAAATAATTACCCAATGGAGTTATTTGGTGTAGCAACAAATATTATAATCAAAGAATATATTTCACTTAATTCTAGATAGTTTGTAGAGTTAATATCTGGTCATTCCAGACTTTGGTTTGCCAAAGAGTCTGCCTTCTCATTTCCTGCCAGTCCAATATGGCTAGGAATCCAAGCTATTTTAATTTTTCTATTTTGTAATTTGTTAGCATTATGCAGAAATATTCAGCAGCATTGTGGGCAAGCTTAAATACTTCTCAAAAACATTGTAGAGTCAAATCGAAAATACATATTCTGATAGGGTTGCTTAAATGGTATAAACAAACTTTAGGTTCTGTATACCGTGCTGACTTTGTTTTTATTGCAACTTATACTGATACTTTTTTGTGAATAAATAAATAATAATACATGTAATAATATGGTTTCGTTATAATTAGGTGGCTTTCCATGTTTGAGGTCCGTAGACTATAGTGCTAGAATTGTTAAATCTTTGGTCAGAGATAGGGGTGTTGGAATTCAGTAAGGGAATTAGACTGTTACCTCTGTAAGTCTTAAACAAATTTGACTCTCTGGATATAAGAAATTGGTCTGAGAGTTAATTTCACATACATAGCCTGCTGAAAGGGAACATAAATCATTGTCTTTAATCAAATGTTGGTTATAGTACAATTACATTATTCAAGTGTTAATTATAATCACCTGTACATTTGTGAAAATGGTTTGTCTTGTGCATTACACAATTGCACTACAGAAATTTTAAATTAATAAATATGGCTGAATTTCCACATGCCTTCCACGAAGACCTCTAGTAAACGTATTCATTTTAAGCACTCTGGCTTGTTTAAGCTTCCCTGAGCAATCTGGTTTTCCCACTAGAGCTGATTCTTCTGGATACATGGCTCATACATGTACCGTAGTACAACTTGGAACAGACACAAAGTTCAAATGTTTACCTTCATTAAGAGTATATGTTAACGTGTATCAATATAATTTCACATCTGTCAGCTTCTTGTACAAAATCACGCTCTGAAGTCACTTGTTTAAATTATCTGCCTCCTTGTTTTCACAAACAAACCAAATTAATGCTAGACTAGGCTACTTATTTTAACACTGTCATAACATACTGCATTTCAGAATAATACATTTGAGAGGTTTAATACAGAGTTATATAAATGCACAGAGGCGCCCGCAGCGTGACGCACGTGCGTCCACCCACCAAATCAAATCCACACAAGGAATAGGCTTTGCATCGATATTTTTTAAAGCAATTGAATCACCTACATAACATGCAAAATAGAACATTCTTAAATTATTTTTAATCAAGTGCAGAAATAAATGCTCACAGAAAACAGTATTTTGTTAAACAGCAATACGGGATAGATGTTATCTAAATTGAAATATTTTGTTGTGCGTCCAATTTTTTTAGCCTGCGGGCGCCCCTGTAAATGCAGACACACATGTTTACATACAAGTACTGGAAACCTATTGACATACGCTCACCAAGTCTAAACAACCAGGGCTGCGCTAGCTTCCACAGCATCACTTGCTATACATAATTCAGGACTCCTCGAGGTTCCAGAGTGGTAAGGGCAGTGGCAGGAGGTGCAACAACTACAGTGTGTGTGTAGTTTGGGTTCGTTCTCGGTTTCACGGACTCCATTTCTCTTCTACACATTTCCAAACTAAACAGGCACTGCATGACTCCAGCTTGACATTGCCTTAGCTCACCATACATAAATTCACTTGGTTCAGAATTCTATTCATTAGAGAGGCCACCTGTACATAAGGACTGATAGGCCTTTCCTCCCCTTCCATTTCTTTGCCTCCTAAGTCTAAGCATGGACTAGAACGCTGAGACACAGTTGTAAAGGTTTTAATTCTCTATAACACCACTACACGAATGTCTATTGACATAAGTTCAAACTATAAGCAATTAACAGAAATATCTGTCAGTCTGACTTCTAAAACTAAATAATATTTCTACAGACAATTTCACAAATCTAACATTAACTTAGATATGCAATCAGACGTTTAACCTCAATATCCAACAATTGTAAAAGGTCTTTGAACATTGTAGGCTAAATACGTCATCAGCTGGAACAATGGGTAAAATTTAACTTTGAAATAAAAATAAAAGTTCAAGAAATTTGCACACTACGAGGAAATGCTGTGCACGCTATTTTGAAATGCCTTGCGCATGCAGCTTAAAGGGAACATTGACTTTTAATGTAGTATTTGCAAACTCTGCAAAGTATTAACCTACATTTAAGTAGTCACTGATTTGATCTATGTAATAACTCAATGTTTTGTGAATCAACATATTGTACGGTGGTTAATGCAACTGTAAACGTGAAGTAGCATTTATATAAATGCAATAAAGTAAGACTTGGCAATAGTTTGTCCATCAATAACAGTAATGGAGAAAGTTACTTCAATGAATGAGTGCGACCCAGACAAGTCCTTTTCCGCCCTCCTAGTGCAGCCTTCCTCCTTGTGATCGCAGTTGGCCGCACACCAATTGTTTTCAGACTTGCTAATCTTCTCCCTGCACCAACATATTTCCCAAAACAATTCAGCGCCGACTGCATTGCTGAGGCTGTTGATATATTTTCCGCTTCTGTGCAGAAAGCTTCTAAAGCCGGCCCAAGCCTGACTGGGTCATATTTGTACATATCCTGTATTTTTGATGCTGCTTTTTGGAAGCGATTCAAAATTTTGCTGTCGACGGTAGCAACATTCACTGGGACACTTTCCCTTGCAAACATCTGTTCTGTTTCATCAGCTGCAGACTGGTTGTCTTCGTCTGAGCTATGGTCTATGTCATCAAGCTGGACAGATCCTGATGCTGGCCCACGCTGCTTGCGGAAGCTGTCATAGTACAACCTATAGTGCATATGAGCACAAGAAAAACAGAAGAATCCAAATGAGGACAGATGCAGAATTGTTTCTATGAATAATTCAGATAAAAGATCCATACAGTTGAAGAATGAGTTCTAAGCATGACACAATAGAAATGACAGGTTTAAAATATAATGACTTGCCAACAATGCTGACATTTTTTGAAGGTTCAATAGGAACATACATGACATAGGTACACACAGTGCTTTTTTTCTGGGAAAAAAGGCTCCGGAACGGAAAAATAGGTTCCGGAACGGAACAATTATGAGAGGGCTAACATCCCGAGAAAAACGGGATTGGGGGTTGGGAGGGGTCTCAAAAAACACTGAAAACAGTTCCAAACACTGAAATTATTGTTTTTATTATTAAAATAAATAAATTAGTTTTAGTAGCTGAAAAAGGTGCCGGAACGCCGTTCCGGCGCGTTCCGGCTGAAAAAAAGCACTGGGTACACACATATGCATGATGAATGCACGAATAAACTCACATCTACATAAACTGTATAGCTTCCGGACTGAAAAGCACTGAGAGTTCAGTGCAACATTTCTATGGCTATAGCACTACGAACTCCCACTTCATAACATTTGCAACCCATGCCTACCTGTAGCACCACTTCAGATCAGGGCAGTGATGTCTGTCAGCAGCATAGATTAGATAGTTCTCTGGATGCTCCACTTGGAGGTCATACTTGAGCACTTTAAGGGCTGATGACGGTGAGTGATTGTTCTGCAGCAAATGTTCAATTTTACTCCGGGCCTCAGGACCAACATCACGGCAGCGTAGAGCATCACCGGCATCGATTGCATGATTATGATTCATGTCGAGTGTTATGCACAGTGGATATTTTGGCAAATGTAAATCTTTAGACCTAGAATTGCACGGCATGAATGAGTATTCGAATAATAACACTAATAATAATATATAATAATTTTTATTAACAAATCATGGTAGCAAATACAAATAAAAAACTATTTAAACTAGGGCTGCGGAAGTTAACGATTAATTTAATCGTTAACGATTAATGAATTTTAACTATTAAAATTTTTCTTAACGATTAATCAAAATTATTTTTTACTTACTTACTTGCCATATCCGGAAAGTCGGGAACCAGATTTTGGGCGTTAAGTAAAAAAAACAACAATGGCGGATAGCGCAAGTAATGAACAAGTTAAATATAAGGCCGTTTCGGGTCGTATGTGTGATTATTTTGGATTTAAATTTTAGCTCGTCTGGTTACATTATAAACAAGAAACGTTCTTCGCTTGATCCAAACACAGTGAACATGCTGGTGTGCCTGCGTGACTGGTGTCGCTGAATTCCTAGTTTAACTTTAAATTAGCGCTAATTCGCTAATTTTCCAAATGACTGTCTTATTGATAATTTGATATGTGATGATAAATAACTAAAATTAACTATTAATTAATCGTTAATTTTCATAAAGTTAACTATTAAAAAAAATTTAATCGTTACCAGCACTAATTTAAACAGATGTCATACTCATTATTATGATAAACAAAATTCACCATAATGAAATGCTAAGTTCTTACGTGTCGAAACACAACAGTCTAGTTTCTTTCAGAGTGTGTGCGAGTAAATTTTAGTTCTGTGTGAACAAATACGTCTTCAGCTCCTAAAAAGCATCTGAGGAGCTTAGTGAGTGCAACGTCAACATAAAAGGCAACTATCCCCATTAACAGTGGATATAAACTGTTAACTCATATCAGCTATAGGACAAAACCTGTCACAGTCATGCATTTCACAATATCTGCTACCTCAAAATGCACTGTAACCTGCTCTATAGTTATTAATTCGACTTACTGTGATTTTCTCTTGTAATCTGCAAGATGACTGTTCAAGCCTTTGTGTTTAAATTCCGATTTCAGCAACCGCACGGTCATCTCTGCCGGACAGTTTGTGTTTTTCGATGACTTCTTTAGATCAGCAGAAAAGGTCCGTGGCATTGTGTTGTGTATACATCGGAAATCATACTGAAATGCATAAAGAACGTTGCAGAGTGACAAGTTAACTTCTTGATATTGAAAAGCTTGAAAGATTTGGTAACATTTAAAATTAACATTAACCTTAGAACTGTGTGATTAGTTTACTGCTTTGATAATATGGCAGTAAAATGAAAACCATGTTGAGGATGGGAGGGGCAGAGGAATGTTAAACTGCCCTTGTATGTATGTATGCATGTACAAATGTGTATGTATCTATATATGCATGTTTGTATGCGTATACGTGCGTATGTATGTTACTTATGTATGTGTGTATCTACAGGGTGGCGCAAAGAAAGTGGGACCGCCTAATATAATATCAAGTAATAAATTTCTGTGTAAGTTTTTCTTCCAAGAAAAACAAGTAAATTGTTGCCAAATGATAATTTATACAAAATCAGAAATCAAATTCAATGTGTCCTCCTCGGTTCTCAACAGTTTTTTTCTAAACGTCTGCGCCACTGGTCAATGCTTCTGTTTATAAACCGCTGAGAGAGTTTTTGCCACTCTTCAACAATGGCCAGTTTCAATTGATCTATTGTTTCAAATTTACGACGAAGGTAGACTTTTTGTTGAAGAGCACCCCAAATAGCATAATGTACACATTGTACAGGGTTTAGGTCTGGGCTATTTGGGGGCCACATGTCTGGTTCGATGAAGGTGACATTCTCCTGAAGAAGGAAGTTGATTGTGTTTCTTGCCATGTGCAAAAGAGATGCGTAAAAATGACATAAACTATGAAGATGGCGACCGGAAGAAACGAAATAGTGACGTCACACGTTGAGTTAGTGAGTAAGGATATTTTTTCAGTTTAAAAAACCGCCCAAAACATAATTTTGATATATATTGCACAACATTTCATGAGGCAGTCCCACTTTTCTGCGCCACCCTGTATGTATGTGTGCTAGTGCAGAGGTTTTCAAACTTTTTGGACCAGGGACCCCTATTTTTTCTAGGCATAGCTCGCAGACCCCCAGTATTTACAAAACAAAATTTAGGCCCCTATTCTTAAAATTTAATAAAAAAAATAACAGGCAGATAGACTATTTCCACACTACACGCTTGCTTATAAATTTATGACGCTGAGGACTATTATAATATAAAAAGTAACACTAAATAAATTGTTATTAACTCCCTGCAATAACTATACACAGTCACAGCCAAAAGCCAGTAATGTCAGCGAGAGGGATGTGCTTGCTTTGTTTTGCAAAAACTGTCCGTAATTGGTGCTAGTTTGGATAGGCCTAAGCACTGTTTTCTTACGTTTCAGAAAGTTATCCATAATACAAACAGCAAAATTATATAGTTAGCATATAACAGCGAACGTGAACGAAATAGGGATATGCTTTGCAGATCTCTGTATTATCGTTCATCTAAAGGCTAAAACCAGGCGAATTCCACAAATTCTAATTCTACAAGTCCAGAGTACACAATCCGGAAATAGACCAGCATATTGCAAATGAAGTCTTCACTGGAGGAACCACTAGAGTCCATTTTTGACATTTTTTAAAGCTAACTATGTCTTGTAATACTTAATGCTATAGACTATAGAGCAAGTGGTTTTTTTTTAGAAAACGCAAGTCAGTCCAGAGTTACAATTAGAAGAAAATATAGCGTTTATGTAAAAACAACTAGCCTATACAGTCCTAGCTATAGAGCTTCGGTGTTTCTTCCATGGAAAAAACAATCAGGCTCATATTCAGTGTTGATTTTCTAAATAAAACACTTGTAGACTTTCAAAGTTTGTTTTGTGAATATCTTAAACTTTTTTTAATGGAATCTAGTTGTAGGCCTACTTCTGATGAAGGCTTCAAATACATCGCGCTTACATTGGGTGCATAAATGATTGGCAGTCGATTAGCAGAAATTATAGGCCCTATATTAAATTTTATAAAAACACACGTGTTATTAGGCTAGAAATGTAACGTGACCATAAGCCTACATCTTATTTACGTCACTGTAAGCCATATATAGTACGCAAAGAATAACTATATCAGCAGCATCACAAAACTGGTGTGATCGAATACCGGTACCCAATTGGATCCTTGTGGATCATGCAGTTACAGGCACACTAAGTAGCGTATGAATTTGAAAACACAGGCTGTTAGTGATAAAAACCATACAGTGTTAAGCATCACATTTTTTCAGAACGCTCTCGCGGACCCCCGCCAAACCCTTCGCGGACCCCCAGGGGTCCGCGGACCACAGTTTGAAAAACTCTGTGCTAGTGTATATATCTATGTATGTATATATTTGTATGTGTATTATGTATGCATGATCCAGATAATGGTGTTCCACTACCTTCATGTTTATGAGTATGTACTATGTATGTATGCATTTATGTATCTACATATGTGTTTGCATGTATGTATCTCTATGTATCTATGCAGGATCAAGATAACAGTGCTATAAAAGTTTCAAGAATAGATTAAATTAGTTTAGGGCTTTGTAGTCAATCCCTCCATCGGCTTTCACTGCTTAAATAATTGAATTCGATTATTGCCATGTTAACAAGGCCTGGCTAATAAGTCGGCCATGAATCAGCAGCTCTGCGCGTGTTTTGCTTCCAGCAAAGCATGCAGGTCTTTGCTATGCATGTCTATTAATGACTTACCAGTGAAAGATTTTACTCCACTACTACACAATATTTACAACTGTATTGGTATTGTGATATTTACAAAGTTTGAAGTGCAAATGACCAGTGACCACGCGACAGAGTCAGTGGTGCTGAGCAATTGTAACAAGTCATTGACTACCATGCCCCTCACTCAGTCTTTCTTACCCTAGCAAGCCTTATTTGATCTAATTCAAACTATGGACTTATCTAGCGCTATCACATCATAATTGGATGTCGAAGTCTGGTTGAAGACCCAGTATGTGAGAGCAACCAGAAATCAGTCAACAATGGGTAAGCAAGGTGAAAGAGACGAGTCTTAAGTTTACACCTGAAAGCATAGGCACCGACTCCTTGGGAGCCTTGGGTGCGAATGCACCCAGACAGTTAGTTCAGTGCGGCGCCCAGAAGAATTCAGACCTTAAATTCAAATTTTTTACACCTAAGCAGTAATCTCACAACTTGAGAAGTACAACTACAACACAAATACCCAACATTGCATGACATCACAGTCACAGCCCATAGGTCCTACATAAATAAATCATTTATTTATTGAAATAATAAATAAATAATAACACTGGAACGTCCGAACGTCACTGATTTCCAATAGCTACTTTTTCTAACCTCATAACCCTTGACAAGAAAAGAATTTTCTTTCTCTGAAAATCAGCTAAAACTCTCCTACCTAAGGGGAGGTAAGGGGGATGGGGAGGGAGGGAGGACCCATGCACACAGAGACAAAAGCAGAAGTCGGCGCCTATGCCTGAAAGGCATTAATGAAAATGCAGAATGGAGCAATGAATTCCTCACATACTCTGACCTACCTTATCAGCAAGGTCGTGGCCATAAGGTCGCATTAAAAACATGTACAATTACATTTGACGTCATTTTACCATACCTTAACCTATCTAGTATTGTCTAACTTTATTTTATGAGACCCTATCATATACCAGACCCTATTGTATTGTATTGTATTGTATTGTATTTATGCATTTGTAAAGCGCCTCTCGCAGTACAACCTAATCAGAGGCGCTCCCAGTGCGCAGAGCTTCGTGAGAAAAGAAAAGTCTTAAGACATCGAGAAGTAGCAGAAATTCCCCCAGTTAGAATCTGAGAACGAGTCATAGGAGGAAGATCATTCCAAAGGGACGGGCCAGCAGATGCGTAGGCACGGTGTTGAGCCATAGAAGTCCGGGTCCGAGGGACCAAGAGGTCATGTCGGTCAAAAGAGCGGAGAGGACGACCAGAGGCAACCGACAGAGGTCGACAGATAAGGTCACAAAGGTAACGAGGAGCTTTGCCCTGGAACGCTCGAGAGGTAAGAAAAAGAATTTTAAACTGGATACGCGCGGTGAGCGGAAGCCAATGCAATTGCTCAGACATAAAAGTCGAGATATGAGAGTAGCGTGGAAGGCGGGCAATCAGACGAGCAGCTGCGTTTAAGACCGATTGAAGTGGAGACAGACGGGATTTTGGGAGACCAATGAGTAATGCATTACAGTAGTCAATGCGTGAGCAGATAAAGGCATGAACCATGGAGGTGAAAGTGGAGGAAGGAACAGAATGCCGGACAGCACGAAGACGCCTTAGATGATAAAAACTAGACCGAGAGAGGCTTGAGATGTGGTCGGCAAATGAAAGAGTACTGTCAAGAATGACACCCAAGTCCCGAACACTTGTCGAGAAAGAGAAGAGCGGAAACCGCTTGGCGAGAGTTGCATAATCAAGCTTGAGGAGCTGCTGGCGAGTGCCAAACCAGATCAGCTGAGTTTTTACAGAATTAAGAGAGAGGCGATTTGAGGACATCCAGCAGTGGAGATCGGAGGAAAGTGACTCAATAGATTGACAAAGGGCAAGTTGGTGAGCAGGAGGACCATGAACCAGGGCCTGGACATCATCAGCATATAGGTGCCCCACAGCAGAGTGTTTGGCAAAGAGACGAGGAATGTCAGCGGTAAACAATATATAGAGAAGGGGACCCAGCACGGAACCTTGAGGAACCCCGAATTTGACAGGTACCCAGGAGGAGGGAGAGTCACCGAGAATGACCATCTGTGAACGGTCGGTCAGGTACGACCGGAACCAACGAAGTGGAGAGCCACTAATGCCAAAGGATATTTCAAGACGGCTTAAGAGAATGTCGTGATCAACCATGTCAAAAGCTGAAGAGGCATCGAAGAGGGCTAGAAGAGAAACGTGAGACTTGTCAATAGCAGAGTAGATATCAGAAAGGAGAGACAGAAGAGCGGTTTCAGTAGAGTGGTGAGCTCTAAAACCCGATTGCCTGGAAGGGAGAAGATCCGATTGCTCAAGATAAGGTAAAAGCTGCAAAGAGATCAAGCGCTCTAGAGTCTTTGAAAGAAAGGAGAGATTAGATACCTCTATGTTGCCAAGCCTTGCGCCTTATTTCAGAGATTTATATCTCGGGCTACAACTGTGTGAATAATTTACTGCCCTATGAAAGTTAATTGAAAACTAGTTGGTAAAATATCACACTAACCTACATTATACAGCACTCGATGTCCAGTGGAAGGTCGTGTGCGGCTGACACGAAATGTCATTTTTGAGTTTTCCTGGAATGCTGCAATCCAGCGTTGTGTATCTTCAACTGTACTGCATTCAACGCGGAAACTTCCATGAAAGCCAGTCGTACCAATGGGAGTGACACTGCAGACACAGTGTTGAAATCCTGGTGGAAGTAAGTTCCTACACACCAGTCATCACACACAAAATATACTGTCTGAAAGGACACCTCTTTAACTGATGCTTCATAACTGATTGTGCAAGAGGTGAGCATTGGGAGTGACTTAGTACATTTGAATTTTCTAAAGAATTTTTATATGCAATAATCAGAGCTGTAGTCGAAAGTATACGCGGGTATACAGCGTATACTCGCCTCCAGAGACCGTATACTCACCTCACAAAATAATTTTATTTATTTATACTAAAATGCTATAGCGTATACTCACAAAATACTGGAGCGTATATTCACCTCTAATTTTACCACTACAGCCCTGGCAATAATAAGATTAAATGATAAGTGGTTTTTGAGGAGGTATGTGCATATAGCACTAGTCAACATTACTTTCCATAGGTTAAGCTTATACAGTATTTTCTTCTAAGACTTGTCTAGTCGTTTAGTTTCTTAGAATGTTATTTATATTTATATTAAGACCTTCTAAGTTCGAGACAATTCTTTTCATCTTAATAATTGGCTAAATGGGATGGAGTTTTTGGTCTGTTTCGGGTGATTACTGCAGTAGTTTAGATGCAGTATTTTATCAGTGGGTCAATCAATCAATCAATCCTTTTATTGAAGCCATTTTTTTAAGTACAAGGAAAATACAGCATAAAGTTTGAATTTTGGCAACAAGAGGAGACCCAAAAGGGATCTTGATCCCACTTAGCAGGGCCACCTAGTTAACATTCATCGTAATACAGGTATATGGCAGCACAATCAATACTTTGAACGGTAACATCGATCAAGATATATGACCAACAGGTAAAAAAGAAACAATAATAGAACTCCCATTTGCAGTCTTAACTAAAGAACTTAGGGGCCGTCCACATATTACGTACGCAATGAGGGGGGAGGGGGGTCGGATTTTGGCGATTTTGCGTACGGGTGCGAACGGCGGGGGGTCGGACAAAAGTGTACGTACGCAAAATAAATTTCTAATTATGACGTCTACATTAGCCTATTTATAACTCTGTATTGTCCGATGGCATTGTATTACATTATATAAAAGCCATGTGCAGTTATTCTGTGCTGTGAACGAGACACCTATAATTTGTCTATATTGGCCCTCACTCATCCTTCAATCTGGCCTAAAGTGCAGACTTTCGAGACACTTTCTGCAGCTGGTCTCCCGGGGGGTGGGGGGGTGCGTCAAGTGTACGTACGCGGGGGGGGGGTGGAAGAAAGTACGCTTGCGAACAGGGGGAGGGGGTCAAATTTTCCCGGATTTTTGCGTACGTAATATATGGATGGCCCCTTAACTATCAGTACACATGGATTCCAACTAAGGTCTACAGAGCAATTTTCATTAGTTAACAGAAATGAAAGAAACAACAGTGCCTGTGCAGATAAACACATAATGCAGTCATGTGTGTGTGTGTGCATCCAAGAGATATAGTTTCAGTTTATGCTTAAATTGATCTATAGTAGGTAAACCAGGGTCTGTACACTAAAACATTTTCAGGGTTTTACGTGTTATAGATTTTATATTGATACTAAATAATTTCCAATATTCAAAGGGTGTTAGTGTAATGTTCAACTACGATATCAATACCAAGTTATGCATACTTCATATATGTCATGTTTGGATCACTTTCCAAATCGGTATCGCAAACTTCGCAAATTGTCACGGATGCCATTTTCCCAGCTAAGGTTTAGTTAGGACTCATAATATAATTATTAATAGAGATCAGTGAAGCTTAGTCTTATGCATCATCGACCAATATGTCGATGTTATGCATAGACATTATAATAATATTATAATACAACCATAGACATAGTCACATCTAGTAAATATTATTTACTAGATGTGACTGTCTATGGTTGTATGCATATTAATGAGTATTGCGCCTTACAGCGCGGACGTCACGTGGCCTGTTTTGTTTAGCCCTGATAGGCTGAATTTTATGCATATTCAAGATATATATATATATATATATATATATATATATATATATATATATATATATATATATATATATATATATATATATATATATATATATATATATATATATATATATATATATATATATATCAAAGTTCCTGCCCTTTGCTTTTTTAACGCATTTTTCGTGCACAAAAATGAGGTCACACTTTTCTCGCGCGATGCTGACCCAGTTCAAAAGTGTCCCCCCATCCCTCTTGTCAAACAAGATTGGTCTCACCTTTTCAAGAAAACCTACCCAGACTCATCATATCTGATCCTCCGCCTTTCAATTCTTCTCGCCGTAAAGAGTGGGAGTTCGCTTTCGAGTAGGAATCCCCTGAGCTTCCTTCTAAATAGGCAGTAGGGTGTGGATATTCGAATTTCTTGGGGAATAGTATTCCACGTACTAGGGCCACCCCTTGACAGCTGCTAGCTATAGCGTCTGCATGCCTTCTCTTGTATATATAAGACCTGCCCCATGGTAACCGGACTGACTACCTCTGGATTACTCGTTGGAAACCCCCTCTGATTTGATGCAGCACTCGTGAATATAGTTGGTGCCCTGCGCTTGGCCTTCGAGTGTCGCTTTAGAAGTTTGGAATTATACGATTACGACAGAAATTCATTGCGCTATAAGAGTATGAATTGGGTCAAAAACTCAGCAGTTGATGGTCTTTGGAAATTAGGTCGGGTCTTTGTATGCAATCATGTCCTTGCAATATATCTATGGTAGGCAAGTGCTTTTCGGTAGTTGGAGGCTGCAGTACTGTATCGATCTAATGTTGCCGACGAGAAGTCAGTTTTGTGTAAAGATGTCGGGGATTCATTTCGACAGTTCTTTTCTGTGCTTTAGAACTGTAATTTAACATGAGAACGGAACCATTTATCAAAGCTTGCGTGTTTCGCGACGTTTTCTGTCAACAGATATAGGTAAGGATTCAGTAGAACGGCCACTGCTTAATTTCCGACGTGCGCCATAGAGAACCGTTAATCATAATCTTGATATCAATGAACGTTAATGAACGAATGGAATGACATACGAGACGAGTATTAGGTGGAAATTCGTAGGGGATTGACATGTTGCACCGGTCGCTTTACGTACTATATAATAAAAAATCGAAAGTTGTAAAGTATCACGTGTTTTGTAACCAGTGTAAGTAAGTAAGTAAGTAAGTAAGTATATTCTTTATTAAACGGTAGCAAACGCACAGCGCTTTACATACAATTTTACACAAAGACGAAAGAGAAATATAACAGTAATAATGACGTTAGATTATAAATGAAATAAAAGCAACAGAGCCTAACTGTACAGCATCCTACCCAGGAAACCTCGTCGGGTAAGGGAGTCAAATCTAAGGAGAACCAGGTTATGAGAACGAGGGCGCAAATCATACCCGGTCTTTAGAACAGGAGGTAGAAGGTCGTGAAGGAGGTGACTAGGGTTTTTGAGAATGTTCTTAAAGAAATCATGATCAGCTTTTTTGCAAAGTTCCTCAAAAGTAGGAAAGAAGGAGGGAGGTAGCCGAGACAAACGAACTTACGGATAATTGCGCCCAAATGATCAAGTTCTTGCTTGTTGGCAAAGCCTAACCATGCCTGGGAACAGTACAGCATGCGGTTGACAGTGGTAGCCCGTATTACATCATGAAGCCTGGGGCCAGAGAGCCCGTGAGAAATCAAGATACGATGAGCGTAAAGGGATTGTTTAGCCTTTATGCTTAGTTTTTGGATATAAGGAGAGAATCCAAACTTATCGGTTATTTCAATTCCTAATATTTTTAATGAAGAGACCCTTGGGATTCCGCATGTAGGTGGTGGATTGGATTTAAGGATCGTCTTGGGCTTGGTGAAGATAATAATGTCACTGGATTTAGAATGGTTGAGATGAAGATTGCATCTCTGTGCCCAGGCAAACCGGATTTTAAAATGCCTGGAAAAATGAAAAAATATGGAACAGCTGAATCTTGTCCGGTTCTGGCAGAAAAGAAGTGCCATGGAAGGCAACAGCGTCAAGTGCTGAATTAATTTTTTTTCTAGATTTTGCACGTAGTGGCTGGTATGATATCAGAGATTAGAAATGACAGTTTCAGGTAGACATCTGAAATCAAGCCCTGTGCTACTACGTAATGGGCCAAGGGTCTTAAATGCCAGTAATGTAAGGAGTACTTTGAAGGAAGTTGGCTGGGTAATCTTTGCTTTTGGGTTGCGGCCGATAATTACTGTATGAACAACATGGCCACCCAAAACTCAGATGGAATAGAGAACTGCGACCTCCCACAGTGGAAGTCCCTAAATAAGTAATGAGTAATGAAAATAACATGTTTGAAGAAGCACACATTTGCGAAATTACTTTTATTTGATGAAAACTGAACTGTTGGATCAAAACTTATTTGTGTCACATTAGTCTCTGAAATACAGATCAGAATGTTAGCAAAAATATGTTCATGCTAAAATGCGCTCCACCAGACATATGCCTGAAGATCTGCTTAAACAAATCTCAATTTGTGCTGCACCATGGACTTCTTTGCAGGTGACTTGCCAGATTTAAGCAACGTGTTTCTTGGTACTTTTCAGTGAACAGATGTTTGCTTATACTTATGGCACTTATTCAGTTTTCACCTTCGTAAATATTGTGTTCATTACCATTACTTTCTTGAAGAATTTCTGTCAGTGCCTGCAACTGTCCTAGCTGAGAAAGCAGTTGCCTACAAGTAAGAGGGAGCCACATTGTCAGTTACTGTTCAAAGAGGATGCAGCCTATAAGCCAATCCATTCTAAAAAGCTCAAGTGGCTGTTTGATTGCTGGGGAGTTAGCACAAGTGAGGCTTGCACTTATCAGGTTATGTAGCATGGAATGGCCGGAAATACGGCCAATGTCAAGACATTCATCACTGGTGATCTGCAAGTACAGTTGTGGTTCATACATATATGCCCTGAGGCAGAGACCGCCATCAAGTCTTCAACCTCTTATGCATTGGCAAGCTATATACCATTTAGATCAAAAAGTCAGTCACCTGCTGTGGCACAGAGACTGATTAAAAACATCCTTGTTAGTAGGTATTGATATATATATATTGATATATAAGGTGCTAAGAGTGATTGCAACCCTTGAATGAGTCACTTATCCAAATGAAATTATTGTTTATGAATATGGTTACCTAGGTTATTGGAGGTAATGTATGGGGATGTAAGTGTTTGTGTGCACTCGTGTCATGTCTAATGCACTTGATAATTGGATAAGGTTAACCATTAGCTGCAATTACACTAATTTTGTTTTGGATTCTACATGTACCATTTAGTTAAGTTCTAATTTAGATTTATCTTGTTCACTTCATTTTCTTGATTGAAGTAATTGATTAGAGTATTAATTGCAAGACTTTTATAATGACATTTATTGTGATGGTAATGAATCTTAGGTGGCCCTACATAGCGAGATTATTATCTCCTCTGGGTCTCCTTTTGTTGCATATGTTGATACTGCGTTGTTTTGAAACGGCTTCAATAAAAAGATTGATTGATTGATTGATTAAGAAATTGATCACAGATTATTATCAGGTAGCTGATTAAGAGCATGCTCTGACAAAATTAATTTTGAGTGAAGTGCACGAGTCAGGAAGTCACTCATTGATAAACCATGAAGCACCTTTTAATAAAGATGACAACTTAAAACTGGACTCTTCTTTTGACTTACAAATTTAGCAGCCGTGCTTTCTGAATGTGTCATTAGCACAGTGTTCAACAGATGTTTACTGAATTTACATACTACTTTGTTAGATATGACAACAGCAACACCACTCCTGTCTAAACCAGCAATCACGTCTGCAATGTCACCAAACAGAACTTTGTCGCAAAATGTTCCAAGCCAAACATCACCCCTCAATATGCACTTGCGACATATGGTGGCTGGCGTTGGTGGTGGTTTCATATCAACGCTAATTCTGCATCCTTTGGATCTCATCAAAATACGTTTTCAAGGTAAGTGTTTTTGTTGATATGTGTGTTCTTCATGTAAAAATCTGTTGCCCAGTGATAAGAGCGATGGATGAACGTTTATTTGTAATTACATTGCTCTGCTGTAACTTAACTGATATTTGCCAAGACGACCACTTTCCTTGGAACCACATTCCTTGACCACATTAGACCATGCCTGGCAAAAGCTGGCACCAGAGGCATAAAATAGGCTCACCATGGGCCCATAGGACCACAGTGGGCCCAGTGAACATGATCGTCTGGACAAATACTTGAGCATGTTCTTCTGATAAGCGTTTTTGCATGTCTTGATATCTATCTGTTACATACATATTATGTTGATGAGTTACATTGACGTTTTTGAAGTTCTGGAATTGGTGTCCTGGGCAGTAATCTATGAATTGGCATCTCTTTTTGCCTGTGTTCTGTCTGCAGTTGAAAGTCATTCTGTTTCAGATAGGGATTTTATGTTGTTGGATCAGTATTTTTTGCATAGGTCAAGAATTTGTGACTTGGTTTTAAAATTCATAAAAATTTATGAATTTTTAGCCTATTTTACATTGACAGTGGCAATTTGCGAAAAGCATAAGCAACAACAACAAATGTGATGACGTCATGATTTGTTGTGTTAAGCTTCTGTTTAGAATTTAATGTAAAATTCAACATAAAGTTTACATAACGAGTTAATTTAGTTAAAGCCTAATTTCTGAAAGATGAAAGAACATGGACCGGAGTGGAAGTATGTAGTGATTTTGGAGGAGAAGGAAAAGAGTAATCCAAAAATACAGTGTTGTTTTTGTGACAAGGAATTTGTTGGTTGTTCTGCCCGATTTCGGCAGCATTTGCATGGCGAAAATACAGAAACCACAGTTGATTGGGAGCAGTGGGCTGTTCCTGACTCAGACTCAGAGGACGATGAAGAAGAAGACACGACTCAGTGAATGTAACCAACCCTTAACCATGTTTGGTTCAGGTCCTTAGCCAGCCGCCCGTCCAGCGGTCCTTTAGACGGCCATAAATTGTGCATGGACACCACATCCTAAATGTGATAGGCTATAATGTATAATCCATTCCCCTTCATCTTTGTAAGGATGTTCCTTTTCCCACACAAAATACTCATCTCTAGCAGTTATTTATAACCTAGGATAGGTGTAATTAAGTGTCAATTAGATGCGGTTGTTTCATGGTAATTGGTAACTGATTTGACTATATAAATACCTTGACCTTATGAATGATTACAGGGGTTTGGATTGATAGCAAGTAACGTCTGCTCCCTAGGCTATAATAATCAAATAAGGGAATAAAAAATTACAATCTGAAGTCAACAGATTGTTGTTTGTATCATTGTATATAAAACAAAACTGTTACAATTGTGATCAAAACCCAAAAGTCATTTCAATGTAGGGGCATTGCAGACTTTTGCAGTCGGACTGATACGGTCGCGGCATCGCGCGGTCGCGACTTCATACGCTCATGGCATCAGGTGGTCACGACTTTGAATGCTTTTGGACGCCCTACTCTTTATTTCTGGCTAAGGGCCTGGTTTGGTTGCAAGCTGTGTCAGTGACTGACTGGTCACACTGGAGCTGGGGCACTGTTGGTTTTTCGATCTGCAGACTGACACAATTGCGCACCCCAACTATGATAGAATTTGAAGTTCAAGACTCTAAGCAGAACAGTAACTGAATATCAGTACTGTTGTGTTGCTAGTCAGCTATCTTTTACGGCTGATTGATTGATTTTCTGTGACGTTGACATTTACTTGCTTAAGAAGTTGAAAAGTAAACAAATAATAAAATTCATTGCCAGCTTTAAAATTCGTGAAATTTAAAATTTCGTAAAATGCGAATTCTTAAACTATGATTTTTGGATTGTGTTAGCATTCTAGTGATTAGTGAGGGATTGTTTAATTATTATTCAAACCCTGGACAATCCATTTCTTTTTCATTTTTTCTCTGAATCAGCTTCAAATTGGTTGCTGTGAATAAGCAAACTCCCAACTACTTTTTATACTTGGACCAAACTGTGCCAACCAAAATTTTGCTCCTGTGTATTAAGTTTATACATTTATTATGTGCACATGGATGTTTGTTTTCGAACATGGGTATATATAGTGCATTTTAAGGTGTGTGTTATTGACTTCCTCCATAGAGCCAGACAAAATAGGGTGTTTTAAGTGCACATTTTGGCCTGCATTTCAGCATTAACCTTAACTAATTCTGAGGCTATGCAGTGTGAAGATTAATTAATTCAGGTCCCGTTCTCAGCTTATTATGATTGTGTAATTAAGGGGAAAGTCAGGGAAGTTAGTTGTATTACAGTTTTTATTGTGAGAAATGTTGTTTCTATGCTTTTCATTTGGGTTCCCTGTTGTTGGAGTTTGCTCTCCTCTATAAGCTTGTTTTCTGTACGTCATAATTTTTCGTACTTTATCATAATTTCTCGGAAAGAATTCAGAGCAGCTTAGGTGGTTGCAGCATAAGTAGCGCTGCCTTTTAGTTGTTTACCAGAGATAGCAAAGTGACGTCTTACGTGAGCTGTGGTCCTGTAAACAGACAGATTAGCTCTGCCGGTGGCCCTTATTATGATCACTAATGAACGTTCACCAGAGCATTCTACGAAAACACAAGCCCTGGATGTAAACCTGCTTTGTTTATTTGCACAACAATGAAAACTAGGACACTTGCGTTCCTTAAAGGCATTTCTGTTTCCCCAGGGCTTCTGTGCTGAGTTGAATAGTTATTCTGCGAGAGGCGCTTTATAAATTTCTAGATTCAATACAATACAATAAAAGCACAGTGTAATGGTGATCAAGTACAATACCCGGTAATCTACTTTATTTTGTTTGTTGTTTTTTGTGTATGCTTGTGTATGTGGCAGTGTGTGTTTACTTTCTCATGTGTTTTTGTCAATATCATCTGTATTTCAGTACTTGTGGTACGGAAATTACTAGGCGAAAGTGAGCGATGTTGGGTTGTTCATTATTTCGACACGGTTTTGTTGACCTTGACACAAATAAACGTATGTTATGGTGTTTGCCTTGGAAGTGATATTTCTGTACCAGCTTTGGTTGCCTGTAGATATACTGGTTGGAGAGGTAAATGACTTCTTTGACGAATGCCTGAATGCAGGACAAAATGTGCACTTAGAGGACCCTATTTTGTCTGGCTCTTTGGTCTGATCTGTTGGCAAGTCTATTAGGGTTTCTCTCTGTATGAAGGTTATTGACTCCACAAAGATATTAGAAGACCCTATTTTGTCTGGCTTTTTGGTCTATCTGCTGGCAAGTCTATTCTAGGTTTCTCCCTATAGAAGGTTAATGACTCCACCACAAAGATATTGGCCCTGCATTCAAGGAGCTTGGTAGTTCACAAAGATATTGGCCCTGCATTCAAGGAGCTTGGTAGTTCACAAAGATATTGGCCCTGCATTCAAAGAGCTTGGTAGTTCAGTGGAAGAGTTTGCCATTTAACTGCCAAGTATATTTTAAAGGTTTTCTTTACGAAACTTCAAGTCAAATACAGCACATGGCACAGTTGTGCTTCTCTACTTTAATCAGTTTATGTGAACCTTAAAAACGGAATTATTATAAGCCATTATGAGTAATTTTTATGATGGGGTCAGGTTGGGAATAGAAGATTGAATGTTGGGAGTCCAGACGTAAGGTCTCATACAATTTGCATGTATATTTCTTATTACACCTACTGTCCCTGAAGTTAAAACATTCGTGGTATGTCATGAGACATTTTACTTGTCCAACCACTGTTACATTCTTGTCTGCTGCTGATAGAATTATTATTGTTGTTACTACAGAATTATTATTGCTTATTTGACTTTTCGTAGTGGTGTATTTTGATGAATTCTTCCCACAACGATTGTGGCGCCACATAAATGCCAGTGACTGACATTAGAGTGAACTTCCTCTGTAACATGGATGATCAGCCTGTACCTTACAAGAGAAAAAACACTGTTGAGGCTATGCTAAGAAATTACCTTAGTTGTGGCTTTTGGCAAATGCACTTGACAATGCCACCTTCTTATGTTGAACCATATGTGTAATGTAGGTCACTGTCTGGCTTCTCAACTTTTAGTTTAAAACTTTTCTTTTTAGGCAATTTCTGTTAAGTCAATGTAATCAGATTTGAAGTAGGAAACTGGTCATTTGAGATTTGGCTAATGTGATGTTGCATTGGATGGGAGCAGTAATTGAAATAATTCTGATCTACCGAGTAAGACATTCATGCTTACTAAAAGATTTCGGAACTGGTGGGTCACCATACTAAGTGGTCAGAGCCGATTGGTTAGGTCTTGTGACATGAATAGTATGGGCTTGAGCTTCTGTGTGGTGGTTACTGTGTTGGGACCTTAAAGGAAGTCCCGTAAGCACAGTTGCTCAGTGCCAGCACTGCTAAACTGTTTGGTTGTGTATGCATTTCTAACCTTTGGAAGGAGAGCGATATCAAATAAGTTGTATTTGTTTTTGAGACGTGGTTTCATGTTGGGCTGGATAGAGCTATCCTTTGGACTTTAGCAGGTTATAGTTACATTTAGCATACATTAGTGTTTGGACAAAGAGCTTTCGTAATTGTAATCACAGGTTTATATAGCACCTTTTTAAGCGACTTTGTAGACTAATCAGTTGCACTCCCTCCCTACCTAACAACAGGAAACCATGCTTAAACAAAATGACTGTCATGCAGTTGTGAAACTGAGGTAAAGAAAGGCCAAAGAATTCGTGACCTGGAATGTGAAACAATAGTTAGGCCTGTGTTTGACTGTCAGGACTCCTGTTGCCCTTGAAAGCCTCTTGGATTTAGGTTAGTCCAATATAAAGGCCTTTGAACTGTTTTCAGTTGTTGCTTTGGTTTCAGAATCTGTGTGTGGTCTCCTGCCAGTAACTTAAGGCCTGTGTATCAAAGTGTGTGAATGGTTTGACACCTTTGTGATCTAATTCTTAACTCCCCAGCCCACAGTAAGGTCTAACAAATTGAACTGCAGGCATGTATGGCTAAAATAGTAAGAAAGATTTGACTGAATCTGTTGTGAAAGGTTTCATATTTACCTTTAGGGTTAAAGCAGTAGCATAACTTACATGCACACAACTAAAAGCATTTTGAAGATAAAGTAAAAGTCTGGTAAAACACATCAAAGTAACATGTGCATGCACTTTACACATGGTAATGATGGCACCCCAAGGCTAGGAGCTTAACACATGAAAATGGCTAACGCGTGGTACATGGACAAGCTAGTAATCTTTAGTTATTTATTTCATTTATTTATTGTTTCCAATAAAAAGAAATATTACATAACGCAGTGTACAGATATGTTTCAGGGACACAAAGGGCAGACCCAGAAAGGACTGAAATCCTGCTTATTAGGGTCACCTATTTGACAATTTTTGGTTTGAAAATAATGGTTAACATAATAGTCTCACAATATTTTAACACAAAAGAATGAAAAAAAAATTAAAAAGCTTAACTAAATAGAACTAAAATTCTAAAAACTAACAACTAACAAAACACAAATTCATTCAGTGTTTTATTCATTCAATATATATTAATGGTAACACATAAGCATTTAGGATATAAATTTTTAAAGCTTTAATAACTATATTTATCTTTCTCTTATTTAAACTGAACTCAACACATAGGCACATGACAAAGACGATGAAAATGTGTACTTAAGTCAACAAAACCAAGTAACCTGTACTGCCATTTCTAAGAAACTATAGTATGTTCCAATAAGAAGTGACTCAGTTATGAGTGGTTCTAACAATGTGGACTGCTGACATCCACTTGTTACTGGACTTGTACTACAATATGATTGGAGAATATAGGTGTAACTGATACAGTTGAAATTACTTGAAAGGTGCATTTGAAGAAGGTTTTTGCTAATTCTTTCTTTCATTATCTGTTACTTGATTTTGATGGTTTTGTTTGCATGGTTGTGTTTTATTTTTGCATTTTTAGTGAACGAAGGTGTTGGCATAGCAGCACGTCCACAGTACAATGGAATGCTGAATGCAGTTGCATGTATTGTGAGACAGCAAGGGATTCAGGGCTTATATCAAGGCATTGCTCCAAATGTCATGGGCACTGGCGCTTCGTGGGGAGTTTACTTCCTCAGGTAAGTTCTAAGCATTCAGTCATCGTTAAGTTAATCCTAAATGAGTAAGTATGTAATCTTCATTAGCTTGATACAAATGCTCATACTTTACAACATCAATGCATACATGAGTTGCTTATCCAAATGAAATTGTTTATGGATATGGTTACCAGTGGCAAAAGTAGCACAATATCAGAAGAACAAAAAAACGATGTAACATTATTAACAGCTTAAGATCAGTCCTCTGTTTCAATGTATATTGATTCATAGCAGGTGACCTTGAAGGAGTGCTGTAGCAGAAAGCCCTATCCACGCTCTGATGGAATGACTTGTCTTATTGTTGTATTGCTGTGGGACTTGAGAGCATTTACTGCTTGTAAATTAGTTTTAAACGATCACGTGCACAACTTCTGCTTGCACTGAACTATTAGTAGGTTAAGGTGAGAACACTGCTAAGCTGAGTAGTAAATTCTAAGTGGCTTTTCAGGTAGAGCACTTTATTGAAGCATGTATAAAAAAAGGTTTGTGTGGTGGATATGAAAGAAATAAAGATTATAAGAAAGAGCAGGTGAATTAAGCATACAACTGAGTTGATTTATATGTGAATGATCGTATGCTGTGTCTCGATGGGAAGATAGACATGTGTATGGAAGAAAGGAGAATGATTCCAGTTGAAGTAATATTTTTGTTCAATGATTAAGTACCATTTAAAGTTACAGTGAAGCTGTGACTAAAGACCTGGATCAGAGAAGACAGATACTTAGGCTAGTAAGAGGTGAGAATGAACCATGATTTTAGGAGGAAGACCTGTGGCTGCTCAGCTGATTATAGAATCATATGCATATAATAAATGTCAAGGCAGTATGTTGTGTACAGTGCAATGGCAGACAAGTCCAGGTGGTATTAAAGTGGCTGCTGTAGTCTTGTGAAACCTCAAATGATTTTATAGCTTAACTATAGAAATCTTGTACTCTAGATGGTACAGTTTATAAATATGTCATGAAGTCACAAATCTAACAAAGATAAAACAGGAATTATACATATTCTGTAGCTGCTTTCTAAAGGTGAAAAGGGTCACAGCTGGATTATTGTTGACAAGCAATTTGATCCAAGAAGTATAGTTGGATCCTTTACAATGTGCAGATAGGTGAAACCAAAGGGACATAAAGTCCCCATGAAGGGGTTCGCCTACTTGTTTTCAACCAATTTGAAGGTTGCTGTATTGACACCTGTGCTTAAACATCACAGTTTTCATAGGTATAATCTCAACCATTGTGCGACTGTACGTTACCTCCCGGAATAACGTACGCGTACTATAGTCTTATAAGGTACGCGTACCGTATGCGTACGTCAAAAATGATCAGTTTAGCTCTACAGTATTAATCTCCCCGTACGCAGGCCTAGTTATAACGAACGGTACCGAAATTTAGTATTACCAATAAAATGACCACTGGCACTGACCATCCTATAAAGTGTGTCGTAAAATCTTATAATTCTTCACACTAGGGGGCCCATACATTAGACAGAATATTAGCAATTTGGAATTTAAAAGTTTGAAAGAGATCATTGAACAGCCACAGATGACTGATGTAATGGTTAAAATTGTTTACGACAGTCAATCACCAACTATTGACTTTTCTTGTGCATAATGTTATGTATTTTATTTTTGTCATGAACTGATGTGAACGTACGGTAACATACGGCATAATAACGTACGCGTACCGTACGTACGTTATAGAAAATAATAACGTACGTACCGTACATACGGTCGCACCTTGATCTCAACAGATCAATCCTAAAATAGTCACGTTTTAAAAACATTAAAAAATAATTTAGTTGGAAATTGATATGGCATTAGGTGAGGTATGACCACTTCTTTGGTTCTTGACTGATAATCACTTTATCTGTAAACTGAATATAAAGCACCAGTCACATCGAATCAGGTGAGGTGTTATGAATGAGGTTCACGAGGTTATGCTCAACCAAACGATCAGTCGATAAGATTGCCTTTAATATTTACAACCAGAATGCACTGAGTCTTGTTAGAGTTGTCCAAACTGCTCTCTAGTTGTGTATAAGAGTTTGGCTCCTTTTGAACTCTACCCTATAAGCTGTTTATGTTGTACCAGAAAAACACTGTCTGTTGTTAATTCTGTCGAGTGTCTGTAAAGTCTTATCTCTGTGAAATTCTGAAGCAGCTTTGTTTCTGGTGGATCATTTGATAGATTGGCTTTACTTTCTGGGCCTGTCAGCACTGTGGGCTTGAAAAAGCAATCCAGTTAGGCCTGTCAGCGACACCCAGAGGTCAATGTTCCCTTTGGGTGCAGTGAGCAGTTTTTACTGTTGTTTTTTTGCAGTGTGTTTGAAAAACATGAAATGCAGATACAAACAAAAATTTCCCAGCTGAGTCCTCTTTTACAGTCTTGGAACAACCACAGATAACCCATAATAAGAATGCAACTATTGTTGCCTTTTGCCCATGTAGCAGCTGAGTTATGGCTGGAGTTATGACAGACCCAGTAGTACCTGACCAGGCCAGTATTTGCCAATTACCATAATTTTTCTTAGTAAGACTGATCCCTTCGTCACGTCTATGGGAATTTGCAGCTATGGAAGTTCGCTTTCTTGGAACAGCCCTACCTATGCAGCACTTCAAGCCAGCTGGAGCCAGTCACTATTGTTGTACATTCAGGAAGCTGTGTGCAGTTGATATTTGTGGTATATAGCTGATAGTTTCTCTACAGTGACACTGAAGTTAATTATCAAATTTTGTTATATAAGAAATTGTTTCAATTAAAACGAACCTATAAATTATAACTAATAAACTTACCTGTTATAAACGCAGTGTTATATGCAGTTTCTGTCTATTTTCTGTATCTGTGTTAACTTTTGATGGGATTATTGATAGTACAGTATTACAATGGTACCATGAAAATATCAAACAAGGCATTAAAAAGTGTTGGAAATCTTAAGACAGTCCTGCATATTTTCAGTTAAATTTTACTTATTGTAAATGTATTCAGTGGTGGCGATCTTGTTTGAAAGGTAGGGGAACACTTTTTAAATGATTTTCCAAAATGTGTTTTGAACTGATCTAGTCAAAAAGATGTAAAAAAGTTTTTCGCACTCACGTCCAATAAATTTTTTAACCTTTTTTGGGTGTTTCTAAAAAATTTGCGGGGGGGGGGCAGATGTATTGTGTGTGCCCCCCCACTGTTAAAGGTGGGAGTCTTGTCCCCTCGACCCCTTCCCCGGGATTGCCGCCCATGAATGTATTTAAGAATTATACTGGTGATGTTCTTTTTGTCAACGAATATATCGATTAACCTGTCAACCCAGGTATGTCCATCTAGTGATAGAGTGACAGGTAGTCAGATACCCACTCCAAATAGATAAGGTACCAGTGCTGTATAGTACTGAAATTTTGACATGTCTAAATATGAATAGGATTAGTATAAGAAGAGCAATCCTTTAAAGCTAACCTTTTAAAAGCAGCCCACGGGTATGAAGTGTTGTCAACTTCATTTTCTTAGTTTCAGCAGATGAGGACAGGTGGCCGTTGTTCTCTCCATCACCCTCTGATCTTCCCACCAACAATGTACAGTCGGTGTATTTATCATAGCTGATTTGGCTAGTGGAGCAGAAATCTCAGAACAAATATGTGCCGTGGCAGGGCTTTGAACTCCTGACCTCTCGGTTGATAGTCCAGCACACATGTCACTAGACTATCATGCACCCCAGGATGAGTATAAAATATGGACAAACAGAATGATAGTTTGGGTTGTGGGCTGATGCCCTGGCTTTGTTCTGCAGCTTCTGATGTTCACAGTTTGCTTCTTATAGTAATGTTACTTTTGCGAATTCATGTTGAGCATTGCACCTCAGAAAGTAGGTCATACCGCTGTTGAATTGCTGTTGTGTCAGAAGCAGGTCCTTTGGACGGGTGAAAATTATATTGGATGGGCATAAATTGTGCATGATTCTCCTCCCGCACCATCCAGTTTCTTCTCTAAAGCCACTGCCAGCGTTCAGATGACAGTTCTGTAAGAAGTAGGGCTTGATATTAGGCTCTGTAAACAGACTAGGGGCACTGCAGGTGGACTCGTACAGTGGCAGGACTTTGGGCGGTTGCAGCTTCATATGCTGACGGCGTCGGGCGGTCACGACTTCGAATGCTTTTGGACAGGCAACTCTATTTCTGGCTAAGGGCCTGGTCAGATGGGGTCAGCTAGAAACTTCTACAATTGCGGAGTGTTTGTTGTCTGATGTGCCATGTTTGATGAATACACCCATGGGTGGTCTATTACCTATGCAAATGTTTATGTAAAATGAACAGGTACATTTACAGCTACAGAAGATATAGCAGTTATTGAAAACGATTCCTCTGTGTTATAATTTTAGCTACAATGCTCTGAAGATGCGGTTTCAAGATGGAGATAAAGAAGTTGCTCTGAGTGCTCCAGTAAACATGCTGGTAGCTGCTGAAGCAGGTATGTAACTTATGCTATACCAGCAGGTATAATCATTCTGCTGATAGCTACAGCTGAGTGGGTCAATAGTATAAATACTCGAAGCTATATCAATCAATCAATCAATCAATTTTTATTTTCAAGTAACATATCATAGAACAAAGTTGCCTTCTAATGAGACTATATTCTAATGCTGAACTAAAGTTGATAGCCGTAATGTTGCATGTCACAATAACATGTTTGTTAGTGTACTGATTAAAACTAGGTAGATAAAAATTGTTGCCATATGTTGTAGAATAGCTGAACGTGTTTGTGACTAGTTAGATAGAACTTGTGTCATTTAAATAAATGTTGAATGTTTGACTTTCATACACAGTGAAAATAGTTGCCTTATCTGTTTGAATATTTAGGGGTTGTGACTCTGTTGCTTACAAATCCAATCTTGGTTACCAAAACACGCCTTTGTCTTCAGTATGAAAGCACATCATCCAATAAACCCAAGTCCAGTTCCAAGTACTACACTGGAATGATTGACTGTCTTAGTAAGACATACAAGTCAGAAGGATTCAGAGGTCTCTACAAGGTAAACAGTCACAAAGTGTCCTTTCTTAACACGTTCACCGCCCAGTACGAGATAACTCATACATAATTTTGTGACCTATGGCGCCGAGTACGAGATAACTCGTACTATATTTATGTACATTCATACATGCATGTACATACATATATACATGTACATACGTACATACATGTATGTACATACATACATACACACGTACATACATATATTGTGCATACATATATGTGCATACATACATACATACATACATACATACATGTATGTATGTATGTAAATACACACGTACATACATACATACATACATACATACATGCATGTACATACATACATGTGTGTACATACACACATACATACATACATACATATATGCATGCATACATATATACATGCATACATACATACATACATACATACATACATGTATGTATACATGTATAGACACATATATGTATACATACATACATATATACATACATACATGCATGTATGTATGTATGTATGTATGTGTGTAAGTATACATATGTATGTGTGTATGTACGTATGTGTGTATGTATGTGTGTATGTCGTGTGTATGTATGTATGTACCTATGTATGTATGTATGTATGTATGTATGTATGTATGCATGTATGTATGTATGTATGTATGTACGTGTGTATGTATGTATGTATGTATGTATGTATGTATGTATTTATGTATGTATGTACGTGGGTATGTATGTATGTATGTAAGTATGTATGTATGTATGTATGTACGTGTATATGTATATATGTATTTATGTACGTGTGTATGTATGTATGTATGCATGTATGCAAGTAGGTATGTATGTGTACCACTTTTAAAACTTTTTCCCACTTTTCTGTGGCGTGGGGAGGTAAAATATGGCGGCGGTGAACGTGTTAAGCTATGGCTGATGTACTTTAAGTTTTACTCTGCATTATAAGACTTTAACAAATTTTTCTCTTTGTCTCATGTTTAACAGACTTTTTGAGTAACTAAAGTTCTTCGAAGTTTATGAGTGTATTTTAGTTTTTGGTGCTACTAGCACTACTTTAGCCAATACTAGTGATGTCAAGGGTCTTTCTCCTGATCTGTCTGTTCATGCAAACTGGTTCCTCTTGCATATCTTGCTCTCAAACAGTTCCTGCAAGTCCAAGCTGAATAAATGCCTTGAAGCAGAGGTATAGAATTTATTAATTAAAATAATCAAATATCTGAAGCTGTGAAGCAGCACTATAGAAATTATATATTAAAATTCTTTCAAAAATCTTTTAACTGATTATTAGGGTTTTGTTCCGGGTTTGTTTGGCATTTCTCATGGATCAATTCAATTCATGGTCTACGAAGAACTCAAAAAGCGATACACTGCTCGTCGTCATGTTGCTGTTAACACAAAACTTGTAAGCATTGCTTGTGTATGTTTTCATGTATAAATTTTTAATGGTTTTTATGTTGATAATTCACGTTGAACAGAACCTTGCCATTACTAGAAAACAATAATTATTGATTATGAACTTCCATTGTGCTGGTGTCAAATGCACAAGACATCAACCGATGGCTCACCAAAACGCAGGCCATAATCAGATCACTGAGACAGTAAGAAATACTTATGCCTAATTCACTGACCAATGCACTGCTGTTGACAGATTCAAATGATAAGTGCTCCTACCTGCTGATGCCACTTCAGATACGTCTGTTGCCTCCCATCATGTTTTTATTTGTTCCATTCGTAGCTTTCTGTATCAATGCACCTGATCTTGTGTGGGCTAAAGTTGCAACTATGCTAGATGCTAGGGAATACTTTATTACCATACTTGTTCCACTTACCTTGAAATCAGTGCAGCTGAGCAAAAATGACATGTTAATAAATTCAGCGAAATTTGTATAGCTCAGCTAATTAATGAGATTCCATTTATCAACAGATTTAAAAACAAAATCTGCACTTATTAGTATCATCCTTGAGAGGTATGAACTTGATGCAATATTGAAGATATTACATCACTGCATTATTATAGTTACATTGTAAATACTTCCCCAAGTGTGTTAATTTTTTCATAGAAACTTGTTTCTAAATAATTGTGGGTTTCCAAATTGTTAATATTTTATGGCATTAGTATCTGGTTAACTTATTGTCAATGTTTCATCTCAGGTGTTTCTGTTTCTTTTAATGGTTTAAACTACAACTGTTTTTTGTTAGAAAACTGAGGAGTATATACTGTTTGCGGCAATCTCAAAAATTGTCGCTTCTTCTCTGACGTATCCATATCAGGTGTTGAGATCTCGACTGCAGGATCAGCACCGCTGCTACACAGGATTAAAGGATGTCATCCGTCAAACCTACAGGTCTTTTCACTTTGAATTGTTCAAATACTGTGACACTGGTTAAAATGACCAGAAATGCATACAATCTGTCCTAGATGGAATTGTGATTGCACAAGTGAATATGATGTTTAATTGCTTAGTATCCTGGCTGTGAGATCAAAGAAAAAAATAGTTCTTTCTATTCTGCTTTCACTGAAAAGTTTAAATGAGACTTTTCTGAAGAGGAAGCCAGTGGGGTTTGTGTCTGTAGGAATTACAAGGGTAGTTTTTGTTTGGAGAAGGTTTAATTGATTGGCACAAGTAAATGAAAAAAATAATTTTAAGTAGGGTATGAATTGAAGTAATCATAAATAATAATTTGCATAATTAAAATTGTATACCAGTTTTAATTTGAAGTTCCTAACCATTTTGCCCAGATGCAAGAGATAAAACTCTCATTAATTGCATTATTTTTTGTGATATCAATGGGTTGCCTTTCTCTGCTAAACTATGTAGATGGTTCTAAGTGTTTCATTTGGTGTTTGTTGATTGTAGGTTGGAAGGAGCACAAGGTTTTTTTAAAGGTTTGACACCATACCTGTGCCACGTCACACCAAACATCTGCATAGTCTTTCTCATTTATGAAACCGTAGTAAACTATAACTCGTGAAACGCCACCTGAAAGGCAAACAGCATCTGAAAGAAGTCAACTGTTCTTGCATTCCAAAATACTTTGCAGAGTAAAATTTAATTAAGCAGGTTAAAGGTCATAGCACATGTCAGTGGCTGCTTATAGGGTATCTCGATGAATGTATCTGAGCATTTTTATGGGGTCTTTGCAGAACTCTCTTCAAAGATGCTATATCAGTATACATGACAAGGCATGTCTCACAAATGCAATACATGACATACTAGAGTTTGAATAAATAGGCGCTTGTTCTTGGCCTTGGGAAAATAAACTATAAAGTAACCTAAATGATATTGGCCTCAGTTGAATACAGTATGTTGTGAGTGATTGAGTTTGTGTATGATGGATATTTGTTTAATTTTAATTTTTTGCCATCATTGCTGCTGTTGTGAATACTCTGGTGATTAAGTATGACAACAACAAAACATGTGATAGTGAGCTAATATATTTAGTTTCAGTATTAGATAATTCTAAAACCAAAACCTGAGTTTATTTACTGGTGAATAACTATTTCTGTAATACCTCTTCAAAAGAACTCCTCAGAAGTGCTTTCAACCTAAAAACATGAGACCCCGATAAATGTAGATGGACAAACTTGGTGTAATGGCTTGTGACTGAATCACCATGTTCAGTTGATTACACTTGTTTCAATGTTGAAATAGAACTGGGTTTGTTTGAGCTAGACGATACTGAATGTTGTTGATGATGGTACAACAATCAACAGTTAGCAGTTCAGTCAGTACTGAGTGTTGATGGTGTAGCAGTTGACATGTCTGTATCCTGTAAGAGTAGTTTAGTGAAAAAGATAGCTTTTAATAACTTCTAATATAATGGAATTGCAGTAGAGGGTGTATGTTTGTAGAGGGTGTATGTTTGTAATAGAGTTAAATTAAAATTGTCTTTCCCATTTGCAGCATAGAATGTCACTTGGCTGGTGGTCACAGTTTGTCTTCGAACTCTTCTTGCGCATTTCATTTAAATATTTGATACAAATTAAACTTCATGTCCTTTCTCTGTCGCTGTTTTGTCAGGATTGAAAACCCTTTTTTTTTATCGGGGTCTCATGTTTTTAGGTTGGAAGCACCTCTGAGGAGTTCTCTTGAAGAGGTGCTACAGAAATGTTTAATTATGATTAGAATTATTCAATGTCTTGCAGAATTTATTAGTTGAATACACATTGCTTCTATGCTTCACTTTCATTTTCGTTAAGTGTGTCAGATGCATGTCTAAACGTTCAGTTTGTTTGGCAGAAAATCAATAATGCTAAATGATTTTTAATCAAATGTTGAAAATGGAAAGCATGAAGTTAATGTGACTGTGTGATGTCCTGAAGAACAAAAATAGATTGTATCATCTGTTCATGTTTGTGTACCTGGAAGCTAGACCTGGAACTAGCTGTGTCCAAGACCAGAGAGCAATAATGGTATATTTAGAGATAAGGTCGTTAAGTGTAAGACTGTCTTTGAACTAGCTATACCATAGTATATATCCATGACTAGGCGAATTTTGCATGAAGTCCTTGATGGCTGTGTAGGGGAGGTGAACTTCACCGATCAGTGACCGACACTGGCCTCAGTTTTAACCGTTAAATTATCAGCCGCACTGCAGAAAACTTGTTTATTTTCTTAGACCAGAGTTTAGAGAAAACAGGAGTGAGTGTTGCTGCAAAGCTCGAAGTACTTTGCTTGCATAGGAATTTTACACCGGTAATAGATAGGTGCTTTGTATTATGGGTTCATCGTATCACCTTCACGTGCACAGTTTGATCTTGCAGATAATTTAAAGGTTGCGTTAGTGCATAACAAGTTTAATGACCATCTTTAGGTTGATTTATTAGTCAAGACAAACATTATGTGCCATGAATGTTCAATACAAAACATTTATGTTCTTGTATTACAGTTTAATTTAGGGATATGTTTAAAAGATTTGACTAGAATATTTTGACTAGGAGTACACTACTAATGATTTAATTAGGAAATTTGATTAAATTTATGAGAATTATGTGATTTAAAGATAATTGCCTTATCTTGCATTGAGCAGGTGGTTAAAGGAATGCTCTAGGTATAGGAAAAAGTGCCTAACTTAGGATATGCCATGAAGAAATTACTTTCTAGGGTAGAATACACCAAAAGCATGTGCTTAAGTTTCAATCTACCATGAATAGCCATTGTGTAATTTTATATTATTTAGTTTGAAGTGATTTAATGTGGTCTTTGGTTTTATAGGATGTTATGCAAAAACAGCTGTCCATAGGTTGAAGATGCAATTTGAATAACAGAGGCCATGCATATTATGAGTAGTAATACATCTGACTTAAGCTGCATTTTTCATGTTTTTTGTCTTATTTTGGTGTTAACCTTGAATTTATGTCATGATATTATCTGCTAGGAGTATTATTTATTATTACCTGACCCAGAAGTCATATTCTCAGTTGCATAGTCCTGGCAAATACTGAATATAAATACGTTGAGAAGGTTCATGTCCTGCCTCAGCTGGAGTTGATTCATAAGCTTTAAAATCCGTGCAATGAGCTTACTTTTACATCCACTTTATGTAGCAGCTTTTTGCTAGAAATGCAGTGTCCAAATATTGTCTTTTGTTGAGTTTTAATGTGAATTTTAGTCTATAAATTTGTGTTGTGATGTTTTCTGATACTGTTGAACTATTGATATTATGCTTCAAACTGCATTAAAATATTTAAGTACACATTCAATTGTGCATTCATTACCATTTTGCTGTACTTGTTCTCTGAGATATAATGTTCAGTGCTTGTCATTAACTGAACTTTTATTTCGCTCATATCCCTTGCTGTAGTGATCAGGATGCACTCGTCAGTGAGATTGGTGTGTAGCTGGCATTTATTGGTTGCATTTATTGCCCTGGAAGTTGGTGCAAAAGAAGTGTTTTGATTGGTAAATGTTAGCCATATATCTCTACAAGCAAGTGTGAGTTTTAGTTGGAAGCATTGCGGTTAAAGTCTAGTGATTAGAAAGTAATGCATCCAAAGTTCCCTCTGATTACACCCTGTGTGTGAAACTTGAGTTATCCCGACTCGGCTCTTAATTTCTAGTGATGATAGTTGAGTTGCATAGGTTGATAAAATAAAGATATTATTACTTTATTGTGCATAATTGCTGATTTGTTAAACGTGGAAGTCTGTCACGAAGTGCTACCCTACGAAACTTGTGTCACACGCATCGTATATGAAAATTATATGAAATAATGTTTATGGATTCTGCTCTGATATTCTGTATGCAGATCACATGCAACATTCCCTCTAAGGTAAAAATGCAATGTCATCTGCTGCACGATGACTGCAGGAGACATGGGCAACAATATTTCATTTTGACATTGACTGCGTGATGCAGATGAACGTGCCATTGTTTTAAAGCACTGTATGCTGTGCAGTGTGACTATGATGCTGTGCGATTTAATATTTGTATATAAATGTGAACTTTAGAAAATGAACAACTTTTGCCTAAATTTGCAGCATTAAAAAATTCCCACATGTGACGTCCACTGCGTGGGCATATAGGTGCTTGCACGGTCATGTGACATCTGCTGCGCTGCTTAGAGGGAACATTGGTCACATGACTGATTTACTGTGAGTTTGCAGGTCTTGTTTGGCTAAATTTACAAGTCCTGGCCAGTTTACCCCATCGTTCCCTGTTCATTTAGGTTTTCTGTGTTATTCTGCATGATGTTAACTATCCTATTATTGAGCTGTAAAGAGACTGTTATTTCAAGCTGGCTTGATTATGACTACATGTACGATATAAAATACTTGAACAGCTCATTTATCGTTGATGATTGCACTCGGCACATTTACATTAATAGTGCACTGAGAGAGCAAAGACTTAAATTCATATAGTTTGATATGTTTTAGAATAATTTTTAAGCGATGATTGCACTCGGCACATTTACATTAATAGTGCACTGAGAGAGCAAAGACTTAAATTCATATAGTTTGATATGTTTTAGAATAATTTTTAAGTAGATTGCAGATTTCACGTGCAGCAAAAGAGAATAATGGTTATCTTGTAAAGATTTTTTATTTTGAATTGATAAATAAAAAAAATTGTTTTACTTCTAAAACTGTTGTTGTCTCTGTTGGTGCAGACTAAGTTTGAGTGCTGAAAAAGACCTAGTAACTAAACGAGCAGATATTAAATTCCAACATCCTCTGCTTTTGAGTTGCATGACTAGATAATTAGCTGCTTTAGGGTTTGAACCATGCCAATGAGCCTATTTAAGAAATTGTCTCTACCACACATCATACCTAACACAGCCAAAGGAAATTCCAAGGCTGTCTTTAACGTAACCAAAGACCAGATTACCAAAACCGACCTGGTAATAGAACACTGAATCCTGCAAGTGTTTGTGTGTGTGTGTGTGTACTTTAGGACTTCGTGCATGACCCTGTTTGTAAGTGTATTTTATGTGCATACTCAAGTGCACTCAAGAACTCGATGCTTGTAAGAACAAATAGTTGCATCCAAAAACAAACCTCCTCAGTCATCAATGATATATATTCCTTTTTAAAATATTTGTTTACCAAGATATCTACAGCAGAGGCTTAGAGGATTTTACACTTATAAGCTCATACCATTATATCATTTGGAGAGTGCAGTATAATATTAAGACTAACCTTTACCCGTAATAAAAGAACAACTTGTTTGGAGTTCTGTCTAATTAATTCATTGTTTTCACATCGATTAAGAATAAATATTGTTAGCTTTCTTTGTAACAATGAAATGAATATCAGTAATTTAAGCCAGTTCTACACACTAACAGATCGTAACCACCACACTGTTGTCCTGTTGCTAAGGAAACCTAGATCACTTTACATACAAGACATTTATCAAAATAAAATCTGTTTCTCTATATTCTGCTTTTTAATGTTACACAATTTTCACTTGTCAAGTGATTCTCTGAGAGTTTCTGTGTTTACTTGTGCATGAGTCGATGGATGGATGAGTAAAATGGATGGGACATTAAGAACCACAAACAGATTGGAAGAGGTGAGTTTTCAGTTTAGAGCAAAAGACAACTTGTTTGGAGAGATGCGAATACAAAGAGGTAGAAAGTTCCAGATGGAGGAACCAGCAACTGTGAATGAATGTGGGTCTAGGACAAGACAAGACTGAATGAATGTGGATCTAGGACAAGACATGTATCAGGAACAACTTACCTTCCAGCAGATGCTGATCGAACAGAGGATTGGCCTTTAACACAGTTACACGCTCGAGCAGTGTTCAGAGGATCTTGAAGTTTCTTATGCAATGTACTATTATTTGTAATCAAGTCTTTCATTTTAAATTTAGAAAGAGCAATGCCAGTGTGCAGACACACACTTGTAGCTACAAAGTAACCTGCAGTAGATGTGGTGTGTTTGAAACCTTGGCTGTCTCTTGCTTATGCTAATTTGTGTAGCACCTATGTATTTACTGACTACGCTGCATCACATCTGAGTACAACTAAATAATGCAAAACAATCTTACAACGTCATCATAATAATGAGAGTGCAAGAGAGTTGGATAGACAAACATACCAACAGAAAGAGACAGGGACATACAGACAGAGACAGGGACATACAGACAGAGACAGGGACATACAGACAGAGACAGAGAGTAGAGCAGGAGGGCGAGTGTCTTGCCCTGAGGCACTTGTTAACACACAAAGCCTACACAAAGTTACTAAGGCCTACTGCATAAAATGATTTCGTTATTACATGACACATTATATGCATTATACATACATATGGAAGTGTTAGTATGTGTGTACGAGTATATAATATGCACATATATTTATCTATGAATCCCACGTTTATATCAGCTGATCAACTTTAACTCCAACTTGGCAAATGGAGTTGATCACTGATCTGTTCCCTTGTTCATGGTCTCCGTGAATAATTGCATGGCACAGATTCATAATTTTATCCAGAAACAAATGTGTAAGCTTTTCTATTGTCTATAATTAGCAGACTAATCTGGCCTGTATAAAAGAGGATCGCATAAAGCCTTGTGCAACTAGTTTCGACTGAGAAGTGCAGTGAGGATTCGATTTCGTAACTGCTATTTTGAAGATAATTTTTGTGAAACCTTATGATAGTCAGATTTGTTGTTTATCTTTTGTAAGGTCAAAGTTTAATCGGTGACTTATGATGGCCTTTTTTGAAGGAAATGCTTCTTTATTCGCAGACATCACTTGGGTCTTCGTGATTGTTTTTAATATTTTTGCCTCAGTTCAAAGTTATCCAATTACTAGAATACCAGAGGTAGGTAATGTGGCTTCTTTCTTAAATTAATGTAATTTTAGGGGGTTATGTAAGTGTAAGTTAATTTGTTGGCTGATTGTTAGAACTCAAGAAGTTACACTGCTGAAGGACCGGAACTTCTCAAGCTCCGGTCTTTCAGCACTGGGGACTTCTTGACTTCTTAAGTGTATAATTATGTATGTCTATACTTGCAACCTTTCATTATGTATTGGGTATACAATGGTTGGAAGGATACCTGTTTTCAAATTGACTTTAACAACAACGACTTTGGTGTCATGTCTTTTAAACTCGACTTTGAAATGAACCATTTTTATAAGTTTTTAAGTGATTAACAAGATGAAGTGCTAGGCAGAGTAGGACATGAGACTAGCTTCAATTTTTGATAAGATTTCTTTAAATTTTCTGTTGGCAACTTTAAAAACATAGGTGAAAACCTTTTGATAGTTGTGATATTTTACTTGAATTTAAATACTAGTATGAATTTGTTAATATAAATACCTGTTAAATATTCTATTTTGCTGTAGTCTGTGAGGAAGGAGGTTTGGTCTCCCTCAGATGGCACGTCTCGCAAAGATTGGGAGAATTGTTGGGGTTTACCATGTACTGCGTGGGAGGAAACTAAGCTAATCTTGTCTCAACTGGATCAGGTGGTAGGACCAAGTTATCTGCAAATGGTTAGAATTATGTTTTGAAATTCTCTTTATATATTATCCTTTTCTCGGTATCTTTTCTTTAACACATTTTTTGCAGTTTCTATTATAAAATAAAAAAAACTTTAATTGTTAGGAAATGTTATATTATATGTATAACATATATAATTTGATTATTAAAATAACAATCGCTTTTGGCAAAGTAACTGCATGCAGCTGTTGTTCAGTAGATTCAAGTTTTGGTTCGGCATGTGAAGTTGGCCATTAGTTGCTGAGTATTGTAACACCCAGGAAAGTTAGTCTGTCTAGTTTTGTTGTCATTTCCAGTGCCTTTTTGAAGGGTCATAAAGGTGCGGTATAAATACATTGGCACATACAAACATAAACATGCCGACACATACAAACATAAATACACTGACACATAATTTTTAGTTCACAGGCTCTACTCTTATTGTAATGGTTTGCGGTGTGTCAACCCACTGATTGGAAATAAACGAATACATGTATGTATAAAAACAAAAACAAACGGACACAGACAAACAAGCAATGCAGCAGCATTCAGAGTGATTAGTGATTGCATGAGATTGATAATTCAAGACAAAATCTGTAACTTTTAGAGCCATGACAGACCAACCTCAGGACTCGTTCAGATTGAGGACATCCTTCTGACACCTGCACAAGCAAAGGCTCTTGTCTCACTGCCTCCAATATCAGATGACCAGACTGATGCAGCAACAGCCACTTCACCACTTGTTGTCTCACCAATAAGTCTGCAATCAGACAACAAATCACAACAACATTCCCGCTCAAAACGAAAAATAAACCAAGACTTAAACACGAGGTGGAGTTTGCCTATTCCATACAAATTCGATGGCAGTCATTGTGAGTATCTCTTATACAGCATTGTAAAGAATAAAGAATTATATTTTAATTTGCCAATAGATCAACAGCTGTAAACATATTGCATTCCAATATTTTGACCATATTTGACACATGATGTCTGAAACACATTGCAAAAAGTTTATATCTATAAGTATTTCTGACAATGATGTAAAATTTTAAGTTGGTTATTCTGGTTATGGTGGCATTAAAACTAGATTAGTTGTTAGTGTTGTTTGTTGCTGCTGATGATGATAAAATTATTGTATGAAGTCAGTTTCCAAAGATGTTATATAAAATGTATCTGTAGTTTTTTGTATTAAATTGTAAGTGCATATTAATCAGCAACCTGGTAATTTATCTTGAAAGGGTTTCTTAACGACTACATAAAATTGTTCAGCAAGGTATTTCTTGCTTAAAATGTTTATGGGTTCAGTCATTTTATGAATTTTATTGTGCAAATATTTTGTGTAGCTGAAGATCAGAGGATTCGTGTAAGAAATGCAGTCAAGCAATGGGAGGACAACACTTGTGTTCGCTTCCAAGAAATCCAACAAGACAGGAATGTGACAAAGAGCCACATCATTCTAACAAAATCTGCTCAGGCGTAAGTTAATCTGACCTTGTGATAACAATGACAACAACAGTGACAAACAATGCTGACTGGTGATAATGAAAGCAGTGAAGAAGACAATTATTTTAATTTTAATGTATACAAATTAAAATATCATGAAGAGATACGGTGACGCCACCAATGCACCATATGAGCTATCTCATGCTGACTTCTTGTTAATTTTTGGTGGTGAACTACAGTCGCACTTGTTTAGGTCAGTTAGGTAGCCATACCAACAGTACTTGTGTTTTATTACATTTGCCTAAATATCTGATTGTATGCACCATTATTCAGTCTAATTACAGATAATGGTTAATATCTTAGCATATTTGATTTCATGTGTTTAATTATTGCATACAACAGTGTGACAGTAAAACAAGCTACAATATGCATTTTTAATTTCAGTTGTGCTTCTTTTGTTGGGAGGATCAATTTGCCCACAGGTCGTCCTCAGATGCTGAACTTGGCTGATAGCTGCTTTAGTAAGGTAGTATATATTATTAATGTTTTTGCTAACTCACAAAAATAAATTAAGCAAAATTGTGATATAAGAAACTGTGTCACAAACTTTCATTTATTTGAGATCCTCTCTTAAAAATTTTTGTGTGCTTTATGGGCTGCTTTTCATGGTCAAGAGTGAAAGATTGTTCACGATTTTATTGGAGTGACATTATCTTACATCATTGAATTTGGCTCCTTGTTGAGCAGAGAATCCATTTAAAAATTGGTATAACTGTGTATAATACATTGTCTCCTGGTCAATCACTGTACCTTCAACATAGACATCTCTCAGACCTGTCACTCCACTTCATCCTCTGATTTCCTTTCTGTTGCCATTCCTTGAGTGACCTCTGCACTTGACAACATGGCTTTTGCTATTGCTGGTCCATGGTTTTGGAGTGCATTTCCACATTATTATAATGGTGCTGTAGAAGTTCTAAGATTAGATTAGCTGATAATTATCTGTGCCATTTATAGTGAACTTTAGAGAAAATTCACTAATTTACCAAATGTTTGTGTGACTGGGTGGTGCATTATTTTTTATTTCAGATCGGAGTGGCTGTACATGAAATTGGTCATGCGCTCGGCCTGTGGCATGAGCATCAGAGAGCAGATAGGAATGACCATGTGAATATAGTGTTTGATAATATTGGTCAGTGGGCAATCAGCAACTTCCTCATGCCAAATTCAAATGTTGTTATGGACTATGGAGTTCCCTATGATGTAAATTCAGTCATGCACTACTCAGGAGATGTAAGTTGTGTATCAAAACAGCTAATTATCGGTAACGAGATGCTAAACGGATGATATTAAGATTTCCATTTCCAGTGATCTCACTAAACAGAATTTCATGCTTGAATTTTTTTAAATTTATTGGTACCTTAATAATGTTTAATAATTGGGTAAAGTGATTTTTATATATACTTTTGAAATGTTTTGGTTGTTGTTTAAATCACTGTGATAAGACCTTGGATTCTGCTTGTTTTAACTGCTTATTAACTGTTATGCAATGCAGTCGAAAGTTGCATTGCAAAAGCATGGGTCTACGTTTGCAAAAGTGCCACTTGTAAATTTACAAAGAATATCACTTGTATACTAAATGCCACTTGTGAAGAATGCATGGTAGTTATAATTAGGATTGATGCATTTATAATTGGTGCAGAAAAGTGCAGTAGCAAGAGACATCTACCTTTGAATCGTCATCGTGAATGATTTATGATTTTCTCAATCTTCAACACATGCTAATACCAGTCTCAAACTTCTTACCGGCAGCTTAGTTTCATCTGCTGAGGTTTTATTTCTGATTGTTTCCACTTGTAGATTGGTTCTTCAGATCCTGGACAAATAACAATTCGTACAAAGGATCCATTCCTTCAACGTAACATCGGCCAGAGAGATTCTCTTTCATTTCTTGATGCCAAAGTGATCAATCTTGCATATTGTAAAGGTACACAACATGCACTTGAACAAATAAATCGGGATGCTACATATCTATAGCTATTCTACACACTATTTCTGGCCAGACAGCTATGATACATATAAAAGTAACCAAATAGTCGGGTTTGACACCAGGTGTTTCCCTACGTTTTAGTAGATGTAGTTGATGTAGCTGTGTAACTATAGTAAACTATCACTATTAATTTGTAACTTCTGTTGTGACAGTGTATGCAACAATTTAAGAGCAGGGTTTATATGTTCATATTTTGATGTATTAGTTATAGCTCTAGCCAAAGAGTTCTGAACTCTGAAGTTTCATTATGTTTGACTTTGTGATACCAGGGCAGAGGGGTAGCCACTTTACAGTACGCTTTGCTGGTCATATTTTTGACTAACCTCTGTTTCTTTTTGTAGTTGGCCCAATTATGCAACTTCTCATTTATACTTGTTAGTAGTGTACAGAACCAAACATCACCTAAGCCCTTAACAACTAGTTTGCAAGCAAACGTATCATCATCAGTGGGGCGTGGTGGCTCAGTGGTAAGTTCGGCGCCTTGTGACCGGAGGGTTTTGGTTCGAATCCCACTCTAGCCGCTGCATACGGACCTTGGGCATGTCCTTCACTCGCAATTGCTCGTGGCGCTTTGGCGTGAAAATTCCGGCACAGTATCAAATGCTGTAGTCGGGAGTGCCTCTGAGTAGTAGTTGACTTCGAGAGGCGCTATAGAAATATCCAGAATAAAAATTAAAAATATGATTCTCTTAGAGTTTAGGTTTGTAAAATCTTATAATTTTTAAGGAATATATGGTTACATTGTAAACACAGGATGACTTGTGGAGTTTTTGTATTACCACATTTTTAGACATCTGCAATGAAACATTGGCACTCAAGTGTCTTAATGGTGGATACTTAGATCCAAATGATTGTTCTCGTTGCCACTGTTCAGATGGTTTGGCGGGAAGGCAGTGCAACGAATCGGCACCGTCTGTAGGAGGCAAGTATTCTAGGGCTGTACCAGCAGTTTATAGTTCTACCTGAAAAAATTGATGGCTGAATTTGTTTTATCCTTTGTTACATTGTACTATAATACTTGAATTCAGTCTAATATTCATCCATATTATGATTCATTATGGTTTCTAATTGAATTGCTCCATACTCAAAACATTCCACAAATCTGATTGCTTAAGTGCCTAATATTGACCTAATGATACTTAGTGTTAAGGAAATACTTATGCATTGTTTCACCTATACCCAGAACTAAAATGCCAGTGCATTCACTGTTTGGAACATTTTAGAGATGGTATTTGTCAGAGCAGATGGACATGTACAGACAAACCAGAAATTTTAAATACACAAAAAAACTTATGTTGTTATGTGCATACAAAATCAACAATGTTTAATAGACCTTGTGATACAGTTATGTATTAAAAAGTGTATCTTTTATTTTTCAGGTAAATGTAGCAAAGACATCACTCTTGTGGATGGCAATACAGAATACATTACCTCACCAGGATATGATGAGGGAAAGGAGTATAACATTGGGCTCCAGTGCAATTATCTTATTAAGACTGTAAGATGTACTTGGCTCAGCCACATCTGTTTGTAAATTTGTAAAACTGAATCTTTTAAAAACTGTTTTTAGTTATTCAATAAGAACATTTGTAAACTTGTAACTTCTTTTCAGGATATGTACATAGAGTCCAGATAGTCAAACGAGTATAGCTTAAATCAGTATAATATCACACAAACAGAATTACATGACTGAGATTAAATGAAAAGATGGTGCAAAAGTATAACAATGAGCTTGCTCATTTGATTTCCATTATTAGTACATGTAGCTATAAAAAAAACTACCTTCAGAATTAATGCCAACTATAAATAACCTGTTTCAAAACAAGTAGAGGACTGCAAAGTGAAGGAATATAGTTAAAATTGAATTGAATTTGTGCTTTATTTAGGGATCAAGTGGGATCTTGAGCGTGGAATTCGTTGATAAATTTTCAGTGATCTCTCCACTTCGCACTTGCCAACACTGGGTTGAAGTGAGGTACAAGAAAGACCTAAGCTTACCTGGACCAAGGTAACATCAACTGTGAACTCTTATGATAAGGTCAATATGCTTGTGCCAAGTTATAATCAGTGGTGAAAGTGAATTTGATTCTTAAATTTGTCTCTATGTTTCCAGACATAAAGAAAGTATTCTGCATTTTTTGTCAAGTAATTAACAGATGATTATATTTGGCAGGTTTTGTGGTGACTCTCTACCACAGTTTGACGTAAAGTCCGAATCTGACCAAGTTCTTGTGATGTTTCATTCAACAACTGAGATCCCAGCCAAAGAAAACAGAGTTGGATTTAGACTTCGCATACAATCAGGTAACCTGATTTCTTTTCAATATCAGAATAATAGCAATTGCATTGTTCTTAATTTGTTCATTAATCTGTTGATGAGTTAGTTTATATTGCCCTTTAATTCCATTGTGTCGGTAGATATGCAGTGGCTCCTGCATTGTATTCTGGGTTAAGATATTAGCATTCACAGTCAACTTGCTAATTTTCATTGGTGAACACAATACCAAAAATTGTATTTGTAATCACAACTTTTTATATAATCCAACTTCAAGACAAACTCGTCAGAGGCACTGCTGACCTGACAGCGCTAAACCATAATTGAATAGAATCGTTTTCAAGTGTTTACAGAAAAGGTAATGAAAGGCAAAAATTATCAAGTCACAGATTGCTAGTTAGTTTATTCCAGAAAGACGAACCAACAATAGTGCTTCTTTCCTGGACTGTGGACATTTGGATTGGCTGGTCATACGTCACCTTGCACAGCAGAGCGAAGAATCTATGGTCAGGGAAGGATGATAAGCCTGAGATGTATAGCTCCTTGAGATGAGGTGGAGCACAGCCTTGCAAAACAATTATCCACAAACATCAAGATCTTAAACTCTATGCGTTTTCACATAGGTAACCCCACCAATTTATTTCACCTAACTTGACCTAAGTCTGCATATATGCCAAAACGTAGGTATACCACCTATCAACCACGCTGCAGCATTTAGAACAGAATTGAGTTGATTAATGTGGAAACAGTCAGGCCTAACTCTAACTCGAAAAGTCTGTTCGCATGGCAGTGAATGTGCAATGCTTGCTACTAAACAGGAGATCTAATAATGATTAATGATGATTGTTTTACCACAACAGTGTCATCAACTGGAACTTCTCTGAAGGATGTCACCATCGACCATAAACACTAAGAAATAGATGTGAAAGGCCTCATACCTCTTTTGTATATTGTGCTGCTTTTGTATGCATGTATAAGTATTATGATTATGATTGGCTGCTAACTGGAATTAATATTACACTGTCGCAAGTGTTCTGCACTACAGTATTCTGGATGGTACTTCTGTCAAGTTTCACGATTTTCACCAAATGAAACATACCAGAAGATTTCTGTTTTTGTGTTTCCACATTTTTATTGTGAAGTAGTTTGATGTATGTTTTTCTGCCTGCCAGTCATAAGGTTATTGTTATGTTAAACTTAACCTATTGTTTTTACCAGAAAATAAGAACTAGGAATGTGTCACATTGGATAAAGGAATTTATAGGAAGCAAAATTCTTCAGCTACCAGCATTTTTGTTTTGGCAGTATCACTTACAGGTTACAAATTTATGTTATTACTGTATTACCTCTTGGACAAATTGAAGTGCTACAAATTTATCATCATCATCATCATCTTGAATTTCTGACACCATTTGGCAGCAATAGGTGCGAATAAATGATTTCCATTCTTCTCAGTCATTTGTCATATTTATTGCTGTTGTTATGTTAGTCCAAGTCTTGTTATGTCCTAAGTTATGTTGTCCTACCAGAAGTTATATTGTCCTACCTTTGTTTGTTTCTCTTTCCTTTGCCCCTTGCATGCTTATCACTGTGTGGCATTCAGTCATAATTTTTTCCAGATGACCAACCCAGCAGAGTCTTCACTGAATGACTTTATCTAACAGAGTTGTCTGCATACCCTAGGATTGTTATATTTCAAGCGCAAATTACCAAATATGAAAACTTTCCTGAATTCTAGTTATACAGCATGATCCATGCAAACAACTTGTTTTCTTGACAAGGCTCATATTATTTATTATGCGTATGCAGTACTCGTATGCAAATTGTGAACCTCTGTTATGTAGACTTGCCATACATGCTGCATTGAAATCAGACAATGGTTTGAGTTGTTGTGTAAGACTTGTAATATCCCATATGATTTCCATTTGACTGTTATCTTTATTGAAAATTCAGAACTTTCTGTGTAAGCTGTGATATCACTGGAGTAAGTTATAATAATTAGCATTTGTTTCAGGATAAGCTTTTAAGTCTTATGGCATTCAATTAGGTGTAATCTCGCCTTTTTACTCTGGTCTGGCAGCAGAGGTTGCTTGCGGGAATATCACTGAGGGGAGAAATCAATTATATGGTCGCAAACTTGGACTAAAAAATTATGCGGTTAGGCGATTTGTATTTTGAAAGATGTTTATGCCTTGCTGTTATTTCTCTCAAACTAAAGGCCTAATTTCAGTACTATGGTTGATGCTTTAATTCTGACATTTCAGCTTCTTGACTACTGTATGACTATAAGTTATAAGTTCTGTAAATAGTATAAAACTTGTTAGTTCAGGTATTTACTAATTTAAGTTTCTCTTAAAAGTGTTACATTTCTGTTCTATTTTTCATGTTCAATATTACAAATCTGCTGATCAGTTTGTTTTGAAACTTGGTTTCTACCTTCTAGCTTTTTGATATTTCATTTTATGTATTTTGTGCTTTTTTTTTGTGAACATTTTTTTCATATTCGGTGTTACAAAAGATTTTATTTGGATCTGTGTATTGGATTCAATCAAAACTAAACTTGAAAACTTTAACTATGATATATATATGTATCATTATTTTGTGTTTATATATTTATATATATTATATATATATATAGTATTAATAATGTATCACTTTGTTTTTATCTATACTGAATTCTTTGATTTTGCATCTAATCTGTTGAGGTTTGACCAGTGTAGTTTAAACTATACCAGTATTATTATTCAGAAAGTTGTGCAATAAAACTATGAAGCACTAAACAAACTTCTATGATTTTGCAAGACATAAAATCAAGTTTTATAGCTGTTACAGCAAAACTTTGGTATATCGAACTTCGGTAATTCGAACTTGCGGTTGTATTGAACAACAGTAAATTGCCCGACCACAATCCATGCAGAAGACACACACAAATATAGCTCTGTTTTATCGAACCTGCTTATATCGAAGTCTCGCTTTTATCGAGTGCTATATTCGGTCCTTGTCAAACAGTGGGCTGCAGACAACTGAAGTTGCAGGGCCACTCTGCTACTCGATACTATTGGACTAATTGAGGTTTACTGATGAATAATGAACAGATGCTTTGTTTCTCGACTGGCTAAGAGACAAGATTGATTAACATGTATGTCTGGTCACAAACTATCTTAACTAAAGAACATGTCATCTAAATTAAAGAACTATTTTACCTAAAGAACATATCTAAACTAAAGAACTATCTTAACTAAAGGACATAAATCTTAATTAAAAAACACATCTTAACTAAAGAACTAGCCTGACTAAAGAACACATCATAACTAAAAAATATCTTGACTAAGGAAATATATCTTAACTACCAAAAATCTTAACTAAAGAACACATCTTAACTAAAGAACATATCTTAACTAAAGAACACATCTTATCTAAACAACTATCTTAACTAAACAATATCTTCAATACGAACTATCTTAACTAAAAGCCATTTCAATTAAAGAACAATCTTAATTAAAAACACATCTTTACTAAACAAATATCTTAACTCAAGAAATATCATAAAGAACTATGTTAACAAAAAAGCACATCTTAACAACTATCTCAAGTAAATAAAGGTCTCAACTATAGAACAATCTTAGCAAAAAACTATCTTATTAAAGAACTATCTCAACCAAAAACTATCTTAACAAACACCCATCTTAACTAAAGAACTACCTTAACTAAAAAAACTACCTCAACAAAACAAATAAAGTTTAGTTAACTAAAGAACCATCTCAACTAAAGAACTATCCTAACTAAAGAACAATCCTAACTAAAAAAACACACCCTTAACTAAAGAACTATCTTAGCAAAAAACACATCTTAACTTAACACTATCTTTACTAAAGAAATATCTGAACTAAAGAACTATCTTAACCAAAGAGCAAATTTAAACTAAACAACTATCTTGATGAAGAACACATCAAACTAAACAACTATCCTAACTAAAGAACACAACTTAACTAAGGAACACATCTAACCTGAAAAACTATCTTGACCAAAGAACACATCTTAAGTAAAGAACTACCTTGTACTAAAAACTATCTTAACTAAACCAATATCTTTACTTAAGAACTTTTTCAACTAAAGAACTATCTCTACTAAAGAACCATCTTGACTAAAGACATCTTAGCTTAAGAAATATCCTAATTAAAGAAATACCTTAACTAATGGACTATCCTAACTAAAGAACTATCTTAACTAAAGAACTATCTTAACTAAAAACACATCTTAATTAAAGAACTATATCAACTAAAGAAATATCTTAACTAAAGCACTAATCTTAACTATCTTAACTAAAGAACTATCTTAAGAAAGAACTATTTGAACTAAAGAACTATCTCAGCTAAAGAACTATGTTAACTGAATAACTATCTAGACTACACAGCTATCTTAGGTAAACAACTATCTTAGCAAAGATCTATCTTAAAAACGCATCTTAACTAAAGAACTATCTCAACTAAACAACTATCTTAACTTAAAACTTCTTAACTAAAGTTTAATCGTGGCTAAAAAGCACATCTTAACTACACAACTATCTTAACAAAAACAACCGTCTTCAACTAAAGAACTATCTTAACTAAAGAACTATCCTAACTAAAAAGTACATCTTAACTAAACAACTATCTTAACTAAACAACTACCTTAACTAACAACTATCTTAACTAAAGAACTAGCTCAACTAATTAACTATCTTAGTTAAAGAACTCTCTTAACTAAAAAAAACATCTGAACTAAAGAACTATCTTAAATAAAGAACTATCTGAACAAAAGAATTATCTTAAGTAAAGAACTATCTAAGCTAAACAATTATGTTAACTTAATAACTATGTTAACTAAATAACTATCTTAATTAAACAACTTTTTTAGCTATACAACTATCTGAACTAAAGAACTATCTTAACTTAAAAAACTATCTTAACTAAAGAACTATCTTAATTAGAAAACTTCTTAGCTAATGAACTATCTTAATTAAAGAACTATCTTAACTAAAGTACTACCTGAACAAAATAACTATCTTAACTAAACTATCTGAACTAAAGAACTTTCTTAACTAAATAACTATCTTAACTAAACAACTATTTTAGCTAAACAACTATCCTAACTAAAGAACTATCTTAACTAAATATCTTAAGTAAAGGACTGTCTTAACAAAGAAACTATCTTAGCTAAAGAACTGTCCTAATTAAAGAACTATCTTAAGTAAGGAAATATCTTAACTAAACAATTCTCTTAACTAAAGAACTATCTTAACTAAAAAGCACGTCCTAACTAAACAACTATCTTAACTAAATAAATAGCTTAACTAACGAAATGTCTTAAATAAGAAACCATCTTAGCTAAAGAACTATCTGAACTAAAAAAAAACATCCTAACTAAGGAACTATCTTAACTAAAGAACTATCTTAACTAAAAAAAACTATCGTAACTAAAAACTATCCTAACTAAAAACACGTCATACCATGCAACTATCGTAAAGTAAAAACACATCTTAACTAAGGAACTATCTCAACTAAAGAAACTATCTTAACTAAGGAGCTATCTTAACACACACAAAACTATCTTAACAACTATCTTAACTAAGAAACACATCTTAACTAATGTCTTAACTAAATAACTATCTTAACTAAAGAACTCTCTTAGCTAAGCAACTATCTTAAATAAACAACTATCTTAGCTAAAAAAAACGCATCCTAACTAAAGAACTATCTCAACTAAACAACTAGGCTATCTTAACTGAAAACTCTTAAGTAAAGAATAATCTTAACTAAAAAGCACATCTTAACTAAACAACTATCTTAACTAAATATCTTAACTAAAGGACTATCCTAGCTAAGAAACTATCTTAGCTAAGGAACTATCTTAATTAAACTAAATAAATATCTTAACTTAAGGACTGTCTTAACTAAGAAAATTCCCTTAGCTAAAGAACTATCTTAATTAAAGAACTATCTTAAGTAAGGAAGTATCTTAACTAAACAACTGTCTTAACTAAAGAATATTCTTAACTAAAAAGCACATCTTAACTAAACAACTATCTTAACTAAATAAATAGCTTGACTAAATGAAATGATTTAACTAAAAACTGTCTTAAGTAGAAAAAACTATCCTACCTAAAGAACTGTCTTAACTAAAAAAAACTATCTTAACTAAAAAAAACTAGGCCTATCCTAACTAAAAACCACATCTTAACTAAAGAACTATCTTAACTAAAGAAATTATCTTAACTAAATAGCTCTCTTGACTAAAGAACTATCTTAACGAATGAACTAACTTAACTACAATATCTTAACTAAGGAACTTTCTTAACTGAAGAACTATCTCAATTAAACAACTGTCTAAAGTCTAAACTATAAAAAAACCTATCTTAACCCCAGGAAAATGTAACACAGCAGGGGTCTCTCATCTCATCCCTTCTGTTCCTGATCATGATCAACGACATCCCACGAGACGGAGCAGAGATGTCGCTCTTTGCCGACGACAGCGCTGTGTTCACCGCCGGAAGAAACCTGAGGCTACTGCAGACTCGAGCGCAGAGAGCGTTGAATCAAATCCAACGCTGCTGCGATGAGAACGGATTCAAAATCTCAACCGCGAAGAAAACTGCAGTGGCCTTCAGTCACAACAGGAAAGTAGCAGCCGACGTGGATCTGAAGGTTCTTGGAAAGAAGATAGAGGTCAGCACCATTGCCAAATTTCTGGGTGTTGTGTTTGATTGTAGATTGACGTGAAATGCACATGTCGAGTACGTGGTGACGAAATACAGGAAGAGACTCGGACTCCTGCGATCTGTGTCGGGCAACAAGTGGGGAGCAAGTAAGAAGGCCCTCCGGCTGCTCTACGGAACTCTGATTCGACCGATCCTGTACTACGGGGCAGTCGCGTTCTGCAGGGTCAGTGACACTCAACTGAAGAAGATGGAAACCATCCAAACACAATCGCCCAGGATATGCTGCGGGGCGGCTCACGGAACGGCTACAGCAGCAGTAGTGAACGAGTGCAGGAGATGCCACTACATCTACGATGGCTGGGTGACAGTCTGAAGGAGGGTGTAAAGGTCGTGACCAGCAAAGACCACGCGGCAGAGGAGGTGATGAAGGATAATTGAACCTTGCATACTTACATACGGATAGACCTAAATTCCAAGAAGGCAAGGAACCTTTGTTTCAACACTCAAAAGAATTCTTCGACACGAAGTATCAAGAGTACAAAGTCCCGGTGCTCCAGAACTCGCCTCCTTGGAGGAACGAACGCATCCAGGTCGACCTGTCGCTGACGAAGTCCATCGACAAGAAGACCGTATCGCCTGAAATCCAGAATATCCTCTAAGCTCATCGACAAGTATCGAACCATACCTGCATAAACACGGACGGATCCAAGTACGAAGACACGGCCGCGACAGCAGTCGTGATTTCTGAGATCAGCTACAGAAGAATCCTGAGGCTGGCCGACTCGTCCAGTGTGTATCCAACCGAATTGACGGCGATACTGGACGCCATCGACTGGATCTGCAAGAACCGAACGGTCACTAGGGACAGATTCGACATCTTCACCGATTCCCTCAGCGCTGCGGACTCGGTGAAAGCACAGGAGTCCGACTCGAGACCAACTCTAGCTGATGATCGAGGTACTCGACAACACCAACAGACTTGTCACAGGCAACATCACGATGGTCTGGATTCCGAGTCACTTGGGCATCTGTGGAAATGAAGAAAGACTCCACCTACCGGAATCAACTCCACTAAGTACACCGAGAGAAAGGAGATGATTGGGAAAATCAAACAGTACGTAGTGGGAAAGTGGCAGAAGGAATACACTGACAACCTGAAGGGAGTCTTCTAGAAGGAAATCGAGCCGCTCGTGTCAACCAGAATCAAGTAGACGGACACCCCGCGGAAGCAAGAGGTTCAGATAACCTGACTACGCTTGGGTAGAGTGCTGCTGAACCAGTGGCTTCACACGATGAAGATGAACCCTGACGGAAACTGCGAGGAGTGCGATCCCGGACACCATCGAGCACCTCCTCCTGGAATGCTCAAGGAAGAATATCAGCCAAACCATCCGCAAAAAGTTTCAAGAACTCGGATTCGACTACACCACAAAGAACATCCTCCAGATCAGAGGTCTGCCAAAGGAGGTGGTAAGAGTCATAGGTGAGATCAACAATGGTAAGATTCTCTAGGAGAAGAGGATTTCCACTTCTTCGACCAAAACAGTAGGGTTATGAACTTCATATTCTATATTACTTCGGCAATACAGCATAAATGTAGTTATACACACAAGAAATGTTTCCTAACACGATATTAAAGAAAATCTCTTGTGTAAATACGATGTATATAAGAAGTTAGATGTGTATTTTTTAAATCCAAAAAATATATAAAATATATAAAAATTACAAAAAACTTCTATTTAAAAAAATTGATGTAAATAAATCTAGTAGTGTTGTAGATAACAGAAATCAAAGACAACGGTGTGACCAAAGGACCCATCCACCACAGAATCAGCAACAAAGGGAAGACGTCAAAGACCTTTGCTGTCATAAGACGTCCCTGAAGTCTTTCCTTCTTATAACAGAAAACGAAAAAAAAACGGGAAAAAAAGAAAAAGAACTAACGCTGGAAACTCGAACTTTGAAGACTCGCTCGATGGAGCTTCATCGCCGTTCAGCCTCTCTGAAGCCTCGCTCTTCACTCACTGGAGCTTCATCGCCGTTCAGCCTCTCTGAAGCCTCGCTCGCTGGAGTCTCGCTGTGACGCTAGAGATTCGTTCGCTGGATCCTCAGCGTCGTTCAGCCTCTCCGAAGCCTTGGTCTTCATACGCTCGCTGGAGTCTCGCTGTGGCGCTAGAGTAAGTAAGTATAAAGTAAGTAGAGATTCGCTCACCGGAGCTTCATCGTCGTTCAGCCTCCCCGTAGCCTCGCTCTTCACTCACTGGAGCTTCATCGTCGTTCAGCCTCCCCGTAGCCTCGCTCTTCACTCACTGGAGCTTCATCGTCGTTCAGCCTCTCCGTAGCCTCGCTCTTCACTCACTGTAGCTTCATCGTCGTTCAGCCTCCCCGTAGCCTCGCTCTTCACTCACTGTAGCTTCATCGTCGTTCAGCCTCCCCGTAGCCTCGCTCTTCACTCACTGGAGCTTCATCGTCGTTCAGCCTCCCCGTAGCCTCGCTCTTCACTCACTGGAGCTTCATCGTCGTTCAGCCTCTCCGTAGCCTCGCTCTTCACTCACTGTAGCTTCATCGTCGTTCAGCCTCCCCGTAGCCTCGCTCTTCACTCACTGTAGCTTCATCGTCGTTCAGCCTCCCCGTAGCCTCGCTCTTCACTCACTGGAGCTTCATCGTCGTTCAGCCTCCCCGTAGCCTCGCTCTTCACTCACTGGAGCTTCATCGACGTCGTTCAGCCTCCCCGTAGCCTCGCTCTTCACTCACTGGAGCTTCATCGTCGTTCAGCCTCTCCGTAGCCTCGCTCTTCACTCACTGTAGCTTCATCGTCGTTCAGCCTCCCCGTAGCCTCGCTCTTCACTCACTGGAGCTTCATCGTCGTTCAGCCTCTCCGTAGCCTCGCTCTTCACTCACTGTAGCTTCATCGTCGTTCAGCCTCCCCGTAGCCTCGCTCTTCACTCACTGGAGCTTCATCGTCGTTCAGCCTCCCCGTAGCCTCGCTCTTCACTCACTGGAGCTTCATCGACGTCGTTCAGCCTCCCCGTAGCCTCGCTCTTCACTCACTGGAGCTTCATCGTCGTTCAGCCTCTCCGTAGCCTCGCTCTTCACTCACTGTAGCTTCATCGTCGTTTAGCCTCCCCGTAGCCTCGCTCTTCACTCACTGTAGCTTCATCGTCGTTCAGCCTCTCCGTAGCCTCGCTCTTCACTCACTGTAGCTTCATCGTCGTTCAGCCTCCCCGTAGCCTCGCTCTTCACTCACTGGAGCTTCATCGTCGTTCAGCCTCCCCGTAGCCTCGCTCTTCACTCACTGGAGCTTCATCGTCGTTCAGCCTCCCCGTAGCCTCGCTCTTCACTCACTGGAGCTTCATCGACGTCGTTCAGCCTCCCCGTAGCCTCGCTCTTCACTCACTGGAGCTTCATCGTCGTTCAGCCTCTCCGTAGCCTCGCTCTTCACTCACTGTAGCTTCATCGTCGTTCAGCCTCCCCGTAGCCTCGCTCTTCACTCACTGTAGCTTCATCGTCGTTCAGCCTCTCCGTAGCCTCGCTCTTCACTCACTGTAGCTTCATCGTCGTTCAGCCTCTCCGTAGCCTCGCTCTTCACTCACTGTAGCTTCATCGTCGTTCAGCCTCTCCGTAGCCTCGCTCTTCACTCACTGTAGCTTCATCGTCGTTCAGCCTCTCCGTAGCCTCGCTCTTCACTCACTGTAGCTTCATCGTCGTTCAGCCTCTCCGTAGCCTCGCTCTTCACTCACTGGAGCTTCATCGTCGTTCAGCCTCTCCGTAGCCTCGCTCTTCACTCACTGTAGCTTCATCGTCGTTCAGCCTCTCCGTAGCCTCGCTCTTCACTCACTGTACATAGCTTCATCGTCGTTCAGCCTCTCCGTAGCCTCGCTCTTCACTCACTGTAGCTTCATCGTCGTTCAGCCTCTCCGTAGCCTCGCTCTTCACTCACTGGAGCTTCATCGTCGTTCAGCCTCTCCGTAGCCTCGCTCTTCACTCACTGGAGCTTCATCGTCGTTCAGCCTCTCCGTAGCCTCGCTCTTCACTCACTGTAGCTTCATCGTCGTTCAGCCTCCCCGTAGCCTCGCTCTTCACTCACTGTAGCTTCATCGTCGTTCAGCCTCCCCGTAGCCTCGCTCTTCACTCACTGTAGCTTCATCGTCGTTCAGCCTCCCCGTAGCCGTGCTCGTTGCCTGGATCCTTGCTGAAAGTTGGAGCTTCATCGTTGTTCGGCCTCTCAAGAGCCTCGCTCTTCGCTCGCTGGAACTTCATCGTCGTTAGTCCTCTCCGAAACCTCGCTCGCTGGAGCTTCATCGTCGGTAAGCCTCGGGTATGGACACACGACGATAATGAACATAGGCATATATAACATTTAAACTAGAAAGACCTTTTGCCACACAGGCTAGGCCGAACCTTACCCATGAGAACATTGACCGGACGATAGGGCCTAAGTGTGTCACATCTTAACTAAAGAACAATAATGGCTAAAGAACACGTCTCGTAAGCCAATGTTTAACTACCTGCCTTTTAAAACGGTTTTAGGCAATGATCTCACTGATCTTCTCGTCTCTCATGGAAGGAGGTGTTTAAAACAAGGAGGTATTTAAAAAACTATCAAATTTAGAAATTTAGATGGAGACTTCTGCACTGGTCGTAACCCTCCATCCCCTGTCCGAATCTGTCCGCATTTTAGTGACCCCTCACTTCCCCTCATTGCGGACGTCCTTTATGGATGATCCCTAATGGTTTTTTCGGGCGATCGCCTAGAAATGCCACAATCACATCCCCGTGTCGAGAAAGTCTTACAAACTGCAATACGACACTGCAAGCTGCTGCACATCCCCGCGTTCGATAAAGGATTATAGGAGTCAAGGCTAAGAATAGGTGATGCAATTTAGCTTGTAGTCACATAAACAAAGCCTTGTAGGCCTACATCCGTAATCCCTTTCTCTAATAAACGCCAAGACATTGTCTGCTTGTGCCAACAGTAGACCTAGGCCAACTGTAGCCAGTCTGGAGACGTCTATAAATGAATGCTAATGTCAATCGATCATTCAGTCGATCATAAATTGATCCTTGTTTAAAGTAAGAAAAATTCTTATCCTAGTTAGGCTCATGCCATTGGTGTTTGTAATATCTAAACAGTTTCGCGCCTGACGAAATGATTGGGTCCAAAATCTTTCGCTCAGTTAGTTCGCTTAAGCTAGGCCTATAGAAACTAAAAGCAATCAATTTATGTTTTCGCTAATTATCACATTTCTGGCCAATCTCAGCATCTTTTCCGACGGCCCTACTATAATCCACTTATTAATAAATATTAGGGGCCTACTTCTCGGCTTTTTGCTCAAATTTTTTTTACCCACCATCCATGCTACGGTTTCAACTATGGAGTCAAAGCAGCATATATATAGGCGCCGACTTTTGCTTTGGTCTGTGGTTGCATGGGTCCTCCCTCCCTTCTCCTACCCCTCCCCTTAGGTTAGTGAGTTTTAGCGGATTTTCGGAAAAAGAAAATTGTTTCTTTCCAAGGGTTACGAAGTTAGAGAATGTATTGGAAATCGGTGACGTTCGGACGTTCCAGTGTTATTTATCTTTTTAAATAATAAATAAATAACTAATTTATTTTTGTACGGGCTATGGCTGTGAGATCAAGCAATGTTGGGTATTTGTGCTGTAGTTTTACTTCACAAGTTGTGAGATTACCGCTTAGGTGTAAACAATTTGAATTTAAGGTCCGAGTTCTTCTGGGTGCGAGGCACCCACTGAACTTTCTCTCTGCATGGGTGCATTCGCACCCAACGCTCCCAAAGAGTCTGCGCCTATGCAAAGCAGCGTCAAACAAGTTACAACTGAGAAATTTTTGCCAACTTACTATTTTCGCCACCGCCGTTCAGCCTACCGGAAAACTTGACAATCGAAGGCAAGACGCCAAGGAAAAACTTTCCTCATTCCGATGCAGAGTGAAAGTCGTTTTGTAAGGCAAGCTATTTCTTGATTATTGCCCTTACAGCTTAATAATAGCGAGCGCAACGAACCAACTCCAATTGTCTTGCGAGGCAAGGTATAGTAACGAAGACAGCAAAAACGCTCATAGGGTTTAATGAGCGGAGGAAGCCACTCTCGTTACCAAAATCGCAATGACGTCATTTCATATTAACAATTCGATGCTAATAGTTAATAAAAACAGTGAAATGACGCCACGAATGACGTAATTTCAGTCGTATGGGGAATATGAAAAATTTATATCACGATTATCACGGGTACACATTCATCATTGACCAACGATAATAATAATAAATAATAATAATAATAATAATGATAATAATAATAATAATAATGATAATAATAATAGGGCCTAATCTTTATTTATTCAAACTGACAAACACAGTAAGATTAGGCCTACATTGAAACATGACAGTACAATAATATTATTATCAATATCTTAACTAAGCACACGTTTTGGCAGCTTGCTTGCGATGGTGCATATGGGGTTCGGCGGTTGAACTGGCATCTGCAAGGTGTGTGCCAAAATGTGCATTTACAGTCTAATTCCGACGGCCACTTCCGTCAGCTCGTGGATGCAAACGACAGCATTCGGCACAAACCCTGAGTTGCATTTAACGCCACAATAGACATTGCGCTGCACCAGTCCACTGGCGTAGGCCTACTCTTGTTCTCTGGATGAAACCAAGTAGGCTAAATTAGCTGCATTGGTTTGGATTCCGAGTAGACCTATGGAAATCATGGGCCATGCATGTGCGTCACTCTTTCAAACAGTGGCCACCGATTACAAGCTTCATGTAATGCAAGCACCCTAAAAGAATGTCAAGCAACCTGTCGTGTGCAATTATTTAGTTTAACGCCAGCCTCTATAGTTTACAAAAGACACGAATCATTATTCAAATTAGTTGCCTTGCAGAATTAAGCTATTCGTAAAGATTAAGTGGAATAACTATAAGTATCCATAAAATAGTATCCATAACTTAGGCCTGAACGTGTTGGCCTGATGCATACAATAGGCCTACTCGACGATGTACCGGAAGATTAAAGAGATATCATAAGCTGTGTTCACACGATATTACAACGCTTCACTGTGAATACAACATGATACTCTCTTGTCGACCAGCCGTTACCCCTATAACATAAGCCTACCCAAGTATATTGTTTATGCTGCTTATGCATATGCGTAAACCGTGTTAATTAGCAGAGACTTTTTTGCATTTTCACCGATAGCTGGATAGGCGTGGGCCATAATATGTTGGTATTGGTTTATTAGCCGCGTCTAACACTTTCCCAAATGACTTCTGTGTGAGAAAACGCACTGCAACGCTACATTCCTCTTTAGAATAATCAAACTTTGTTTTTACAGTAGGGTGCGCCTGTTTAAATTGTAGCTCTACCATGTCATTGAATTCTGAAATGCTTAGTTATTATCTATATGTAGGCCAACGTACATTAGCATTTAATAAACCCATTAAAAGATTACGGGCTCTTCACTGCAAGTATTGATCACATCTGCTGCGTGGCGTTATGGATGTTATTGATCTTTGTTTACAAACTATAACATTGCAGCGACGTCTGTGGAATAAATGTGACTATCTCTAGTGTTTTCAACGGCCACCCTGATAGAGGTAGATTAAATGAGAATCTGTCATCAACTAGGCCTACTCTGAGTCTCTGATAGTGATGTAGACAGCGATGTAGATTCGCATTTCGTGTCCTCTGAGGTATTATTAATTATGGTCTTTTCTTACTTTATCACGATAGATCTGAGCGCGGGACCTTCGTATGAAAAATGTTCCCGAGGCACCGTACGTGCATCTCCAGCGAGTGTAAGACGCGAAGAAGTCCTTTCATCATGCAACGCATAGGTTCGGCTGAAGACTGCAAGTGCAAGTACGACAATCATCAGTTAACTTCGTAGTGGATTGAACCATGGCGAAGCCTGTTTAAAGTCAATTAGTAAACTCACATCCAATTTTCATATAGACGAGAATTTTATTCAGATTCGATCACAGATGCTTGAATTCTTCCATAGGGCCTATAGGACCTCGACCGCATGGAACGAATGTGACAGTCTCGACTATAGGTTGTTAAACGGTGGCAATAAAACAGTCCATTAGGGAGTTATATATTGGCCTCCAGCGACCCTACCGTTTGCCTTTTCTAGGCGTACACGATAGTATTATATATATGGCTATATGATCAAAGAGAATGCATAAACAACAGACAACAGGTGATCTGCCTACATGCAGAACTTACGGAACGTGTCCTGACACGGGTGACTGTCTCAAGAGCTCGTCCGTAGATCATCATCGACAATATCAGGCGATGACGAGGAGGAGTAGGAGGAGGAGGAGGAAGAGGAGAAGGAGTAGGAGGAGGAAGAGCAGGAGAAGGAGGAGGAGGTGGCGTACCTCGGAATAATGCTATACCAGCCCATAAATTATATATAGTTGATCGAGACTTTAGTTGACGGGTCTTACTCTATACGCGATTAGAATACATTGTTTTTTTGCCTGTATGTATGTACTTTTTTCTATATAGTTCTATTCGGCCTACACGAATAAACACAACAGACATGCATGGACATGCAACATAAAACGGAGAGAAAGGGAGAGACAGAAAGACAGATAGACAGACAGGCAGGCAGACAGACAGACAGAGAGAGAGAGAGAGAGAGAGAGAGAGAGAGAGAGAGAGAGAGAGAGAGAGAGAGAGAGAGAGAGAGAGAGAGAGAGAGAGAGAGAGAGAGAGAGAGAGAGAGAGAGAGAGAGAGAGAGAGAGAGAGAGAGAGAGAGAGAGAGAGAGAGAGAGAGAGAGAGAGAGAGAGAGAGAGAGAGAGAGAGAGAGAGAGAGAGGCAGAGACAGAGAAGAGAGAGTCTTCGTTGAACGACTTCATATAAGAAGACAAAGACATACATAGGCCTACCTTTATACCTTTATATCACACGTTGATAAGCTGTGTACGGCCTGAATTATATGAGTTTACCTTTATGCTGTTTTAACGGTGTCTTAAAGACCTTTAGAACATCTTAGTTTCTCCGGAGCAGTTTGGTCGGCATATACTCGACGTACGCGAACATGGTCTTCCTTATTTAAAGACTACGGTCACCTCCACCGCTGGCAGTCACTGGATCTATAGCCATTGTCATCAGCTGGAAACTAATTAATAGTTTAGCGCTATTAATAGAGGGCAGCAGCCATCGTCGCCAGTTGAACTGGTTGGCGTTCGTTCTTTGCATTGGTCTTTGTCTATCGTCTTCGATGACCAGTGTCCATTCGCTGACCAGCACCGGTTAGTGTCCATTCAGGTCGAACAGGTCAAAGGTTCCGCCCGTCCGTTCAGGCCTATCAACATCAATCGTGAGACATGCGATGTAATACACAGCTTATCAAGGAGTTAGGCCTATATAAAGGTATATAAATGTATAATTATATCTCTGTATACGAAAGCTATAGCGAAAGGCCTAGGCTAGGCCTATGTATCACTGCGCACTCACTTGAGTATGTTTCTGACTAATGACCCAATCTATAATCTCTTGTCTTATCTGATCCAATTAAAACTATACCATGTCTATAGTCGTAATCACAAACTCCACATTTATAAAGCGATACTTTAAAGCCAAGCGCAGGGCATACGCTTATTCACGAGCACTGCGTCGTGTCAGAGGGGTGTCCATAGAGGCACCAGGTGAAGATCGAAGTACGGCTACCAGAGAGATAAAGGAGAGAATGATGTGGAGCACCCGTTAAGGCGGGTTTCGTTTAGGACCAGAGAGACTGAAAGGCGGAGGAGTGGATAGATCAGAGTAGGAATTCTTGAAAATGTGAGACTAATTTGGCATGGAAAGCTTGAGAGGTGATAGAGGACCTTGGCACAGATGATGATGGATGAGCTGGATGGATGATGGTTCCAAAAACTTCCAATCCAATCTTATGCAATCGATTATACAGAGGCGTTATACCCAGTCTTATTGTCAAGACCTTAAACCTCAAGACCAAGACCGAGACCTTGAACCTCAAGACCAAGACCAAGACCAAGACCTTGAACCTCAAGACCAAGACCAAGACCAAGACTTTGAACCTCAAGACCAAGACCAAGACCTTGAACCTCAAGACCAAGACCAAGACCAAGACTTTGAACCTCAAGACCAAGACCAAGACCTTGAACCTCAAGACCAAGACCAAGACCAAGACCTTGAACCTCCAGACCAAGACCAAGACTTTGAAACTCAAGACCAAAACCGAGAAAAATTCCCAAAAAATCACAACCATATCCAGACTTCTATTCCTTACTAAAAAATTTCAAGTCGGACTACTCGCTATTTTAATTAAAACATGAATCTTTTATTTTATTCAAACAAAACAACTCCAAATGCAGACTGCAGAGAATTCCGAATTCGTGTTTACAAAAGTTCTTCATGCGAAATGTAATTCCAAATGCCTGTTGCATTTTTTAAAAACCAATTTGCTCAGAATTTTCTGACCAAGATGTGACCTGTGGGCCTCATAAAAATTTTGCCATGTGAGAAATACGTGTTATAGTGCTGAATTCACTGGAGCACAGAGCAGCGTTTCAAGTACCGGATGTAAATGTACAAATTGTGAGTCTGTTTTGAAATCATTCCATGGTAAATAACCGGAAGTCAACAGTAAAGCCTCACTCACACCGTGTAAATACTAAAGCAATTGTATTAGTAATTATTGGATAAATTTTAAGATCCTTGCGTTTTGTTAAATGACTGTTCATATTGTCAAAAGTCTTGGTCTTGGTCTTGCAAAACCAAGACCAAGACTTTGAGCCTCAAGACCAAGACCAAGACCTTGAACATCAAGACCAAGACCAAGACTTTTGGTCTCAAGACCAATACCAAGACCAAGACTTTTAAAAACGAACTCGAGTGCACTCGAGACCAAGACCTTGTTCTCGAGGACAACAAGACTGGTTATACCCGATGTTCAGTCATATATAATGATGCTATCTGGTGATGCTCCCAAGTCTGTAAATGTGCGTGCTAAGCCAGCACAAAACTACAAACATACAACACAAGCATGCAAAACAAAACACAGATCTTCCAGTTTTCTTACACACAAATAACATACACAATTACACATCCACAGAAATATCATACGAACGACAATACGACATACACAGAAACAATTGATACGATTGAGCCAATCGCTAACGATGGGCGCGAATCCTGCTTAAATGGTGCGATTTGTAGGAGGAAGAAGAACTATCCCACGCGACAGTAAAGATACACATATTGCTACTCATACAATTCACTTCGGCTCATGTTAAGGCCTGCCTCTTCGCTTATAGTACACGCTACAATAAATTAAACCTACATCAAATCATATTAATTAAGGAATTACGTACTTATAGCTTAAGCCATTGCAACCCAGAGCAGTTCTACACAAAGTTGCATCAAGCGCTTATGAAATGCATGTATCATTTATTTATTAAGGACATTTATATAGCTCCACTCCAGGAAATCAATTAGAGACGCCCCTCTCTGTATATGTTAGCATAAAATAAATTTAAATTCCATCAAGAACAGAACACTCATAAGTTAGCACACAAACATTGCTCAAGTAACTAAAACCGATCGAAGACAAAATGCGCAGACCACTTAGAAGTAGGCCGCCCTATGTTGTATGCCTACGTGTGTAGCTTCCCGTCAGACCTAAGCTTATTCATTATTCAGGCCTACATCTAGTCAATAGCATCGCTTTTGACGATCAGCAGGCCTACTTCACGCTCCACAAACTTTCGTTCACTGTTAGTAACGGGGCCTACTCGAGATCTGATCGTCTATGATTCTAGTTGTCAGTTAAAGAAGTAGGTTAATTAGTGTACTCAATAGGCCTACATTGTCTTAGGAAGCGTTTGCGGCTGCAATGTATACCATCCATGTTTATGCCAGGCCTAGTACGAAAATCGATCATCACGTGCGTATATATACGTCTATTATACATGGGCCTATTGAGCCAGAACAAGTTCAAACAACACTGCATGGATATTAAGAACAGACGACAAAACTTCAGTCTATCTCACCTCTTAAGTCCACACGATGAAGACCAATTATAATTATCGATGCACAATAATAAGACAATCACGAATCGAAGCTTATGTAGATCTTAGGGCTGTAGTTGTATTGCCGTCGAGAATCAGTCAATATATATTTAGACAGGACTATACAAACGCAAAGAGCGTGGGCTTCGTGTTATCTGCTTAGAAGATCGATAAGAAGCAACATTTGTAATCGCAAGAAATGACGCGTGAAGCAGTCATATAGGCCTATACTGGCATCTTAAGGTGGGTTTGTATAAGAGAAGTCTGGGCAAGGCGAAGCATGTGGTGACCACACAAAGACGGCGAATAACGCAGATCAATTCGTGTAAATGCGAGAAGAACTTAAAGACCTCGACGTCTTGCGGCGGTAGCCTACCAGATTCACAAAGACCTCACTGGAACAAGGCATGCGAAAGATCCTTCTGATAACAGTCGATTTATAATATAGAAAGATTGCGGTCTACCTAAATTACCTAGTTTTGAAGCAGTCCTTCTGACGAGTCGCGAGTTTTACAATATAGATACGTAGGCCTATAAAACAAAGCCACGCAGTTGGTTAAGCACGCGGGTCATCCGTCCAACAATCGAGTCTACTGAGCGTTGATGGTCGACCTCCTTCTATATAGGGTCCAAGAGACGCAATTATGATATGAAACGCGCACGGGCAGGTATCGAACTCTTATCATCGCCAGGCCTATAATTCCTTGGATATGTTGCGACGCATTTCGATCAGGTCTCTATCTCTCCTTCCCTCCCTTTCTCTCTACATCTCTCTAACTCCTTGACTTTCTCTGCCTCTCCGTCTGTCTGTCCGTCTGCTACACTGTCTTTCTCTGTGTCGCTCCTGCCTGCAGTCTCTCTTGAAATGCGGTGGCGCAGTATGCAGGTTAAGCAAACACGGCTGGCGCACGGCGTTCAAGAGGCGACTCCAGAGATCGAGTGTGGTCGATATGTAATTCATGCAAGCCATTATTTTTGTTGATTATTTCACTGCTTACAGCCCTGCCCAGGCCCGTATGAATCCCTTTGTGCACGTTCATGAGGCATAAGAAGAGGAGTAAGGGATGGTGGAGGACCGATCGAGGTATACATTCTGCCACTGACCATCCTGAACGTGCTTGGTCGCAGGTCTACATCATTCGGCACCTCTCTACAGCATTGCCTATTGTCACTTCGTATCATAACACCCACGCTAGGCCTACTACCACTACCATCTACCACTAGGCCTACTATCCTTCCACCACCATCACAATCTTCATAAGATTCTTTTTCCTTCTCGAACCATCAAAATGCTATAAGCATCACACATGAATGAAAAATATAAAGTTGACAAATTTAAAGCAGAGAGCAGAATATTTTTGAAGATGTTTGAAGTATATAGGGCCTATGACAGTATAATGTTTGAGGGACATTTCATGTATGTTGTATGTTTACCGCTTCAGGCCGACATCGATGTGAGACATTCTTTTTGTCCATGTTAAATACAGTAGGCCTAATAGGCCCTAGCCTAACTTTGTGTTAACAGAGTTGTACGAACTGTTTGCTCAACGACAGAAATGACACGGAGAACTAGGCCTACAATGCATTGCAAACTGTGGCGCGAGTGACTTCCGCGCTGGACCGGGAAATGTTTTTGTAAGGCATTTAGGCCTAATGGCCTACTTTTCACTTAGTTGAACTGCTTATTTTTCTTCCCATTTGTTTATTTTTGAATCGTTTTCTCCTCAAATTGTGCTCAATTATTTTTGTGCTGCCTGCTAGACTGGCAAAATAGAGTTTAGGAAAATTGCTTCTCAGGTTGCTTACTAATTAAATTAACTGCGCGGTGTTACTGGATTCTTTTTTTAGAGAAACCAACGGGATTTGTTATTCCAATCGCCCTTCTGAATAGCAGGCCCTGAGCATGATTAGGTGATTAGACTAAACAAGTAGGCTACACACCCTTGCTAATGGTTTCTAAACCGAACGTTCTTTGTCTCTTCTACAACGATCAACAGCAACGACAACAAAGACCCATTCCTCAACGCCTCTGTTGACTAAGCGGCGCTTTAACTGCATTCCGATGGCAGACGATCTTCGTCAAGAGTACACACGACGCTTCAAGTAATGCATGCTCGTGCAGGCCAAGACACACGTGCGCAGATACACGCCTATAGATGTCAAGACTCGGCCGCCGCCGCCGCACAGATAGTAGCAGAAACTGCGCACATAACTCAGTCACGTTAGGGCGGATAGGCAGCTCGTGGCCTCGGCAAGTCTGAACCTGGTCGAAACGAATTCGTGCTTCGTTTATAAGGGCACTCGAACAATCCGAGTGACAGAATAATTACAGGACAAATTGCTGCTTGACCCTTATGAGGCATAGCCTACATGTATGCACTAAACAGTATCTGCTTTCCACTTACGGAATAAACAATATATATGCAAAGAAAGATAGATCACGGTCATTTCTGTTTAGCCTTCTTTCCACTTTGGTTTCAGAGGTAGACCAAAATTTAATTGAGATGCGACTAGAGATGGAGGAAGATATTAGAGGCCTATATGCGAATCAAAGGTGACGCCAATTAAGATTGCCCAAATAATATCTATATAGCCCTTATAATTGCTCTCTCCGGAATGCATCCCCAGACATAGGCGTAAATTATGGGAAGGAGGGGTACGAGGGGTACCCGTACCCCACTATTTGGACTGGAGGGTACCGTACCCCCACTTTTCATACCCATTGTTTCTGCCCATTATTATTTTATCTGAGGAAGCCCTCAAGATTAAAAACTATTACCGAGCATTATCATATCAGTGTACTCACCATCATCGTCACTCTCATTGTTATTATTATTATTGTCGCTATTATTATTATTATTTTTCCCGAGGTACATATGATCCCTCGGGAGTTCAAAAATTAAAGGGGCATATTGTTCTGGAATGGCTATAGTCTTCACAGATGGTTTTACCAGTGCAGAAGGAGCTACCAAAAGCGACTATACATTAAAGCGTTGGATTTCCATAGATAAGCGCTGAAAAAGAAAGGTAGTCTCTCTGTTGTGTCCTGATATTTTGGCCAGGCGGTAGCCGAGGAGATTGATTAATGCGAGGCCTTCTTGATTTTGGACCCAGAGTTTCAAAGGCCAAGGGCACAAAGCAATACGATGACAAAATGGCAGTATATTTGGATGTTTTTCTATCTGCTGCTATCTCGGCAGCAGCACCCGCAACATCAGCTGATCTGGTGCGGTATGATTCTGCCAGAGTGTCGATAACCGTGGCATCCCAGGCAAGGCATTTGCCACCCTCCCATGAGATAAGAATCACACCATCAGGACGTCTCCCATCAGACCTGACGAGTCCAGTTGGCTCCTTTGTGGCTGGAAAGCCAGCTTTGGTGAGGCCACGCCAAATGATGTCGTTTAGTAAGGTTTGTCTGGCAGTACGACCTGGCTCAAGGCTGCATGACATCCCATGTGAGCCGTCCTCTTGGACCGTCGCTCCACCAGGGCATTCGTGAGGAGCACATAAAATTTATTTATGATTTAATCGGCCCCAATTAAGGCGCAGTCCTGCATTATTATTATTATTATTATTATTATTATTATTATTATTATTATTATTATTATTATTATTATTATTATTATTATTATTATTATTATTATTATTATTATTATTATTATTATTATTATTATTATTATTATTATTATTTGTATTATTATTATTATTATTATTATTATTATTATTATTATTATTATTATTATTATTACGAGCTGTAACCCGTGAAAAATCACGGTATATAAAACAATTATTGCAGTGATAACAATTAAGCTTACTTCCCCGTTATATTATGACGTCATATTATAGGCCTATAGCCGTCGTTGGTTAAAATGCTCTAAACGCCGTCGTCATGCCCGTCGTCGTCAAGACAGCCGTCGCCAAGGCGGCAGTATAGTGACGTCACAATAGTGTTTGTTACGGGACAGACAGACGTACAACCGTTATTATGTTGTTTGATTATTATTATTATTATTATTATTATTATTATTATCATTATTATTATTAATTATCGTCATCATCATCATCATCATCATCATCATCATCATCATCATCATCATCATCATCATCATCATCATCATCATCATCATCATCATCATCATCATCATCATCATCATCATCATCATCATCATCAGCATCAGCATCAGCATCAGCATCATCAGCATCATCAGCATCATCAATAAGTCTATTATTTTTATTATGCTTGTAAAACAAACGATGCCTTAATAATTATTTAACAGTCGCGAAGCTGAAACCATGCGAAATTTGGTACCCCTCACTTTCTAGACCAAAGTTCGCCTCTGGAATAAAGGTCCATTGTTACGTCATTTCAATAATGAAACTTTTTAGTAAATTTAAATTTTGAGAATAAATTTAGGCCCTTTTTACGTCACTTCAGTTATGAAACACGTCCATTGTATAAGTTTTAATTTGAAAACTAAAGGCCCATTGTTACGTCATTTCAATTATGAGACGCATTATTTAGTAATTTTTAGATTTAGAGACTAAAAGCCTTTGTTACGTCACTTCAATTATGAAAATCTAATAATGTTACTAAGTTCAAATTAGAGGAAAATAAAGGCCTATTGTCACGTCATTTCAATTATGAAACACGTCTATTGTTTGTAATTTTAGATTTAGAGAATAAAGGCCTTTCTTACGTCACTTAACTTAGGGCCCTATGAATAAGTCTAGGCCCTATTGCTATTAGGTTTAAATCTAGAGAATAATGGTCTATTAAATTGTTACGTCACCAATTATGATCGACACAGTGACACACGTACGTCTCTTCAATAATGAAACACGTCTATTGTTAATAATTTGAAATTATTTTTTATTTTCATTATTATTATATAATTACTAGAGTATTTGCCCGTCATAATTATGACGGCAGAGTATATCGTTGATTAAAATGCTCTGATCGCCGTCGTCAAGACTGACGTCACAAACGGTATTTCGCAATAGAACAGAAACCGTTTGTGACGTAGCGTTTATCGTCGGACGGACACTATATGGATATTATATGTATAGATTATTATTACTATTGTAATATTACGCTTAGCTGTTATATTATTATATTTATTTTTTATTGTTATTATTAAATAAATAAATTATTATTATCAGCATCATCATCATTATCGGCATTGCGCATAAATAGCGCCAACTGTAGATTCATTGTGCGCCATTATAATTATTTAACGGTCTTAAAGGGGAAACGATGCGCAATTTGGTAGGTCTACACCTCCCGCCACATTCTAGACCAAATTAAGTCACGCCTCTTTCCAGACTTAATTTGTTGTCCTCGAGACCAAGGTCGTGGTCTCGAGTTCGTTTTTAAAAGTCTTGGTCTTGGTCTTGAGACCAAAAGTCTTGGTCTTGGTCTTGAGGTTCAAGGTCTTGGTCTTGGTTGAGGTTCAAAGTCTTGGTCTTGGCCTCGCAAGACCAAGACCAAGACCGGCTGTCAATATGAACAGTCATTTAACAAAACTCAAGAATTTAAAAACTTTTCAAACCTGTTTGCATCATAACCTACAACAAAATTAGTACAGGTCTACGGACGGATGCAAGTCTTGTTGGTCAGGAAAACCCATCGGCAGCAGCAACTAAGTGTGTCCTGTATACGGAAGCCCTGCCGAGACTTGTATCTGAAGCCAGACGGTCTGATAAACCATGGGAGGATTTCAAAAAGGCTCACGATTTGTACATTTACATCCAGTGCTTGAAAAATTACTGTGTGTGCCAGCGACTTCAGGACCTAGCTATGGAAAGCATTTTTCACGTGGCGGAATTTATATGAGGCCCACACGGCACGTCTTGGTCAGAAAATTCTGAGCGAATTGTTTTTTTGTTAGGCCCTATAAAATCCAAAAGGCATTTGGAATAACAGTTTGCATGAAGGACTTTTGTAAATACGAATTCGGCATTCTCTGCTGTCTGCATTTAAAGTTAATTTGCTTGAATAAAATAAACGACTCACGTTTTCATTAAAGTATCGACTCCACAATTTTGTGTGTAAGGAAAAGAAGTGATTTTTTTGGGTCTTAGTCTCGGTCTTGGTCTTGAGGTTCAAAGTCTTGGTCTTGAGGTTCAAAGTATTGGCATTGGTCTTGGTCTCGAGGTTCAAGGTCTTGGTCTCGAGGTTCAAGGTCTTGGTCTTGAGCTTGAGCTTTAAGGTCTTGACAACAAGACTGCCTCTTTCCCCAGACATACGCAGCGACGTAACCGCGTTCATTGGGTCCAGAACGGACGTGCAACAGGCCCTACATCAGGCCTATATCACTTATGATAACTGCAGTTGCCAAGCAGCTGTTACTGTCAACTCCAATTTGAGATCAAAGAACGTTGAAATCAGGGTCTTAGCCATATTATGTAGGGGAACCCGGGGCAAGTTGGTTGGTGTCTACATTTTCTTAATTTAAACCTGGCGGCAAGTTATCAGCAGAAATATTTTTGTACCATAACATTACTATTCCTACTACTATTCATACTACACAACAGATTTATCTTACATAATTAAGAAAAAAGTAATAATCACTGAAGAAAACAATGAACCAGAACAACCAACTCGCCCCGTGCATGGGGCAAGTTGGATACACCAATGGGGCAAGTTGGCTATACTCATTGGGCAAGTTGTCTTGCGGCAATAATCAATAGCTTGTAAACTTATGTGTTAAGAATGATTGTCCCACAGTAATAACATTGGATTGTCTCGTGTTGGTCGAGTATGTTTGACAACATGTTCCAAATACTTAACAAAAACATCCGCTGTTTCATCCACCCACTTTGTTTGCTATAAATCCAAATGACGAAGGAGGTGCTCCAATCATTAGTGTATCCCGCATATTCACTCTCGGAAAATTGAAAACTGGCGGCAAAAATACGCCACTCGCACTCATACAACAGGCAAATGTAATCGTTTTGCCACGTTCGGCACTTGTTACTTTTGGAATACGTCTGGCTCCCTTTACAGCCATCAATTGTGACAGCTTTGTTGGACCTCTCGGTAGGCCAGATTCATCGCAATTAAAGATAGGGCCTACGATCGGTCGTAAATTTGTATTTATCGAAGACATCATAAAGCAGATTTAAAAAAGCAGTCGACTTGGGGCTTGTTATAGCCCGTCATCCGGCCTAAGCTGGTGGCCACTGGAGATCGAAGAGCTATCCAGCGTTTCGCTTCATGAATGATTTGAGCCAGTCAATGCCTGCCTGTTTGGTTTCATCACTGAAGGGATGAACAATACCATTACGTTCGGCTAAATCAAATGTAAATTTGCGTACCTGAGAAATTGGCAAACCAAATCCCCGTAAGCTTAGCCTATTTCTTGGAGGTATCCAGAAAGTTCGCTTTCAAGTTGAGGAGTGAAAACCGGCTTAAATCTACCAACATTGACAGCATACTTTTCAGGTTCAACTTTTAGATATCGCTTTAAGGTGGTTTAAGGGATTTCATAAACAGCTGAAGCCTGTGCAGGGAACATTCATTTGTTTGTTTAAATAAATTCTATAAGTTTGGCCTAATACATAATTGTTAGGCCCTATGATATTAGTATAACAGGTTTAGGCCTAATGATAACATAACATAAAGTAACAGTATGGGGCAAGTTGGCTGCTTTAAGGGGCAAGTTGGTTTTATCAACCAACTTGCCCCAACCGTCCTGCCCCGTAGATAATCTTTGATAAAACCACATATAGCGGGACAACGTGAATAACTTCAATCATGGCCGATATACCGTTCAAATACGGCGCAAACATTGTGCAAACTTCACATTTTTAGTCCCAATAGCTTCCCAGACAGCCAACCCCATCGGCCCCGCAGGGAACCAGCCATGGCACGCGGCGGCTTTACGGTGGTGTCGGCCTAGTGTGGTCATTCCCGTACTTTGTCGCCATCTCAGTGACCGTCGCCCAATGCCGTGTGCCATAAGTTTGCACACGGTGGGCCAACACTTCTCCGCTAGGACCAACAGTGGCCCGTGTATAGTGCAGTCTGAACGAAACTCGGCGCGTGTCAGAGTCGGGGTGGGAGATTTGGAGGGGAAGGCGCAGCTCACCGTGTGCAAACCTATAGCTCACGTCATTGGGCGACGGCAAACAAGCGACATCACCGCTGTAGGCGGGGAGTAATAATAATAATAATATTTATTCTTTAATTAAGCGCCTGCAAACGCACTGCGCTGTACATGTACATGTTATGCGATAAATCTTAACTACTAACAGAACAGACAGCCTGCAATACACGGCGCAAATTGCAGCCTACAAAGCATGTCCGCCTATGGGACTCGATCCTTGTACCTCTCGCACTCTGCGCCAGATGTTATCCAATGCGCTATCGGGCCCCGAGTGAAGGTCGCAGCCGTGCCCGGGTTTCAAACAATGCAGCCTATAGAGATTACAAGTGGGGATATTACTTGGCGTGAGGGGCAGTGCATAATGAACACCAGACACCACGCTACGCTACCCCTGTCACTGCCAGAGATGACCTCGATGCGCTTGCGTTCTATCAGAGCCTATCAGAACGCTGAATGCAAATGGCGGCGTTTCGAACAAAGAAGCCACCGTTGCGAAATTACATTGAGAAGTTTAATTATAGAAACGGTAAGTTGTTATAATTTTCTATCTATTTGCAGTCGTTCTAGTAAGAGGGCTTTTGTCACAGGGCTTTACGACAGTGAGTTTATATGCCCATTATAGCCTGCATGCTGTGCATAGTAAAGGCCTACATGTACTTCTTAAAATGCCGGTGACTGCTATAGTTATCGGATTAACACTGCCTTCGCTTATTATTACATGTGTAATCTGCTACACTGTAGCCTAGTTAGTAATCTCTCCTATAGTGCAAAGGAGTATCTGATTCATAGTCACTCTGTGAAACCTATTCTGTTGAGGCATTGGTGTAACATGCACCATTGATGCATTGTTTATTTTTTTATTTTATTTTGCGTAGCTGGTTTACCTAATTTACAGATGCATTGATGTGATCTATTTTTCAATTACAATGAAGTATTTTACTTCTCAACTGTATTAGATAATCTCTTAAGGGTTTCATTGGGTAACCTCTATCTTATTGCATATTAAATGCACTGTATAATACATCATACGGATGTACTGTCACGTCACATTTTATGAATTAATGTTTTTTACAGAAGGGTTAATTTACTCCTCTGCAGATTGTGTAATCAATTTGGTATTTGAGTATATTATGTATATGGTATGGTGTGTGGACATGTGCTAATCTGTATGTATCTATGTATGTTTGTTTAAGTGTTTGTATGCGTGTTGTGTGTATGTATGTGAGATTGTATGTATGTTGTTGACACGCATGCATATATATAGGGCTATGAAAAGGTATGAGTGCTTTCAGGTGTATAAGTAGGTTGTATCGCTTGGGTGCAAATGGGTATAAGTGTGCATATATGCGTGTGGACTAATTTGGCATGAAAGTATGTATTTAGGTGACTGCTCATGAATAAGCTGAGGTTTTCTCTAAAAGTTTAATCCACGGAATTATTATAAATGTTCACATGATTGATCACAGTTTATGTTATCTTGGCGTTAGTTAAGTTCTTGTTATGAACAGTGAAAACATTGTACAACGATAATTATACTTACAGGCTTTAATTAAGTACTGAGTTAAGAATGATGGATGGTTGTGTGTATGTATGTGAGATTGTATGTATGTTGTTGACACGCATGCATATATGATTGACTGCTTTCCACTTACTGTACTACTACCCAGGTGGCCCTTGTAGCGGGGTCATTTGACCCCTTTTGGGCCTCCTGTGCAGCCAAACTTTGGAATATAATAATAATTCATGTTTCTGCTTTAACTGTAAAAGTTTGGTTACCAAATAAACAAGTGTCAAGTGTCAAGTACTGAAGATCGTTCAGCGCAACCTGGACAAGGAACGCTGAACGTTTACGTTTGATGGATCTGCATCGGTAGGGTTCTACGTGTGTGTGAGAGCTCGCCATTTATTGGAGCACTGCTTTCTACAGATGAACTTGCTCCTTGTGAACTTTAAAATTTATCACTTAGAGTTGCAAAAAAGACTTTTTACAGGGGCTTCAAAGGACATGTATGAAGTGTCTAAACCAATATATACAGAAGGACATACATACTTACATACATCATGTGTACAATATCCTTCGTACATGCATGCTGACACACATCCACATGTATGATCATATCATACTTTTATCTGTTGTATGTTGCAGGCAAGATTTCTGTCGAGATCATGTGGAAAGCATTTCAGTGAGATTACACTTGCTAACCTGAAAGCATTGATTACCATCGGTCTGGTCCTACAGTTTAACTGGAAAGGAAATTTCAACAAGCAGAGTTTTTCTGATTTGAAACTTTCTGCTTGCTGTTTGCGGTAAGCATTTTAATTTAAATATATTTTCTAGTGAAGTATTCTAAGGCCAGCCTACTTAAATCGTTGCCTCGGCTACCTGCTTTACAAAGAATCTCTCAAATTGGTCATCAGGATGCAGGAAACAGGAAACTTTAGCCATTCACAGTATTAACTCAGTCTTATCACTTTTCAACAAGGTCTTTGCCTATAGATGTCTGCTCAGTCACTTGTCATTTTGTAACAGCCTAAACCTTCAGTTTTCAAATTGTTTATCCATCTTAGGCTGTCTCTCTCAGCAGTCTGACCTTCTGAGTGTTGACCTGATTATGAAAATAATTGCAAATTAGTCACTATACACGGATTTGGATAACTTTTGTATGTGTTAATGGCTTCTGTGATATTCAAATGAGTGCACAATAGTCAGTACAGTGCAATACAACTGTATTTGATAGTGCCATCCTTCCAAAGACCAGAACAATAGATCACACATACAACAAAGACATCGATGGCACTGAGTAAGTGTGCGTGAAGGACTTGCACAAGTTCCTTACACAGTGACCAGCTGAATGGAGGCTTGAATAGTCAATGGTTAGCATACTGGACTGTCAACCTTCAGATTAGGTATTTAAATCCACTCCAGATTACATAAGTTTCAAAATGTCTGGTCCATAAGCACCCTTTACAGACAATGACTGAACACTTCTGGTGACTAGATGAGGCATCAGAACTGATCACCCTCTCTCATGCACCTTGAGGTCAAGACAAAACTTCCATGGCTGCCTTTTCTGGTTGGCTTGAGGTCTGATCTTTGTGATATTCATATTTAAATAGTGTTTGTATGTATTTATCTAGATACTTAATATGACACCTTTTAAGTACCTCACAAAGTCGCTGCACACGTGTTTTTCTGACTGATCTGAACAAGTGCATTTTAGATAATCTCTTGGATCAGATGACAGCTTATCAATTAAAATTAGAACTGGGATCAGATGACAGCTAATCAATTAGAATTTGTCTCATTGATTAGCTAACTGATTAGCTAATCAGTTAGAATCTAATCGAGTAGTTACCTATCTCTGCTTCATATGTGAATAATAGTGACTTAATTTTATCACGTGTATATGTGTACGTAAAGTGCATGTATCTGTGTGCTTAATAAAGCAACATCTAAATACCTTACAAAAGTGCTGTTATAATTATGTTATGTTATGGCAGTGATCTCGAAGAGAAGCAACGGCCCTATCATTCCAAAGAGCAACAGAGAAGCAACAAGACCTTATCATTCCACCAGCAACGAGGAACAATAGTCCCTATCATCCCACACTGAGTAGCATCTTTACCTGAAAATGTGGCAGACGTGCAGACTCTATCTCTTGCCTTAGTACTTATTAAATTTAGATTATGCTCTGATGTGGAACTATATTTATTACTTGTTTACTAAAGTAGTTGTGTACTGCAGCCAATCAGAGGTATCCAATAGTCAGAGGTGCCTAATATAGGAGTCTAGTATAATATTGGCTAATATTTCCATGTATAATCTTATTTTATAATATTTTAATTGTGTATAGACAGTCGTATGTAGGCACTGTAAGTATGACATTTATTTCGTAGCACTAGCTGCAGTTAGTAGATACTTAAGAAGTTTAGTATTGAAATACCTGAACTTTGTATTACTATGATAGCCGTAGAATGCGCTGGTTGGTAGCCATTCTTTGTGAGTTTAATTATTCTTAATATTAAATTAGGGACCTGCGAATCACAAATTTTCAGTCGAATCGAATCTCGAATCGAATCGGGGCTAAAGGTTCGAATTCGAATCGAATCTCGAATCGAATCGGCGGGTACCAGTTTGATATTCATGAAGCTTGATAGCACAGGCGTATCACAGTATCAATATATCAATAACTTTTCTGCAGTTTAAAATCAATTAAACCAGTGTTTTTTTTCAGCCAGAACGCGCCGGAACGGCGTCCCGGCACCTTTTTTCAGCTACTAAAAAATAATTCTTTATTTTAATAACAAACAATAATTTAGTTATTTTAATTTAATTTAAGTATTGTGAACTGTTTTCAGTGTTTATTGAGACCCCTCTCAGCCCCCAATCCCGTTTTTCTCGGGATTTTGGCCCTTCCACAATTGTTCAGTTCCGGGACCTATTGTTCAGTTCCGGAGCCTTTTTTTCTAGAAAAAAAGCACTTAATTAAACTAAACATTAAACTATTTAATAGAAGTAAAAAATTGCACAAATAATTTATGAGTTAAGTAAATTAATATATTCTTTATTGTACCAATTGCATAACCGCACTTTGGTGTACATACATCTCTAAGCGGAGCATAACTTTCTAATTATAAACCCTTTTCTTGCAGATGGTTTGCTGACGTCGAGTTAACGGCGATTAATCAGCAGCCCTCATTTTTAAACAACTAGTTTACAACAAAGTTGTTATCATTTTTCCAAGAAACGATTCGAAAATATTTCGAATCATGACTTCATTTTCGAATCGAATCGAATACCGCCGTCCGATTCGATTTCGAATCGAATATCGAAGCTTCGCAGGTCCCTATATTAAATGTATATTTATATTACTATGTTATAAGTAGAAGAAGAGCAGTCCCATAAGCATAAGCCCGTGGAAACCATGGTATGAAGTCATAGCGACTTCATTTTCTTAGCCTCGGCATATGAGGTCGGGTGGCCAGTCCTCTCCCTCACCATCTCATCTTCCCACTGACAATGTACGGTCAGTGTATTTTCATTGCTTACTTGGTTAGAGGGTGCAGAGGAAACAGAAATCTTGAAACGGATATCTGTCCTGGTGGTGATATGTTATAAATTGAAGCCATGTGTTCCATATTGTTATATGTAAGATTTTAACGATGAGCTGCATTGGTTCACAGTCGCTTTTAATACAATCTCGTTGTTAAAATGTTAAAACCTGGCTTAACTGTTCCATTCTTTGCAATACGATGAATGATGTTGACTTCAATATACTTTTTTCTTAGAATGTGCAAATAATATGGTAATTATAGTGAAGTTTAATTTTAATTAATAATTAACTTGTTATTATTCTGAAGAAGAAGAGAAGAGCAGTCCCTTAAGCTAGCCCTGAGGCAGCCATGGGTATGAAGTGTTACCGACTTCATGTTCTTAGCCTCGGCATATGAGGTCGGGTGGCCAGTCCTCCCTCACCATCTCATCTTCCCACTGACAGTGTGCGGTCAGTGTACTCATTAAAGCTGAGTTGGCTAGGGGTGCATGTGGAGCAGAAATCTCTAACCAAATTTCTGCCCTGATGGGTATTTGAACCTCGACCTCTCGATTTACAGTCCAGCATGCTAACCACTACACTAGCCAGGTTGAGCACCATTTACAGTGAAGTTTAATTTAAATTAATAATTAACTTGTTATTATTATGAACTGTTTTAATAGTAGCTTTTCCACTGTTTGTAATATTTGTGACGTGGCAGATAGTGCCAACTGCAATAGATTTGCATAAAGCTCTAAAACAATTATAATTAGAACTGGTTTAACTATACCCCTGTTGTTTGTTATTCTCTGTGATACGATACATGGTGTTAACTTCAATATATTATGCAGAGGCAGCAACTTTTTGTGGAAATATGGTAATAATATGTTATTGTGAAGTTAAGTTGAAGTAATATTTTACTTATTATTCAGAACTGGTTTAGTATTAACTGCTCCACTGTTTGTAATATTTGTGAAATAATGGATGGTTTAATTGCAATATAATTATTCCATACAACTCTGAAAATATTATAATTTGAGAACTGGTTTAACTGTTTTTGTTTTCTTTGTGATACGATGAATGGTGTAAATTTTAATATACATGTAATTATTTTCATAGAAACTGGACTTTTTGTATGCCATGCATTAGCTATATTTACAGCTGTTCAATCCAATGTCAGAAGTGCATAGTCTTGGTTGGATTGTGTACTTTTAAGATTGGAAATACCAAACATACAAAAAATCATCTGACAATCCCTTAAAACAACATTCATAGGCCCACAGTTTGCCGACGTTCGCCCATGTGGCAGCAGTGTGGGCTACTGTAGGCACAATGGACGACAAAGACAGTCCCATTTGCAGGCACCATCATAGCCCCCGCAGTTGGTCAACATTTTGCCAATAAGGGCCCTCGTAGTGCCGACGCTGGGCTCAATAACTGCTAGCCCACACTGATCGACACTGGGTCCTGCAGAGAACACCTAGAGGCGCAGCGTGTGCAGCGCGCAGGGCTCAATGAGGCGTACAGAATAATAACGGCCCACCACGGGAGCCGCCCTGCCGTTCCCTCGTGAGCCCACGAACGTGGGCTTCTAGAGGCTGGATGGGCGTTACACAGCCGCGTCCGATCTGGGCTAGCGATGGTGGCGCGCTGTGGGCAATTAAAATCGGCAGACTCTGGGCCCGGCGTGGCGTGGCTGTCTGGGTTGGAATATACAGAGAACTGAACTTTTTACGAAAAAAGTTTGTTTAAGGTACAAAATTACCTTTAATTCGGCAAAAATTCCACAAAAATTCTCAGCGCAAAAACATGGACGCATAAAAGTCATCACAGATGGCCTTGACCTTGAGTAATATTATATTCTTTTTCACAGCCTCTTGTAAGCTCACAGGACCGCACAATTAACCATCTTGCCCCACCAACCAACTTGCTTCGGGTTCCCCTACTAAGCGCACACGGTTGTGTTTTCCAGTGTTTCTTGTCAAGTTTGATCTGTCCTATATATTAATTCTTCTGACTATTGTTGGTTGTTGTATATAGCTCTAAATTGTTAGTAGGCTAACAACTATTAAGCTGCCAAGAAACCTGCTACCTGTCGTGTTAATGCTATAAATAATAATGGACATCAGGACATGACACTTAACGAACTGCTCCACTGGTTGTAACGATTTATTGTAACTAGGGGGCCCTATTGGCGGAACGGTTCGTTCCTTTGGGTACCCGGTACTCCCATTGTCACTGCACGTAACATGTACTTGTTATTTTCATGCCTATGTTCATGATGAACAATAAAAGCATTTTGATTGATTGATTGATTGATTGATTGGTTGATTGATTGATTGATTGATTGATTGATTGATTGATTGATTGACAAGAACTTTTCAGACTCTCTTTGCCTCTTTTCCGCAAACGCTTGAAGACCATTTTGTTCGATCGTGGTTTCGGTGTGTTAGGTCTGACGAGTCTGTCTTGAAGTGGAGCTATAAACATTTTCAATTACCAGAACGATCCCTAAGGTTTCTTTGCCTGTTTTCTTACCAATCTCAAGCCCCACGCATGCAGTGTAGGCCTACGAACATTCATTTTTTGGTCTTTTATGTATAGTTCCTTCCATGCAGGGGCGTCTATCCCCAGTCTTGTTGTCAAGACCTTAAACCTCAAGACCAAGACCAAGACCAAGACTTTGAACCTCGAGACCAAGACCAAGACCAAGACCTTGAACCTCGAGACCAAGACCAAGACTTTTGGTCTCAAGACCAAGACCAAGACCAAGACTTTGAACCTCAAGACCAAGACCGAGACCGAGACCGAAAAAAATCACATTCAGCCCAAGACTTCTTTTCCTTACAAAAAAATTGTCAAGTCGAACTACTCGCTATTTTAATGAAAACGTGAGTTTTTTTTATTTAATTCTGGCAAATTAACTTTAAATGCAGACTGCAGAGAATTCCTAATAATGTATTTACAAAAGTCCTTCATGTAAAATGTATTCCAAATGCCTGTTGTATTTTATAAAAACCAATTCGCTCAGAATTTTCTGACCAAGACTGGTCTTGTGAGGCCTCATAAAAATTCCGCCATGTGAAAAAATACTTTCCATAGGTGCTGAAGTCGCTGGCACACACAGTAGCTTTTCAAGCACTGGACGTAAATGTACAAATCGTGAGCCTTTTGAAATCCTCCCATGGTTCATCTGGCTTCAGAAAACGTCTCCGCAGGGCTTCCAGACACAGCATAACTTAGTTGCTGCTGCCGATGGGTTTTCCTGACCCACAAGACTTGTATCCGCCACAGGTATTTGTCGTAGGCTATGATGCAAACACGCTTGATAAATTTGTAAATTCTTGTGTTTTGTTAAATGACTGTTCATATTGACAGCCGGTCTTGGTCTTGGTCTTGGCGAGACCAAGACCAAGACTTTGAACCTCAAGACCAAGACCAAGACTTTGAACCTCAAGACCAAGACCATGACTTTTGGTCTCAAGACCAAGACCAAGACTTTTAAAAACGAACTCGAGTGCACTCGAGACCAAGACCTTGGTCTCGAGGACAAGTCTGTCTATCCCCCCGGTCATTGGAGCAACCTCCCCTCCCCTCCCTCCTCTTCCCCTTCCCCCAATAATGATGGCACATACATTGACAGATCTCCCCCCTATTTTTTGGATGGAGCATTTGCTCCAAGATTTGCTCCAATAGACGCCTATGGTTCCTTCTAGCTATTTGGAATGAACTCCCAAAAGATCTCCGAGAGTTTGCTCACTCTCCTATCTTGCCTGTTTATTTCACCTCTCCTCCGTTCGCACTCTCCTCTGCTGCTTTTAGGGTTAGGCTTCGGTTAGGCCTACTGGCTATTAAGTTGCAAATGTACAGCTAAAACGGAATGGCCTAATTACAAAATACATTGAAAAATCCAGAAAGGCTATAAACTGTATAAAATAAAATTGTATATGTAATACGATCGTCATGTAATATCTTAGAGAAAATAGCATATAGAAAATGAAGTGGCCAAGGGCAGCATTTTGGGCCCTTGCCCGAGGCGGAATTTCAGCTCTCTAAACCACTGGGTAGTGTACACAGGATGTATAGAAGAGAGGCTAGGAAACAAACTTGAGGCAGCCAAAAGGACTAGAGGACCAAGTGGAACATGTAGGCCCAAAGACAGAAGAGTGGGAGCTGTCCGAGAGGAAGGACTGAAGACAAAGAATGGCGTAATATCGGTAATTCCAAAAGATTTCTCCAATACACAAGATATTTGCGAGCAAACAGCTTACAACCAGGCTTGGGTCCATTACATCCCCAAAGACTCAGTTCAATTACAATATTACATGTACATCTGTTTTCAACTTTGGTCAATTATATTACAATTACATTTCAAAGGTTAATAGACAAAGAGCAAGTCTAATAAATTATCATAGAATCCCGCAATGTAACTGGAAGTGCTTATTTCACTTAGTAAAGACAAGGCACTGTAAGGAAAGTTGACTCCTCGACTGGTATGACAGCCTACTGCTTGTCTGGGCGTCCTTGTGCGCGCCGCTGCATTCAGCCGACAGCCTAAGAAGACACGGGCCGAGCGCACTGCAGGCACCGAGGCACATAGCGGCCAATTTGACTGCCGCTAAGACAATTTGATTGCCGCTAGGACAGGCTTGACTGCCAACTTGACCGCCTACCTGTTGACTGCCGCTAATACAGACATAATAGTAAATGTGACTGCCGCTAAGACAGTCTATTGACTGCCGCTAAGACAGACTTGGCCGCCGCTAGTTAGGCCAACAGGCGAATCTAGACAGCCGTTAGAGACTATATAAGGAAGCATGAGAAGGCCATGAGAGCGTAGAAGAACGGAGCTGCGGTCAAGAACAGAGAGCGGTCTAAAACGAAGGGCGTCTACGACGACGAGGAAGTTCGTCTGCAACGAGTCGACTATTGCGAGGAACATCGAAGTGGCAGCATTCGGGCATGACAAGAACTGTGAGGGCCTAATGACAGCGGGTAGTCGATAGTCACGAAGACTGACGGTATCGTGGAAGCCAAACAGTGGACTCGGACAGAAAGGGTGAAGTAGTAGAGCGTAGAGTGATTATATCATAATAAATATACATATATGTAGAATTACGTTACACTGTATAATTTAGGAACTTGTTAGCTGAATAGTAAAACGAAAGGAAAAAGAACTGTGACTTGTCGTTCAATTCTGTACAATAAGTCTTCCTGCCGACCGGCGGAAGCCGTAAACACGCCTTAAGGACATCCATTCGACCTCCCGACGAAAGTTCTCAACATTGGTACCAGAAGTGGGGTCACATTCAACATCGTGAAAACATGGACGGAATGGACGACAACAACACGATCATCTACTCATTGGTAGATGTGGGCGACACCGCAGCTGTTCAGCCAACAAGTTCAACACCGGGAAGAATAACCGCAACACCAGTGCCGTTTGCCGGTCTTGTGCGAACACCCGAACGCGAACCGAGAAGTTTTCTGGAGAGCATCGATTTTGAGAACGCAACAGAAGCGACAGGCAGACAAAAGAAGTCGACGGAAAGGAGGACCGACGAGAAGGTCGATATGCTCCCGATTGCCACTTCCAGAAAGATGACGATGAAGCCGGGTAAATTTGACGGTACCGGGTCATTCGAATCGTTCCTTACACAGTTTGAGGTATGTGCAGCACATAATCAGTGGTCTTCAGCGGATAGGACTGATTTTCTACGGTGTGCATTAGAGAAGGCGGCGACGCAGCTACTGTGGGACTATGGGTCCAAAGCAGACGTCACATACGAGGAACTGGTTGAGAGACTTCGTCAAAGGTATGGGGTCGAAGGTCAAGCGGAAACTTTTCGAACCCAACTGTACTACCGCCGTCAACGAATGGAAGAGAGTTTGAGCGACCTGCTGCACGACGTCCGACGGTTAGTAGTATTGGCATATCCGGTGCCATCCAGCGAGACGACAGAGATAATAGCCCGTGATGCGTTTCTAGAGGCGCTCCGTGACCGAGAACTGTCTTTGAAGGTGCGCGAAAGAGAGCCGAGAACGCTTGATGAGGCCTATCGTATCGCTCTACGGATGGATGCGTACCAACGGATGCGAGAACCAGAGGAACAAAGAAGACCACATAATCGCGTAAGAAGTACCCAAGAAGTGGACGTCAATACTCAGATTCAAGCACAGCTGAGCAGTTTCTTCGCAGCGCAACAGGACTCACAGAAGCAATGGCAACAATGGATGGAATCAAAGATCGAGAGGCAACTGAGTGACCTAAGGAAACAACCGACGCAGGTAACAACCGCCCACACCGAGAGCCGTTTTCCCGACGCACAGACAAGGAGAAAGACGATCGTCTGCTATAACTGCGGAAAGCCAGGGCACATATCCAGAGAATGCCGTGCGCGAAGACCTCCGAACCCGAACAATGTCAACATGGCGGCAGCAGACGAAGCAGTTGTCAACCACAACACCAGACACACGACCAATGGCGACACGAAGAACGCTATATACATCAAAGGGACAATCAACGGTAACTTCCAACAGTGCCTAATTGACACGGGATCTGAGGTGAGTCTTGTGCCTTCTACAATAGTTCACGGTCTGGCTTGGCAAAGAAGCACACGAACTCTTTTCGCAGCAAATGGATCTGGAATACGGGTGTTGGGCGAAGTGCAAGTTCCTCTCAAGGTCCGCAAGGGACTAGACCTTAAGACAGCCTTCTTGATTTCCGATCAGGTTACTGAAGTGATGCTAGGGATGGATTGGCTCCGACAGCATCGCTGTAGGTTGGGATTCGGAACCGGGGCTCTATTTGTGGGTCGCCATCGAATCAATTTGGTCAAGGGTAATGGACAGTCTTGGTGTAGGCGAATCCAAGTCGCAGAGGAAATAACCATCGCTCCAAGATCCCAGCAAGATGTTTTGGGCAAAACGGTTGGCGGAAACCCAAACCAGATAGCGTCGGCTTGGATGACGGAGACAAGAGAGATTGAACCGGGCATTCGGCTGGCGAGGATGGTCTTCGATGACGACATGGCGAAGATGCCAGTACGAATTATCAACCTTAACGACCGTCCAGTGAAATTACTAGAGGATCAGTTCCTGGGTAACCTGCATCCTGTGGAAGTAGAAGTAACACCCGCATCAACACAGAATGAGGTTAGTACGTTGAGGGCCTCGCTGCTGGAAGAACTCATGAAGGAGGTCTCTCCCGAATTGCCGAAAAAGGACAGGGATGGCCTTCAACAGCTGCTGGAGGAATTTTCTGATGTATTCTCGAGAGGAGAGGGTGATTTGGGTCGAACAGATGTCTGCAAACACCGCATCGATACGGGAAATTCAGCACCTGTCAGGCAGCCATTGCGCAGACAACCGCACGTGTACAAGGCAGTAATAGACGAACATTTGCAACAGATGCTGTCTGATGAGATTATCGAACCCGCTACCAGCGAATGGGCGGCTAACGTGGTTTTGGCCAAGAAGAAAGATGGGTCTGTTCGATTCTGTATAGATTATCGGCAGCTGAACGCAATAACCAAAAAGGACTCGTACCCACTGCCAAGAGTAGATGACTGTCTGGATGCGCTGTCTGGTGCGTGTTGGTTCAGTACGTTAGATCTACGCAGCGGATACCATCAGGTGGCCATGAATTCGGCGGACGCGGACAAAACAGCTTTCGTTACTAGAAGAGGAACGTTCAGATGGCGCGTCATGCCCTTTGGCCTGTCCAACGCTCCCGGGACTTTTCAGAGACTAATGGACGTCGTCCTGTCCGGGTTAAACTTCGAGACATGTCTGGTTTATCTCGACGACATTATCGTGTTCTCCAGCAATCCGGAACAGCACATCGAACGAATGAGGGACGTCTTGCAACGATTCCGAGCGGCACACCTCAAGCTAAAACCCTCAAAGTGCCAGATTATGAGAAGGACCGTGACATTTCTGGGACATATTGTCACACCCAGTGGAATTGCGGTGGATCCCGCTAAAGTACGAGATGTGGTATCCTGGCCAACACCAAATAGTCTTCGAGAACTTCGGGCGTTTTTGGGGCTGTGTTCGTATTACCGGAAGTTCATCAACGGATTCTCCAAGGTTGCAACTCCGCTCTTCGCCCTGACGCGAAAGAACCATCGGTTTCAGTGGGATGACGCGTGTCAAGCAGCATTCGACCACCTGAAGGCGCTATTAACCGGAGCTCCTGTCCTAGGGCTGCCGAGAGACAATGAGCTGTACATCCTGGACTGCGACGCCTCCGACTACGGTATTGGAGCAGTTCTGTCGCAGAAGCAAGATGGAATGGAGCGGGTCATCGCATATGGAAGTCGTCTTCTGTCCTCGGCTGAAAAGAGGTACTGTGTCACGCGCAAAGAGTTGTTGGCTGTAGTATACTTCACCGGGCAATTTCGACAGCACCTCCTGGGCCGCCATTTCACATTGAGAACGGATCATGCGGCCTTGCAATGGCTTCAAAGGACGCCAGAACCAATCGGGCAACAAGGAAGATGGTTGGAACGTCTGGCAGAATTCGACTTCGAAATAGTGCATCGCCCGGGACTTAAGCACGGAAATGCGGACGCCTTATCAAGAAAACCATGTCGCCAATGCGGAATTGAGGATGATGCACTGCTTGTAGCGGCGGCGCGAGAAGGAGAACGGCAGGTAGGGGAAAGCGAAATGAGCGACACTGCTGTCTCGGCCGAACCGATCACATTGACGGAAGCGCAGAAAAGGGACCCCGACCTTAGCATAGTAAGGAGGTGGTTAGAGGAACCCGACGGTCCACCGGGACTCGAGGAAATCCAGCACGAGAATGGCATCATCAAAACATATTGGTTTCAGCGCGAGAAACTTCACATTAGAGATGACGTTCTGTGTAGAAAGACGTTCGACGGAGAAATGCAACTTGTGATTCCAAAGGAAATGAGGAAACAGTTCTTGAGTCTAGCGCATACAGGCATTACCGGAGGTCACCTCGGCATACGGCGCACCAGGGGACAAGTCAGAAGGCGGGCATATTGGGTCGGATGGTCCAAGGACGTATGGTTCTTTTGTCGCTCCTGCACGGAATGCTGCCAATACCATCGAGGCCAACCACCTAGACAAGGGTTACTGCAAGTGGTGCCATGTGGTGAGCCTTTCGAGCGAATCAGCGTCGACGTCACAGGACCACATCCAAGGAGTAGACGGGGAAACGTGTACATTTTGACGGTTATGGACAATTTCACAAAGTTTGTTGAGGCGATCCCGATGACGAATCAGGAAGCTTGTACCGTGGCAAAAGCACTGGTAGAAGTTGTCATTGTTCGGTACGGTACCCCTCTACAAATATTGACGGACAGAGGCACGAACTTCGAGAGTGCAGTGTTCAAAGGAATATGCCAGCTTTTAGGGATTGACAAAGTACGAACCTCTAGCTACCACCCTCAGGGAAATGGAATGATCGAGCGCTTTCATCGGACCTTGAACGCCATGTTGGCGAAAATTGTTAATTCGAATCAAAGAAACTGGGACGAGTGTCTACCTTACGTGCTGGCTGCCTACCGCTCCTCCATCCACGACGCGACCGGTTTCAGTCCTAATTACCTGATTTTTGGCCACGAAAACCGGGGTCCGGTGGACCTCATTTATGGACGACCGACAGAAGAAGTTTCGACCGGCCCTACGTACGCGGCCTACGTGGAGGAACTAGCAGAACGGATGGAGACAGCCTACAAGGATGTGCGATGTCATCTTCAGCTAGCAGCGGAGCGGCGGAAACGGACCTACGACCTGAGGGTCAGACCAGCCAGGTTTAAGGTGGGAGATATTGTATTTTATTACACGCCCAGGCGGTATCAAGGCAAATCACCGAAATGGCAAAAGAATTACACGGGCCCATTCCACATTGTTGCTTTGTACGGACCTGTAAACTATGTGCTAAGAAAATCTACACGAACAAAGCCCTTTGTGGCCCACGTAGACAAATTAAAATTGTGCTCCAGTCAAGGTCAAGGGTCATCAGAGGATGCAGAGATGGAAGGAAACGAGCACTCAGGCAGCCGCATCCCAGGGATAATGACAGAGGAGAATTTCTTCCCCTATGGGCGGGGCAATGAAACTCAAAACCGACCGCGTCGGGCGACAAAAAGGCCCACGCGGTATTTGATGTAACATGTAGGTCAACCCCAGCTCTGAATTCCGCAGCGCAAGGGTTTGCAACGTCGCATACGAATTAAAACAGCCATGGAGTCAGCATGCCGTGTCTGCGGGAGAGTTTACCGAGGGCGCCATAGGAGTTCGTCGCTGAGTCGACACATGAGAAGCTGTCACCCTTTCTCTAGAGGACGTGTCCGAAGTGTAACGGAAGGAAGGAGCGAAAATACAACAGACACTAACGGACGTTTAGATGTCGCTGGGAGCAGCTCCTATCAACCACAAGAAGACATCTCATCGAGGGAGGAGAGTGGTGAGCGTACTTTTCAATTATCTCCTTCCCTCATGTCCATGCTCGAAGACCTTGACGGAGATCTTTTCGCCAGACGGGCTGAGGAAGATCAGATTGCAGAACTGACGCGATGGACGCTGGCCTCAGTCCAGTTCATGAGTCTGGCGCGTTTTATAGAACTGGCTTCCCAGCGATACCCTTTTGTGTCAGACACTCTCATCGCAGGGATTTTCCGTGGTCTTAGCCCACCTCCTGCCAGACCAGAGTTTACTGAGAGAGTGCGCCGCCTGTCGCCTGGGCCAGGACCGCCTGCACCATCAGTGGCAGGAATCGAACCCTCGCCACCCTCTCCACCCGCTCCTGAGATTCACTACGTCGACAGCGAGGAGGACGATGTTTTATTCATGGACGGCGAAGGAACTCTGTAGAAGTATATGCCTCTGTGTATTTCCTTATAACCATTTCGGAACTGAACTAATTATGTAGATGAAAATAAACCGTAGAGAATTAGATTTTAATAGTAGAATAACGGGCGACGTATGCCTATGTAGACGTGTTCATTGTTTGATAGTAGGACGATGCGTTCGGGCTAAGCTTCTACGTTAATGTATTGCGAACTATATGTAAATACATATATAAAGATATAAATATATATTTACACATATATATATGTGTGTGTATAGCTGCTGCCTTATGAACGATTAGGACACTGTAGTTTTGTTATTGGATTCTATGCTAATGTTTTGAGAATTATATATATCTATATATATATATAAATATATAATATATATAGCTGCTGCTTATGAACACTTGAGACGCTGTAGTTATTATTGGTCGGACGGTGGCGTAACTAAATGCTTTTAGAACGTAGGCTGATAGTGAAAGATAACGAATAACATGTTATATTAATCGCAGGACGCAACTATTTTGTTGTATAGGTGGTATTTTGTTACATTATTAAGCAGCCGGGAGGCTGCCATATTGTGCTGGGGGAGGAAATGTAAGGAAAGTTGACTCCTCGACTGGTATGACAGCCTACTGCTTGTCTGGGCGTCCTTGTGCGCGCCGCTGCATTCAGCCGACAGCCTAAGAAGACACGGGCCGAGCGCACTGCAGGCACCGAGGCACATAGCGGCCAATTTGACTGCCGCTAAGACAATTTGATTGCCGCTAGGACAGGCTTGACTGCCAACTTGACCGCCTACCTGTTGACTGCCGCTAATACAGACATAATAGTAAATGTGACTGCCGCTAAGACAGTCTATTGACTGCCGCTAAGACAGACTTGGCCGCCGCTAGTTAGGCCAACAGGCGAATCTAGACAGCCGTTAGAGACTATATAAGGAAGCATGAGAAGGCCATGAGAGCGTAGAAGAACGGAGCTGCGGTCAAGAACAGAGAGCGGTCTAAAACGAAGGGCGTCTACGACGACGAGGAAGTTCGTCTGCAACGAGTCGACTATTGCGAGGAACATCGAAGTGGCAGCATTCGGGCATGACAAGAACTGTGAGGGCCTAATGACAGCGGGTAGTCGATAGTCACGAAGACTGACGGTATCGTGGAAGCCAAACAGTGGACTCGGACAGAAAGGGTGAAGTAGTAGAGCGTAGAGTGATTATATCATAATAAATATACATATATGTAGAATTACGTTACACTGTATAATTTAGGAACTTGTTAGCTGAATAGTAAAACGAAAGGAAAAAGAACTGTGACTTGTCGTTCAATTCTGTACAATAAGTCTTCCTGCCGACCGGCGGAAGCCGTAAACACGCCTTAAGGACATCCATTCGACCTCCCGACGAAAGTTCTCAACAGCACTAAAATTCATACACTTTTAACATAGTTCTTTCTGGCCTAAATGTCTTGCCTGTTGTGCTGAAAATTCTCTCAACTGGAGCTGAAGAAGTTGGAATTGAAAGAATGTTTCTTGCCATTGTAACTGCATGAGGAAAGTCAGCTGCATAAGCCCTCCACCAAACTAACGAGTCACTCTCGTTGTCCAGTAGGCATAGCCCTAATTTAATATATTCTGTCAATTCCTGTCTCAATTCCTGTCTCAAAACCAGTACTAAGTCATCTTGCTCAGCCAGCACAGCACCTGTGAATGCGCCTGTGAATAAGCTGGTTCCCGCAACTTCGCTTTTGTGGGCGCTGTAGATATTTTGAGATTACGATCACGACTACGATTGTAGTGGAGTTCATGAAACTGAACAGCTTCATCTTTTTCTTCACTGGTTCCTCAACTTCCATCACATCAGACAATTCGTTGACTTATCAACTGAAGACGACTGAAATCTGGAAACTGACAGAATCTCCAGCACAAATCTGCATTTTGATGATTGAAAAGTATTACTAAAAGTTTTCTTGATTCCTCTACTTCAGCTTATGCACCAATGAAGTTTGAAGCGAGAATCGAGTACAGCACCAGTGATGTAGAAACAATTTTTCTCATATATTTGGACAATGCAGGCGACTTGTGATGGCATCAAAACTGCCTTAAGCTTTATTGACTATAATAATACAAACAGTTAGGGTAAAACACAGGAAATTAAATATCTACCTGCATAAAGGTGTATAAAAGGTGTATAACTGATATGTAAAACTTATTTTTGTACAATGAAAAGTAACACATATGAAGTCTTTAAAAGTTCCGTTTTTGTTCAACTCAAACAAGAGCCACACAGTGTTATATAATTATTGTCTGTGACAAACCTTTCCCACAGAACTTTGGAAAGTGTTACAATGCAACATGTATCTTGTTGTTAAATCTAAACTACACATTTGCCTAGACTGTCTCAAAGATAACTTGATCAGTTGGATTCATTGCTCAAACAGTTTCCCAGAATGTTGACTCAACTTAAACTAAATGTCCATTAACGGCATCTCTAGCATAAAATGCTCTTTAGCCATGTTGTCATCTTCTTGTTTGTAACCACTAGGCCAAGGGATGGATCAAACAGCTTCTCCAAACACTCCAGATTCACCTTTGATCTTTCAAACTAAAATTTAAAACAAACAAATTAACAAGTTACAACAATTTCCAAATGTCATGTTTTCAGTTAGTAAAGGACACATGGTATGAGTTCAGTTTCCTATATTTTCTAGCTAGTGTCACATTCAGTGCTGCATTGCATGTATGTACATTGTACATACTCTTCAATAGCCTGTGAACAGTGTTCTTAAACAGCAGTTTCATTATGCTTACAAACAGACTAATTAGTCTAAGCAGTACAGTGTGAAGAAATTGGCATAAAAAATATAAAAGGATTCAACTACTGAATGCAAGATCAAGAAAAGTTTAAATAGGACCAACAGGTTTATGATGTGCTGTTATGATAGTAACAGCCCTGGCTGAGCTGACAGCAACAAAGATGTCAGTTTGTTTGTATGTGAGAACCAAAATGATTATCAACAACAGCATTTGAGGTCATCATCCAATGGTAAATGATGCTTTAAACATGCAATCTATAATTACAGAATTTAATAGAGCAAATCTGAAATTCAAACTATGCTCAACCTTTGTAAAAATGAAGCTCCACAGGCCGAACTGCACTCATCTTTCAAAAGCTAAGGTTCATGTGTCATAATTTTGTCAACATTTAGCAATAAATGGATTAAAACGAAATTAATTTTGACCAGTCTATTACCGGAAAATCTGTGCCTTTAGTTCCTCCAGAAGTAATATCATTTACTGACGATGGTGATGATGATGCCAAAACTTCCTTGTTTGGTGAAGATTTTCCGGGAACTGAGTGTTGTTTTCTGTCTTCTTTGCAACTAAGCAATTGTCCTATGTCCAGCAAAACCTGATGAAACTGTGATAATAAAACAAAGAGACAAATATCTTGAGCAAAAAGGCTAAAACGGTCACTACACACTTGCAAGTTCTTATCCTCATAAAGGAAATCAAAAATTATGGTCTACAGCAAGGCACAAGAAGAGCCAAAATGTCAAATAACTGATGAACCAAATGACAGTTGTAAGCATTAGTTGGGTGCACTGGTGGTGATCTTGTTTGACAGCTGGGGGGACACGGGACACTTTTGAACTGATCTGGTCAAAAAAGAGGTGAAACTTATTTTTCTCGCTCAAAATCTCTTTAAGTACTGCAAGCTGTGGAATTACTCTTGTCAAAGTTAATGATACTTTAACTCCAAGCAAACACTTATTGGTAAGAAAATTCCACAATCAGTCTAAATAAATATCTTTATGGCATATAAAGATGTGATAATTGTCATAGAAAATAAATGTGGAAACGAATACCTGATCAGCTTTGATGCTCAGTGCATTCTGTTCTTGAGGTTTCTGAGAGGCCTTCTCAGAAGACAGTGCATCTTGCATGGTCAAAATGTGCAACCTACATATTCAAATTAAATCAACCTATTTACACTGGACTTATATAAAACTAAATCGTAAGTAGCATGCGCATGGCGCACAGAAACCTGAAGTACTGATGAGAACTGATCCAAGTGACTAATAAAGCTTACTATGCCACACTTCGACACACAGCACATTTTCTGGATGCACGTTGAACCCGAATAATTATTTATTCATGAAATCTGCCATGCAAAAGATCCAATTGTTGAGATCAAATGTCCTTTACACAAACTACAGAATGTATTCAAAGCTACAGAAACGCAAGAAGGTAATGATAGACCAACTTTTTACCGAGATAGTGAAACTGGAGAACAAGTTAGTAAGATGACGTTATTCGAAAAGACAGACATCATACAGATATCTGTTATTTACCTTTTGTGAAGCATCAAAAGCTCCGACAGACCAACGACCTTAATTCCTACACTGAACTCTTTTGGTTTCTTGAAATCTGCATACATCAGAACAACTTCTTTCTTTCCAGATGATGCAGAATGCTGAAGCGAGGGAGAGTACCACTGTACACACAACTGATCCACCTTCGGTTCCACCAAGCTTGTCTTGCTTGATCTGTTTCCAGCATCCATCTGACTAGTAGATTTCTGCTCCATACTCAGATTATCTGGAATAGTGTTGGCCTTGTAAGTTGTCACTGGAAGAGTGCCCTCTGGATTAACCACCCCTGACCAGCTGTCGAGAAACTTCGGAGGATGGATGGCACTGCATTGCTCAGCATAGAACGGAACCCATTTGATAAGGAACTTGTGAACATACTGCAGTCGAATCATCCAGGAAGCAGTAAATGGTAAAGATTTTACAACGTCATGATCAGAAGTTAAATCGATCTTGGTTTCTTGTTCACTAATGAATTGTGACTCAGAGCATTTTCTTTTTGTATTGGTCAAATGTTTCGGATCAGTTTCATTCAACTTATCGTCCATTGTATTTACAGCAGAAGCGTTGCAAAGTCGTTGCAAAATGGTTTGGTAGGCTGCAAAGAACAATCGCACATTTCATGAAACCAAGGCAATTCATTATTTGACATAAAAGCCACATGAAAGACTCAACTTCATTCACAAACACAATCCTTGTCTAGACAGACTATACTAGCTTTCCAATTTCCAAATGGGACACAAAACTGTTAGAAAAACTTAACTCAACAGATAACAGGTGATAAAAAATGAAAAGATATTATTTACTTAATTTCATTCTCAATAAACTAATTTTAGAAACAATCTAAGGATCTCTCAACTCATACTGCACCAGACTGAAACGATTATTTAATGATAGAGCAATTCCGTCTGCATTTGTTGCTATGGTAATGTGCTCGTACAAAAACAGATTCGAATATATTTTACTTCTTAGAGTACTTGCCTACGATTTTAGTCCAGCTGATCTGGGAAGCAGCTTCCTTCACTGACTTTAGCTGACTTTCATACGACTCTGGTTGAGTAGGATCAAGTGATTCGCTTAGAGGGGCAAGTTCCTCCTCAATTTCATCTACAGAACACAAACTCTTGAGAATAATTCAAACTGCATGCAGTTAGATTAACTAGATTAGATCCTGTGTAGTGCATTCTTAGTGTTGTTAGGGCCCAGAGTAAATGTCATATGCACATCGTTACATGCCTTATGGGATACAGAAAGTCATGCAGAACAGAAGAATATCTGTTCACATTTACTCAAAATAATCAGTGTTGGATAGTTACTTTTTAAAAGTAACTAATCACAGTAACTATAGTTACTGGAAAGGAAAAAGGAACTAGTTACCTTCAAATACTTTAGAAAAACAGTAATCAGTAACTGATTAAATCCTGTATAGAGCATTACAGTTACTTTGAAAAGTAACTAAGTACTTTTAGTTACTGTAAGTGGGAATGTTAACTTAAATTTTCACCTCCCTTCATGATGAAATCAGACTTTCAAATTGACGAAGAAAAGCAGAGTTCAGAGACAGGAGCACATATGGAAATTTCTGGGTCACTAACTCATGTAAACCAAAGAAATTCCAGGTTGATAAAACATGTTTAATATATTTTCAGTATCATAACTGAAATAGACAACAGGAACATAGGTTGATTTGAAAGTAACACAAAGTAACTACAATTTTTGCATTACCATTACCTCAGAAAAGTAATCAGTTACCACTTTGCATTACTTTTGGTAAAAAGTAACTAGTTATCCCAAAAGTTACCACAAAATAGTTACTAGTTACAGTAGCGCATTGTGTTACAAGTAACACGGTAACGCACAACACTGCAAATAATGTCAACAAAAGCATGCAAGTTACACACAAAAAACAAGTTAATCAACATAAATTAATAGTAAAGCTAGCAAACACAATGTAATAATATACCGTAATACCAGTATTATAGTTTTTAGCTATTTTGCAACTCAGTTATTTTTGGAATGATCTCGGAATGATCGACGAGCTTGCAGTTGTTGGCTAGTTTCCATTACTGCACATTTTCCAAGGCATTACCTGAACTGAAGAATTACTAGATAAACTGTAGTTCTCACACTAGACACTCTTCAGTAACTATGTTGTGCATTAAGGAAAGTGTACCAGAAACTGAAAATGGATAGAGAGTGATTAGCCCATACACTTACTCTTATAGATTTTCTTTTTCTCGCCAATGACCTTTGATCCAATTAGATCCATTCCAATGAATCCTGGCATTTCAGCAACAGCCGCACTTCCAACTGACTTCAGCAGTGAACTCTCAGCCCTGGCAATCACCTGCTGAGCCTTTGACACAACTGATGCACAAGAAATCGCAGCCAATGCAACCTGGACTTCAGGACGCTCCTTATTTGTACAAACATAACAACTAGTTTTAGAACCTACATCGTTCTAGTTTGTGGAAATTTCATCCTGCCTCTTTCCATCTTACCCATTCACTCAAGACATTCATACACTCCAACTCAAGAAATCCTTTCTGTAGAGCTGTCATTTGGCCTTCAAGGACTACCTTCTTTAACTTTCTGTACATAGCTTTAAGTTAAAATGTACTTTAGAAATCACATTATAAGATGGCAAACAGAACAAAACAGTAGCAGTGCAGTTTTCCTAAGAATAAACTCTAGATTTTACTGCAAGTATGCAGTTTAATGATTTTTCTGGAGGCTGTGGCAGATAAACAAACTGTAAAAGGCAAGTTTTGAATTTGGACATATGATCATAGAATTGGCAGAACAGTTCGGTTCAAAATGTTAGACATTTTATTGCTAACAGAAAGCACAAATTAAACTCATCTAATCTGAGTAAAAGCATCATTATGAGTTCCTGATTCCAGATATTTGGTGGCATTGACTGCAAATGAATAATCCCACTTTTAGTCCACGTCTTGCTTTACATTCTTGACCCTGCATAGTTTGCATAGAAATAATCATCGAATAACCAAATCAAACACCTGTAAGTCTAAGAGATGAGCAATGAAAATGTTCCTAAAATGAAATCATTTGTTGTGTCAACCTTTGTGGTCTTTTTCTGCCTAGATTCCTTGCTGCTGATGGAGCTGCTGGACTTTGTTTCTGTAAGACTCTGCTCTGATGCAACACTAGTAGAATCAAACTCCGAAGGCGTCTGTGTCAGATAAACGAGAGCCAACTCCAGATATGCTCGGCGTATCAGACTGTCAAGACAGAAAGACAGTATCTCATCATCCACAAACCGGCAGTTAAGAAGTTGTCTGTATGCAGCACAGATGAATAATGATCATTCTATGGTTGTACACATACTAAACACAAAGTGAATACTAGCAGCAACTGGTGCATGCTTTGCACTTACACGGTATAGGTTCTCAGATCAGACTGATATTTGACTCGACCATTATGAAATAACGCTTATTAAATATATCTAAACACATGTAGCATGATGAAGTGCAATATATCATAAAAAAACAGTGATGAAAGGAAATAAGCCTTACAGAGCGTATTCATGTGATTTAATTAAACCTACTTCTTGTATTTAGCTATTTGGCATACTGTACAGTTCTTTGTACTGTTTGTTAACTCTAACACAGCGTGTTAAGTTCAGCATTGGGATTTGACACCACTTCAAGTTATTCGGAATCACAGGTATACAGGTAGTGCATAAACGCATCCACGCTGTATATAAATATCCAGTTTTAATGGTTACCGTACATATGTAGTTGTGGCCTTAACACTATATGCAGTACTTATGACACAAACCTGAGTTTATGGTCATTGGCAATTGCAGTCTTAATTGCCACCATAAGCGTTCTGCAAACAGAAATTGCCTCACACTTGCCCAGATGATAAAGCTGTCTTTCAACTTGACCTGCACATAAAAACAAACTACATTTAGTGATATCTATGATAAGCCTATATGAAGCTCAAAAGGAACTAACAACTGCCATCCAATTTAGACGTTTTTCATCAAGCACACAACTGAACTGAAGGTGTACAAAACTGATTTAATATAAAATGTCCAAGTATTTAGTTTACATCTCCTTCAAGAAATATATTTAAGAAAATGTGTATGAACGTGATTACTGTAATGGCAGATCAAAATTGTATCCAACATATGAAAAACTTATGTGACATAATGCAACACATAATTTCTCTAGTGCCTGCTCAAAGTATCTAGTATCAAAGGAACTCTGAGCAAAACCCCAGCACAGCAGCCTTCTGCCCAAGGCAGAAAATATCACTACCTCTGATGCAGTCAGAAAACAGACATGATGAAGATATTTTCAAGTAAATAATTAAGAAACAAGAGACAAGCATTTGCATATATATAACATGATTTCCTTAATACATCATATTTAGAAGACAGCCCAGTGTTGAATTAAAATGTCTAAAGTGACAGTTAGTTCATCTATCTGTACAATCAGTCATACAACAAGTCATGAAGACATTTAGTTCAGAAATACAGAGATGGTAACTGATGTCTGTCTTTCAAAGTAGAGAAGATGCCATGATATGGTACCTTTGTAAAGCAGCAGCTCAGCCTCAATGCCTTGAATCCTTGTGCTGATCACATAAGACAGCTGCAGTGCATTGTCAAGCACACTTAGTGACTGCACCCACAGGTCACCTGTCGGTCCAGAATTGGTTCTGCAAATAAAAAACAGTGCAAAAAAATCACCCAAACTCCAACAGATAAAGATGATTACATTCAGCTGCTGCAAGTCATTCGTCATTCTTAACAATGCTGCAGAATACAAACAATTTCTCTTTCTGAGAAACATTGATTATGCAAGCATACAAGAACCAATTAGCTTTAATGTCAAGTTAATGTAATCAACAGCTGATTGCACTTGAGATGCACATCAGATGAAAAAGACAATTGCATCAAACATTCACTGACATTCAGCTTCACCTGTCAATCATAACTAGCATTCGATTCAAATTATATTAACTACATCTGAATATCTTAGAAATGAAAAGCTTAAATGATGACAGTAATTTTCTTAAGTGTGAACTTTAATTGTTGTTACCTTCACAGGTTACAGTATTCTTATTTTAAATATAATTTACATACTTAGCTATACAGTGTAACTGAATTTCTTTAGAATGGTACATTAATACTGTTATACAAAAGTCTCCTACCTGTCAGCTGCAACTTCTGCTGCATACTGGGCCATTGCATATCCAATTCGTAGCTTTGTCTGTACCAAGAGGCTCAGATGAGGCATATAAAGATTCTGAACCGGACCGGAAAGAGTGGAGAACTGTTTTTGTCCGTCATTACGACTCTCTACACTTTCTCCAAGCATTTCCAGCTACGACGAAGAAGCAACACATCAAATAAATCATAAATTTCATATAAAAACAGCCATTTTGGAACAATGTTTCTTTAATTACTTGTTCATTAATATTATTTTATACTTTTATTATTCTACCAATTTATAGTGCATAGTAGTAGCTATATGGGAGAAAGGAGGCAGCACATAAGTCACTACATACTGAGTAGTTAACATGAATTCTGAACATGGCTTTAGTCAATTGTCGTTACTACAATGAGGCCCTAATACCAACCATCCTCTTTGTTTCTAAATGTGTAAAGCAGTGCTTCCCAACCTTTCTTAGAGCAAGGCACCCTTACTAAAAATCATTCAATCAACACACCTGGCCTTAATTATTTTTCTTCCAGTTAGTTTAATGACTAGCTATGTTCCTTGTATTCAACCACAGTGTTGCAATTATTTCTACACAACTTAAAGTTTCATCAAATAGTTATAGGCCAATGTCAGGAGTGATAGATAATTAATCAGTAGTTTTCATAGGCGCCGAGTTGACCAAAATAGTGTGAGTGCCCAAAGAGAGTAAAAGGAATATTCGCGCGGAAGCGCGAAAAAAAATTTTCACCTTTTTTTGTTACAATGTTATAGACCAATGCTACAAAATACCATGGTTCACTCCAGTATCAATTCTCAATTCTTTTGTTTTATAAATATAAATGTCAAATTAATGTCAAATTACAAATACCGTGGCTTCTCTTGTCCAGGAATTCTTAACTCCTTCGTTTTATAATTATAATATCTTTATATGTTACAATGATTCACAACTAATTGGCTTCTCTCTCAAACTCAAGATTTCCTACCCTAATCCATCTGATCCTCTGCCTTCCAAGCCTTCTCGTCCTCAACGAAACCCTCCGTAACAACTGCTCTGCCTCTCCCTGGTCTCTGTGGCAAACCGGACTCGGACCACCAACGGACATCGATCTCTGGACAACTCCTGGGATACGACGCAGCGCTCGTGAATAAGCTGGTGCTCTGCGCTTGGCTTTACAGTGGCGTTTTAGAAAATTGGAGATAACGGTTACGATGCATTGTTTCAAAGCATGCCATTCTTTTAGGAGAGTGTCTGACAAAATTAATTAAATCTTTGACTATATTGATCGTGTCTCTGCATTCTGGAACTCTAGATTATGCTTCCTGAATGCCTAAATTAATTAAGTGAGTGATTTGTATAGTGAACACAGAAACCTTTATTTAAACCTCCTTAATTCGACTATATTCCAGTTATCCCTCCGCACATGGCAGAGGCGTCGTCACACCCTTGTCCTTTGCAATTTCCCGCTGATAAGTCAAAACCAAGCAAAATATCCTTGGTTATTTTGCGACCAGGTAGGTAGCCTATCTGCATCGAGGTGACGAAAACAGTGTGAATGCCCAAAGAGAGTTAAAGCAATTTTCGCGCGTAAGCGCGGAAATTTTTTTGGGATCTTTTGATAGATAAGTAATGCCAATAGAAAAATAATCTCTTAAAATGCGTTTCTGCGGGCTGATTTCTGGTGGTGCCCAGGTATAGGTGGGCCTCGCAGGGCCAATTTCTGGTGGTGCTGAGCACTCACGGGCCTCGCAGAGTCGGCGCCCATGGTAGTTTTTTCTTATTTGTTGACAGAAAGATTTTAGGTTCTGCCATTCTCTCATCCAGCCGTGGTACCCCAAGAGCAGGTTCATGGCAACCTCGGGTACTGCAGCAACCAGTTGAGGAAAATGGTGTAAAGGCAAACAGTTGCCACAGTCTAGATTAACCACAGTTAACACAATAGCAAATGCAACCATATATCAAGACACACCTCACAAGAAGCATAACAATGTTCAGACTTGGAAAGGGACAAAATATTATGACTTACAGTTAATTTCAATATGGTCTTGAAATCAGCTGTAACTAATTACAATTAATTAAAAACCACTTAGTGGAAAGTTATGTCCCTTTGGTTTCATCTTCCAACACCTACTGGCACAACTGTAAAGGAACACGCTATAACTTGACTACTGTTATCAAACGAAAAATTTAAAACAAGTAAATTAAACAAACAGAGGTTATTTAGAAAAAACTTGACTATCTACAATGAATGAAAATATTAAGTTTAAATCATTCCCTTGGATGATCTTTTCTCCTTTTATCATGATCAATAGCATTTTGCAGAATATATAAAATCTGCGAATGAAAGCCAACCTGTGCAAGAAGAAGGGTTTGAACGTCACAGTATCTGTCAACTTTCTCCTTCCATGCTGATTTGGTTCTTTCCGTTTCTGCTAGGGCCAACAGATCAACTTTATGGATGAGTACGTTGGCCAAAAGCAAATGACCCGAAGTTGACAGCTGCTTTGCCTGACTTAACATTTGCTCCACTTCCTAACACAAAGACAAAATCACAAACTATGTCATATATCTGCATAAGTTCCAATTTTATATGCAATGGTGGTAACCAAACCTTTTGGGGGTTCACTAGTGAGCTGTATTGTACACTTTGTTCTTGGATGAAGAGACTTCCATATAGGCCATACTTTTCTTTCATAGTGGAAGACCATGCTCTATTACCCCACTCACAGAGAAAGCAGCAAAATTTTGTGTATCCCTGTTGCATGTACCAGGGATGTTGGCTGCCAGTCTTTATGTCATTATTCATTGGCCAAGATGCTTTATGCCCCCCCACCTGGTGGGGCTTTGATGCAAGCGAGGAATTGACTTAAGGGATAATGCATCAACTGATATCCTTCATTACCTCCCCAAGGACTCCCCAACATTTGAACAACTCTGTTATCACAAATCTACTGTTATCTTTGGTCACAAATGAGGATGCACGAAATAATTTTGGTAGGATAAGATTATATTATATTTTACTTACCTGGAGTATGTGTAATGTCTTCTGAATAGGCTTTCCACTGAAAACAAGCAACATCGCACCAAGGAAGAGGAACTCTGCTTGGGCTTCGACATCTCCGAGCTTCTCAGCCTCTTCCAAACCACACCTGCAGTATACATCCACATCAGCCAGCTCCACCTTCACCTGTTGGTCAACACCTGCCAATCATAACATAAAAGACACTGAATAACAATTGATAAAGGTTCAAATATCGCTAGATATCTGAGGTAGCAGCACCAGAGTTTACAAAAGAGAAAACATTAAGAGTTTAGTTTCCTTGTCAATCTCCCCCACCATGACTTTAGTTTAGCTATCAGAAACATTCTACCATCTTAAATTAAAACAGTTCTCACACCTCGAAGAACTAACACCCTAGCTTTTGAATTCCAATTTGACTTGAATGCACTTCCCAAAATTGATAAATGATAAATAAATAAGAATGGGTATTACAGAATAAACACTATGAAACTTGACCAGATAGGAAGCAATGCTATGGAAATACAAGGTGGATGAAGGTACTGCTATGAAGACAAGTAAAGAAGACTGTTTAAAAGAAAGACTAACAGCAACTATCATAGATAATCCCATATAAATTGACCTTGCATATAAATTCACCTCTAAATTCAACCCTGCAAAGAGGAAAAGCCAAAGTTGATGTGTGTTTTAACAAATGAATCTGTGGAATAAAGGTGCTGTTAAAGCAGCCAACTGTGCAAAATCAACCCAAATAGCAAATGTGCACTCACTCCACAGTACAGCAATCAAATGTAAAATTAATGTAGTCTATAGTCTTATTGCCTAAATAACATAATTACCCGACTGATTTCTGTTACTAGAAAGGTTAAAAGACCAGAATAAAGCAAATTAAATTGTAGACACTTTTCAGCATCCTGCAGATAAATTGTGTAGCTGTCCTTGTTTTGCAAAACTGAGTGGAATTTATTCCAAACAAAGAATCTATAATGCCTAGCAACAGTAAATGTTATAGCATTTAAGAAGTGGAGCATAACCCTGGGATGCTGAAACAACAGATTTGATCCAGCTCTTTAACTCATTCCCCCAAATTGTTTTTCCGAAAATGTGTAAATTGATAGTACACACGGTAGAACGACAACAGCACTACGAGGATTACAGTAAAGTGTCATAAAATATATATTTTCTAAATCAGAAGACTTCTGACTCTAAAATATATATCTTATTGTGAACAAAAGCTAATTTATATAGCGCCCTTGTATTGCTAACTGTTGGTTATTGCATTCCTCGTAAAGCTTATACTGTCGCAGTGTCTTTATATCTGCCAGTCTCTGAATTTTTATACTTGGGACAGACACCGCACCTATGTGTGACATGTGATTTTGATGAAAAATTGCTTGCCAAGTAGCCTAGCTAGCTGGGTATGGAAGGTGTAGGCCTATATATTAGAACCAGGTGCAACTGCAACGTCAGATGGGTTTTCATGCTGTGCAATCAACTTGGCACTGAGCTTACGTAAGGTACAGTCTGAAAACCTCATCATCTAAAATGTAATTTCCTTTCTGGTAATGCTTTTGCCAGTTCCATTGGTTATCATAGCTGCTGTTCTTTGGTTCAGTTATGTTCTGCTGATGATCATCTAGATGTTGACCTTGACCATGACTTGGACGGCGAATAATTCCACCACTGATGCTGACTTCGACTAGTATGAATCTTCAGCACACGCAGAATTTGCTCTCCATCAAGCATATGCCTTATTCCATACACTGTGTTCACCGCCGACCTCAAATAGGTCAATAATTTCCCCGATAGAAGACGAAAACTAATCGTTTGTATTGTCAAAATGGCGCCTCAAAACCGCCGATATCTATATGCATTTTTCCATCATTTTAAAGTCTTTTCCCCCACAAAAAACATCAAAATCCAACAAAAAAATTAACGCCAAAATGTAAACAAATCTTCCGTAGACATCTCTGGTGCTATTTGGAGGTATGATTTCATTTTGCTATAATTAATTTGTAGTCTAATTCAAGCCCTCCCATTTCGGGTCGCTAGCGACCCGATTGGGCGGGAA